>LR738713.1:65206878-65234433 GCA_902687465.1 Secale cereale
GGGTAGTTCCACTATGTAACAATTCGTCACTTAGTGCTATCCGCGCGGCGATGCCGCTGTGTGACTCCCAGGGGGTTGACCCCACTTGGCTGGCGCCTTCAGACGAAACCGCACAAACCTTCTTCGACAACTTGGTTGAGCTACCGATCAATCTCGATGAGAAGAAAGGTCTCACCCGCGAAACCACCGATCGGGATGTGGCGTATATCGCCAGCAGAATGGAAGAGGCAGCCGCAGCCGAGGCCTCGGGTGAGTTTGGGTACTCCTTGGATGAGGCGGATGCAGCGGATGCGGTGAGTCGGGCCGAGGATGAAGAGATCCTCAAACTGCTGAAGCCTGCCGGGACGAGCGAGGCTGCCGGGCAGGGCACAGAGTTAAGTGAGCCCGCCGAGGAGGACGCCGAATCGGGCGACCCTTCAGAAGACTCAGGCGGGTCTTTGGGCCTCGACGACTCCTCTTCATCCTCGGGGAGTTCTCCGCCACCACCAAGTCCTCTGCCTCAGCCAAAGAAACGCCTCCGCAAGGCCACTGACATGGCAAGGCAGCCGACGGTCCAGCAGCAGCCACAACGTCGCTCGACGCGCGCCACCACGACGAGCAAGGCCGTCAAGGGGGCGCCTCGCGCCTCAGCGGCAGGCGTAGGAGGATCTTCCCGAACTGGTTCTGGCGTTCCTTCCGCCCCTCGGGCTTTGGCGACGACCGGAGCGGGGTCTTCTCAGACCACGGCTCCGGAGCCCGCCAAGCGCCCGAGGGAGCCTACTTCTCCAGCTCCTCGCGCCGGGACGCGTGAGGCAGACTTCGACTTCTCCGTCCTCAGTTCCGACGAGGAGGAGGAAGAGTAAGCACTTGTAACTCTTATTTCTTTTGATTTTTGTTGCTCTTGTCTTGAATTTTCCTTGCCTGAGTTTGTTTGATGTCTGTCTTCCAGGACCCTGGCCCAGAGGATGGCGAAGAGGGCCAAGATCCCGGTGGTTGATCTTGAGGATGAGCATGTCGCAGCGGCAGGGGATGCGCCAGCGACAAGCTTGCCGGACCAGCCTGCTGCTCCGCAGAGCAGCCCCCAGTGTGAGTCTTCTTTTTATTTCTTCACTTGTCGGGCGCGCGTGGGCTTCTTTTCTTTGCTAATGTCTTGTTTGTTTGCTGATTTGTGCAGAAGCAGAGCCGCAGCCTCAGGAGCGTCAAGAGACTGCTCCCGAAGAGCCGCTCGTCTCAGCCTCCCCGCCAAGGAGGAGCTCCCCGGCGAGGGAGAATACCCCGCCAAGGGCGAGTACTCCGCCAAGGGCGAGTACCCCGCCAAGGGCGAGTACCCCGCCAAGGGCGTGTACTCCGCCAAGGGCGAGCACCCCGCCACGGGAAGGCGCCAGCGGCCTTCCGCCAGCGGGGGCTACCACCACGCCGCTGAGGGAGGACCCCCCGGCGAGGAACCCCGTCGAAGACGAGGCTCGTGCAGGTAACCCTTGTGCTTTTCTTCTCTTGAATTTTCCTTTTTGGATATTTGCTTGACAATTCTTCTTTCTTTCTTCTTTTCTTGTCTTCAGATTCATCCGCCCCGGAACCGATGGAGACGGAGGCCACCGTCGATGAGACCGCCGCGGCCACTGACGCGGCAGCTGAGGAGGGGACCGGCGACCACACTGACGGCCCCGAGACCGCAGGAGTGTCGGACGCTGCGCCGGCCGCCGACCCTTCTGCTGCAGCGACCGAGCCAGGCGTCTATCTGGAGGCCGCCAACGGGGTCTTCATCCAAGTCCCGTGGGCTTCTACATCGAGGGCGCCCGCGGAGGGAGAGGTCTTCGATGGGGAAGTCCTGGCCTCCGCCGGGCTGAGGCTTGTCGACGCGCCCGGCAGCAGCAGCGAGCCCGAAGAGGAGCAGCTCCTGCGGAAGCTCCTGGCTCTGTACTGCGCCAGGCAGGCCAAGCTGGAGTCCCGGGAGGCCCTGGCTGCCAAGGCTGGCGTCGATCTGGAGAAGCGCGCCGAGGAGCTCCGTGCCGCCAACCAGGCGGCCCTCCGGTCTTTGGCGGAGGAGCGGGAGGAGCTTGCCGAGGCGCACCAGGCGTTCGTCCTCGAAAAGGTCGAGGCAGAGGAGCAGCAAAGGCTTGCCGCCGAAGATCAGTCTAGGCGGGAAGGGGAGCTGAGGCAGCGGCATGTCGATGAAGTTTACTAAGTTGATGAAGCTGCTGAAGGTTGCGCCCGCGTGAACGCCGGATCAGGTTCGCACAACCTCGATGCCCCCTACCTGGCGCGCCAAAGATGTCGGGGAAACTGATCGCCCACGAACACCTATGGGACCGGAGCCCCTTTTCGGTACGGCAAGGGAGCGGAGGGAGCACAAAGAGCGGATCGAGGCGCACACGCGAGCAGTTTACCCAGGTTCGGGCCACACGGATGCGTAAAACCCTACTCCTGCCTTGGTTTGTTATTGAGTTCTTGGCTCGGGAGCAAGAAGATCTACAGTGCTTGAGACTAGCTACACCGAGCGTGAGAGTGATCGAGAGTTCCGAACCTCCTCTACGTTGTGCATGGGCCTCCTTTTATAGGTGAAGTGGTCACCGACAGGTGGTAACGTAGGTGAGGGTAGAATCATAAAAATGGTGGTAGTTGTAACAGTGTATGTACAGTGTTTTGTACCTAACCCTGACGGTGGGGGACAAGGGCATTGAATGCCCGTCGCCGTCGCCCCAAATGGTGCAAAAAGCGTCCGTCCGGGCGTCTCCGTTCGCCACGATGGTGGCCTCGTCATCGTGGCTTGCCACCGTGTACCCCAGGCTGCACAGCCATCCGGCACGTGCCCTTGGAAGGGCCCCAGGGCGATGCGTGGCCAGATGAGCTGGAGCGCAGGCACACAGTGAAAGCTTGCCGCGGCAAGCGCCTTGCCGCGGTCGCTACCTTGCCGCGCCCGGAAGCTTGTCGCTCTCCGGGCCTTGCCGGGGCGCGCGATGCGCCACGGCGAGTCTTCTGAAATGCCATGCTCTGTCCTTCCTGGCAGGCTCCTCTTGCCAGGGTCTTGTGCTAAAGGTATGGTCTTGAGCCTGGTACGGCCTTCCCGGCAAGCTCCTCTTGCCGGGGCCTTGTTTCTTTAACTTGAATACTTTGTTCTTGAATGGCTCTAAAGGATCCAGAGCGGGCCTTGGCGGGCGCGTGGCGAGCCCGACCACGGGACGCTGCTACTGCCCGTGCACAAGTCGGGATTCTAAGGTACCCCTACTTTAGTACACCGACAATAGGCTTCCAATATCTCGATATTTATGTCTCGGACATTCCGAGACTCCTCGTCATGTCCGTGATCACATCCGGGACTGTGAACTACCTTCGGTACATCAAAACACATAAACTCATAATACCGACCGT
The DNA here is from genome assembly GCA_902687465.1 of Secale cereale. Lineage (NCBI taxonomy): Eukaryota > Viridiplantae > Streptophyta > Magnoliopsida > Poales > Poaceae > Secale > Secale cereale. The sequence goes on from LR738713.1 coordinate 65,210,227, forward strand.
CATCGAACGTTCAGCGTGCGGACCCCGCGGGTTCAAGAACTATGTAGACATGACCGAGACTTATCTCTGGTCAATAACCAATAACGAAGATCTTTATCGGTCAAACCACATAACAACATACGTTGTTCCCTTTGTCATATGTATGTTACTTGCCCGAGATTTGATCGTCGGTATCATCATACCTAGTTCAATCTCGTTACCGACAAGTCTCTTTACTCATTCCGTAATACATCATCTCGTGACTAACTCATTAGTCATTTGCTTGCAAGGCTTATTATGATGTCTATTACCAAGAGGGCCTAGAGATCCCTCTCCGACAGTCGGAGTGACAAATCCTATTCTTGATCTATGCCAACACCACAAACACCTTCGGAGACACCTGTAGAGCATCTTTATAATCACCCAGTTACGTTGTGACATTTGATAGCACACAAGGTGATCCTCCGGTATTCGGAAGTTGCATAATCTCATAGTCATAGGAACATGTATAAGTCATGAAGAAAGCAATAGCAGTAAAACTAAATGATCAAGTTGCTAAGCTAACAGATGGGTCTTGTCCATCACATCATTCTCCTAATGATGTGATCTCGTTGATCAAATGACAACTCATGTCTATGGTTAGGAAACATAACCATCTTTGATCAATGAGCTAGTCTAGTAGAGGCATAGTAGGGACACTTTGTTTCGTCTATGTATTCACACACGTACTAAGTTTCCGGTTAATACAATTCTAGCATGAATAATAAACATTTATCATGATATAAGGAAATACAAATAACAACTTTATTATTGCCTCTAGGGCATATTTCCTTGAGTCTCCCACTTTAGCTAGAGTCAATAATCTAGATTACATAATAATGATTCTAACACCCATGGAGTCTTGGTGCTGATCATGTTCTGATCGTGGAAGAGGCATAGTCAACGGGCCTGGGACATTCAGATCCGTATGTATCTTGCAAATTTCTATGTCTCCCTCCTTGACATGATCGCGGATGGAATTGAAGCGTCTCTTGATGTGCTTGGTTCCCTTGCGAAACTTGCATTCCTTCGCCAAGGCTATTGCTCCAGTGTTGTCACAAAATATTTTCATTGGACACGATGCACTAGGTATTACACCTAGATCGGATATGAACTCCTTCATTTGCTGCTTCCGAAGCAGCTTTGTACTCTGCTTCACACGTAGATCCCGCCACGACGCTCTGCTTGGAACTGCACCAACTGACAGCTCCATCGTTCAATAAAAATACATATCCGGTTTGTGACTTGGAGTCATCCGGATCAGTGCCAAAGTTTGAATCGACATAACCATTCACGACGAGCTCTTTGTCACCTCCATAAACGAGAAACATATTCTTTATCCTTTTCAGGTACTTTAGGATGTTCTTGATCGTTGTCCAGTGATCCACTCCTGGATTACTCTGGTACCTCCCTCATAAACTTATAGCAAGGCACACATCAGGTGTAGTACACAGCATTGCATAAATGATAGATCCTATGGCTGAGGCATAGGGAATGACTTCCATTTTCTCTCTATCTTCTGCAATGGTCGGGCATTGAGTCTTACTCAACTTCACACCTTGTAACACAGGCAAGAACCCTTTCTTTTACTGATCCATGTTGAACTTCTTCAAAACTTTATCAAGGTATGTGCTTTGTGAAAGTCCAATTAAGCGTCTTGATCTATCTCTATAGATCTTGATGCCTAATATATAAGCAGCTTCACCGAGGTCTTTCATTGAAAAATTCTTATTCAAGTATCCTTTTATGCCATCCAGAAATTCTATATCATTTCCAATCAACAATATGTCATCTACATATAATATCATAAATGCTACAGAGCTCCCAGTCACTTTCTTATAAATACAAGCTTCTCCAAAAGTCTGTATAAAACCATATGCTTTGATCACCTCATCAAAGCGTATATTCCAACTCCGAGATGCTTGCACCAGTGAAATAGATGGATCGCTAGAGCTTGCACACTTTGTTAGCACCCTTAGGATTGACAAAACCTTTTGGTTGCATCATATACAACTCCTCTTTGAGGTATCCATTAAGGAATGCAGTTTTGACATCCATTTGCCAGATTTCATAATCATAAAATGCGGCAATTGGTAACATGATTCGGATGGACTTAAGCATCGCTACGGGTGAGAAAGTCTCATCGTAGTCAACTCCTTGAACTTTTCGAAAACCTTTCACAACAAGTTGAGCTTTGTGGATAGTAACATTACCATCGGCGTCAGTCTTCCTCGTAAAGATTCATTTATTTTTAATGGCTTTCCGATCATCGGGCAAGTCAACCAAAGTCCACACTTTGTTCTCATACATGGATCCCATCTCAGAATTCATGGCCTCAAGCCATTTTGCGGAATCTGGTTCCACTTTCCTCCCACTCACTTCTTCCGAGAGAAACTCCTTCTCTAGAAAGGATCCATTCTTAGCAACGAATATCTGGCCTTCGGATCTGTGATAGAAGGCGTACCCAACAGTTTCCTTTGGGTATCCTATGAAGACACAGGTATCCTATGAAGACACATTTTTCCGACTTGAGTTCGAGCTTATCAGGTTGAAGCTTTTTCACATAAGCATCACAACCCCAAATTTTAAGAAACGACAACTATGGTTTCTTTCCAAATGATACGTCCATTTTGCATTATGCTTTTATGTTGATATTTATTGCACTATGGGCTGTTATTACACGTTATGTCACAATACTTATGCCCTTTCTCTCTTATTTTACAAGGTTTACATGAAGAGGGAGAATGCCGACAGCTGGAATTCTGGGCTGGAAAAGGAGCAAACACTAGAAACATATTCTGCACAACTCAAAAAGCTCCGAAACTCCACGAAACACCGTTTCAGAAAACATAAAAAATATCTGGCGAAAGAGACTCACCAGGGGGGCCACCACATGTCCACAAGAGTGGGGGCGCCCCCCTCTGGGCGCGCCCCCTGCCTCGTGGGCCACCCGGTGACCCCCCGATGCCCATCTTCTCCTATATCATGTGTTTTGATCTGGAAAAAATCATAAGGAGGCTTTCGGGACCAGACGCCGCCGTCTCGAGGCGGAACCTTGGCGGAACCAATCTAGGGCTCCGGCGGAGCTGTTCTGCTGGGGATACTTCCCTCCGGGAGGGGGAAATCATTACTGCCGTCATCACCAACAACTCTCCCATCTTGGGGAGGGGTATCTTCATCAACATCTTCACCAGCACCATCTCCTCTCAAACCCTAGTTCATATCTTGTATCCAATCTTTGTACCCAAACCTCAGATTGGTACCTGTGGGTTGCTAGTAGTGTTGATTACTCCTTGTAGTTGATGCTAGTTGGTTTACTTGGTGGAAGATCATATGTTCAGATCTATTATGCATATTAATACCCCTTAGATCATAAACAATATTATGTCTTGTGAGTAGTTACTTCTGTTCCTGAGGTCATGGGAGAAGTCTTGCTATAAGTAGTCATGTGAATTTGGTATTCCTTCGATATTTTGATGAGATGTATGTTGTATTTCCTCTAGTGGTGTCATGTGAATGTCGACTACGTGACACTTCACCATTGTTTGGGCCCAGAGGAAGGCATTGGGAAGTAATAAGTAGATGATGGGTTGCTAGAGTGACAGAAGCTTAAACCCTAGTTTATGCGTTGCTTCGTAAGGGGCTGATTTGGATCCACTTGTTTCATGCTATGGTTAGGTTTACCTTAATACTTCTTTTGTAGTTGTGGACGCTTGCATTAGAGGTTAATCATAAGTGGGAGGCTTGTCCAAGTAAGGACAGCACCCAAGCACTGGTCCACCCACATACCAAATTATCAAAGTACCGAACGCGAATCAGATGATCGTGATGAAAACTAGATTGACGATAATTCCCATATGTCCTCGGGAGCATTTTACTTCATATAAGAGTTTGTCCAGGCTTGTCCTTTGCTACAAAAAGGATTGGGCCATCTTGCTGCACCTTATTTACTTTTACTATTTGTCACTTGCTACCAATTACCTTATCACAAAACTATCCGTTACCGATAATTTCAGTGCTTGCAGAAAATACCTTACTGAAACTGCCTATCATTTCCTTCTGCTCCTCGTTGGGTTCGACACTCTTACTTATCGAAAGGACTATGATAGATCCCCTACACTTGTGGGTCATCACCAAACCGCAGTTCATAAGGCATCGTCTCAACGGATTTAGAAGGTGCCCTATTTAACGTGAATGCAACTGTCTGATACGTCTCCAATGTATCTTTAATTTTTGATTGTTCCATGCTATTATATATTCTGTTTCGGATGTTTAATGGGCTTTATTATACACTTTTATATTATTTTTGGGACTAATCTACTAACCCAAGGCCGAGTGCAAATTGCTATATTTTTTCCTATTTCAGTGTTTCATAGAAAAGGAATATCAAACGGAGTCCAAACGGAATGAAACCTTCGGGAGAGTTATTTTTGGAACCGTATCAACATAGAAGACTTGGAGTACACACAAGGGAACGAAAGAGGCGGCCACGAGGGCAGGGGCGCGCCTAGGGGGGTAGGCGCGCCCCCACCCTCATGGGACCCCTCTGGATCCCTCGGTGCCCCTCTTCCTCCTATATATATCCTCATACCATGAAAACATCGAGGCAACAGACGAAACCCCAATTCCACAGCCGTAACCTTCTGTTCCTGTGAGATCCCATCTTGGAGCCTATTCCGGAGCTCCATCGGAGGGGGATTGATCATAGAGGGCTTCTACATCAACAACACAGCCTCTCCGATGAGTTGTGAGTAGTTTATCACAGACCTTCGGGTCCATAGTTATTAGCTAGATGGCTTCTTCTCTCTCATTGGAGCTCAATACCAAGTTCTCCTCGATCTTTGAGGAGATCTATTCAATGTAATCTTTTTGCAGTGTGTTTGTCGAGATCCGATGAATTGTGGGTTTATGATCAAGATTATCTATGAACAATATTTGATTCTTTTCTGAAATCTTGTATGTATGATTATAATATCCTTGCAAGTCTCTTCGAATTATTGGTTTGGTTTGGCCTACTAGATCTATAGTTCTTGCAATGGGAGAAGTGCTTGGCTTTGGGTTCAATCTTGCGGTGTCCTTTACCAGTGACAGCAGGGGTAGCAAGGCACGTATAGTATTGTTGCCATAGAGGATAAAAAGATGGGGTTTATATCATATTGCTTGACTTTATCCCTCTACATCATGTCATCTTGCTTAAAGCATTATTCTGTTCTTATGAACTTAATACCCTAGATGCATGCTGGATAGCGGTCGATGTGTGGAGTAATAGTAGTAGATGCAAAATCGTTTTGGTCTACTTGTCACGGACGTGATGCCTATATATAATGATCATGCCTAGATATTTTCATAACTATGCGCTTTTCTAGCAATTGCTTGACAGTAATTTGTTCACCCACCATAGAATTCTGCTATCATGAGAGAAGCCACTAGTGAAACCTATGGCCCCCGGGTCTATTCTCATCATATTAATCTTCCATCTACTATTTACTTTACTTTACTTTGCATTATTTACTTTATGTTCCTATACTAAAAACATTATCTTATCATATCTATCATATCTCTCTTTCGTAAGTGACCGTGAAGGGGTTGACAACCCATTATCGTGTTGGCTGCGAGGTTCTTATTTGTTTGTGCAGGTGCGAGGGACTCGCTCCTGGTCTCCTACTGGATTGATACATTGGTTCTCAAAAACCGAGGGAAATACTTACGCTACTTTGCTGCATCACCCTTTCCTCTTCGAGGGAACACAACGCAAACTCAAGAAGTAGCAAGAAGAATTTCTGGCGCCGTTGCCGGGGAGATCTACGCAAAATTCATATACCAAGTACCTATCACAAACGCTTATCCTTCGCATTACATTATTTGCCTCTCGTTTTCCTCTCCCCCACTTCACCCTTGCCATTTTATTCGCCATTTTTTTCCATGTGTTTTACCATTCGCTTGCCTCGTGTGTGTTCGTCTTTATCGCGGTTTGTTGCTATCATGTCTGAAATGGGGGAAGATGCCATTGAAAAGGGTAGTAATGTTGAGGGAAACTTCACCTTTGTTGATCCTCCGGATGAAACTACCACTTTACATACTAAGAAGTTCCGGGTTGGTAGTGGTAATATTATTGGAAAAGGACTTCTTAAAGACTTCTTTACTTGTGTCGGTGCTTTACCCACTATGGGTGGATTTATTCTTCATAGAACTAGTACTCTTGCGGATGCCATATGTATGCTTGTAGTTGAAGTTGAAAGGCAATTTATCCATATGCATCCTTGTATTCAGAGAATCTTTCTGGAATTTTCCAATATTGAGCATCCTTCTGTTAAGCGCGCAGCTACTATGTTTTTGGCTCATGCGTTCAGATTCATAATGAAAGAGGCCAAAGAAATCTTTACACATTATACAGTGGAGGCTGGTCGTCCTCCCATAGAAGCTATCTTATTCAATCAAGAGGACATAATGTGTTTGCAATCTTTAGATCTTGTTGCTTTTAATGAAAACCTTAGGAAAAAGGTTCCCACCGATATCTTGGTTGATAGAATTTCTGAATTAAATGATGATTTTTCTATTCAAAACAATGGGTTAGGCTTTTCCCTTGAGCGAAGGCTCATGACCTTTTGCCAAAAGAATGCTTATAATGCTGAATTGGTTGTGCAATATGAAGGGCCAAAGGAGGAACCTATACCTCTCGAACTTGATATGGGGGACTTTTGTCCTATTAAATTTAGCCCCTTTGATTACTTTTGCTTGCCACAAAGAAAACTTGCTGCTGAACGTAGGGAATATGAGACGATTTTTCGCGATCTACTTTATCATTATGGCAATACCTAGATCTATTCTTGTATCGTGCCTAGCTAGGGGCGTTAAACGATAGCGCTTGTTGGGAGGCAACCCAATTTTTTATATATTTTTTGCTTCTATTTAGGAATAAATATTGCATCTAGCTTTTGTTTAGATGTGGTTTTGTGTTTTAATTAGTGTTTGTGCTAAGTATAACCTTTGGGAAGACTTGTCTGAAGTTTATGCGATCATGCTGTAAAAAATAGAAACTTTAGCGCTCACGAAATTAGCTATCATTTTTTTACTGGAGAGTGCTTTTCAGTTGATTCTTTTTGAAGATGATTAATAGAAAAATTCCTCACGTCCACAAATTTATTTCAAAAAAATTAGAGTTACAAAAGTATTCGAAAGTTACAGATTACTACAGACTATTCTATTTTTGACAGATTCTCTTTTTTCGTGTGTTGTTTGCCTATTTTGATGAATCTATGAGTAGTATCGGGGGGTATGAATCATAGAGAAGTTGGAATACAGTAGGTTTAACACCAATATAAACAAAGAATGAGTTCATTACACTACCTTTGAGTGGTGGTTTGTTTTCTTATACCAACGGAGCTCACGAAATTTTTGGCTAAGTTTTGTGTTGTGAAGGTTTCAAGTTTTGGGTATGGATTCGATGGACTATGGAACAAAGAGTGGAAAGAGCCTAAGCTTGGGAATGCCCAAGGCACCCCAAGGTAAAATTCAAGGACAACCAAAAGCCTAAGCATGGGGAAGCCCCAGGAAGGCATCCCCTCTTTCGTCTTCATCAATCGGTAACTTTACTCGGGACTATATTTTTATTCACCACATGATATGTGTTTTGCTTGGAGCGTCATGTATGATTTGAGTCTTTGATTTTTAGTTTGCCACAATCATCCTTGCTGGACACACCTTTTGAGAGAGATAAATATGAATTGGAATTTATTAGAATACTCTAGGTGCTTCACTTATATCTTTTGAGCTAGATAGTTTTGCTCTAGCGCTTCACTTATATCTTTTAGAGCACGGTGGTGGTATTATTTTGCAGAAATTATTGATCTCTCATGTTTCACTTATATATTTTTGAGAGTCTTTTAGAACAGCATGGTAATGTGCTTTGGTTATAAAACTAGTCCTTATATGACAGGCATCCAAGATGGGTATAGTAAAAACATTCATATAAAGTGCATTGAATATTATGAGAAGTTTGATACTTGATGATTGTTTTGAGATATGAGGATGGTGATATTAGAGTCATGCTAGTAGAGTACTTTTCAACTTGAGAAATACTTGTGTTGAGGTTTGCAAGTCCCGTAGCATGCACGTATTGTAATCGTTGTGTGACAAATTTGAAGCATGAGGTATTTCATTGAGTGTCATCCTTTGTGTGGAGGTCGGGATCGCGCGATGGTTAACTCCTACCAACCTTTCCCCTAGGAGCATGCGTGTAGTACTTTGTTTTGATGACTTGTAGATTTTTGCAATAAGTATGTGAGTTCTTTATGACCAATGTTGAGTCCATGGATTATACGCACTCTCACCCTTCCACCATTGCTAGCCTCTCTTGTACCGCGCAACTCTCGCCGGTACCATATACTTTCCTCAAAACAGCCACCATACCTACCTATCATGGCATTTCCATAGCCATTCGGAGATATATTGCCATGCAACTTTCCACCGTTCCGTTGTAATATCGAGTTGTAAATCAATATAAGTGTGATGATCATCATTATTAGAGCATTGTCCCAAAGAAAAAAAAAGAAAAAAAAAGGAAGAAAGGCCAAAGAAAAAAAGGCCAGAAAAATGAAGAAAAAAGAAAAAAAAAAGGGACAATGCTACTATCTTTTCCACACTTGTGCTTCAAAGTAGCACCATGATCCTCATGATAGAGAGTCTCTTGTTTAGTCACTTTCATATACTAGTGGGAGTTTTCATTATAGAACTTGGCTTGTATATTCCAACGATGGGCTTCCTCAAATGCCCTAGGTCTTCGTGAGCAAGCAAGTTGGATGCACACCCACTTAGTTTCTTTTGTTGAGCTTTCATACATTTATAGCTCTAGTGCATCCGTTGCATGGCAATCCCTACTCACTCACATTGATATCTATTGATGGGCATCTCCATAGCCCATTGATACGCCCAGTTGATGTGAGACCATCTTCCTCTTTTGTCTTCTCCACTACCACCACTCTATTCCACATAGTGCTATATCCATGGATCACGCTCATGTATTGCGTGAAAGTTTAAAGAGTTTGTAAAAATTAAAGTATGAAACAAGTGCTTGGCTAAAACCGGGGTAGTGCATGATTTGAGTACTTTGTGTGACGAAGATGGAGCATAGCCTAACTATATGATTTTGTAGGGATGAACTTTCTTTGTCCATGTTATTTTGAGAAGACATGATTGATTTGTTAGTATGCTTGAAGTATTATTATTCTTATGTCAATATAGACTTTTATCTTGAATCTTTCGGTTCTGAACATTCATGCCACAATAAAGAAAATTACATTGAAAATTATGTTGGTTAGCATTTCACATCAAAAATTCTATTTTTATCATTTACCTACTCGAGGACGAGCAGGAATTATGCTTGGGGATGCTTGATACGTCTCCAACGTATCTATGATTTTTAATTGTTCCATGCTATTATATATTCTTGTTTGGATGTTTAATGGGCTTTATTATACACTTTTCTATTATTTTTGGGACTAACCTGCTAACCCAAGGCTTAGTGCAAATTGTTGCTTTTTTGCCTATTTTAGTGTTTCGCAGAAAAGCCATATCAAACGGAGTCCAAACGGAATGAAACCTTGAGGAGAGTTATTTTTGGAACTGTATCAACACAGAAGACTTGGAGTACACGCAAGGGAATGAGAGAGGCGGCCACGAGGGCAGGGGCGCGCCCAGGGGGGTAGGCGCGCCCCCACCCTCATGGGCCCCCTCTAGCTCCCCCGATGCCCCTCTTCCTCCTATATATATCCTCATACCCTGAAAACATCGAGGCAACTGACAAAACCCTAATTCCACCGCCGTAACCTTATGTTCCTGTGAGATCCCATCTTGGAGCCTGTTCCGGAGCTCCACCGGAGGGGGGTCGATAACGGAAGGCTTCTACATCAACACCACAGCCTCTCCGATGAGTTGTGTGTAGTTTATCACGGACCTTCGGGTCCATAGTTATTAGCTAGATGGCTTCTTCTCTCTCTTCGGATCTCAATACAAAGTTCTCCTCGATCTTCGAGGGGATCTATTCGATGTAATCTTTTTGCGGTGTGTTTGTCGAGATTCGATGAATTGTGGGTTTATGATCAAGATTATCTATGAACAATATTTGATTCTTTTCTGAAATCTTTTATGTATGATTATAATATCCTTGCAAGTCTCTTAGAATTATTGGTTTGGTTTGGCTTACTAGATCTATAGTTCTTGCAATGGGAGAAGTGCTTGGCTTTGGGTTCAATCTTGCGGTGTCCTTTCCCAGTGACAACAGGGGCAGCAAGGCATTTATAGTATTGTTGCCATCGCGGATAAAAAGTTGGGGTTTATATCATATTGCTTGAGTTTATCCCTCTACATCATGTCATATTGCTTAAAGCATTACTCTGTTCTTATGAACTTAATACTCTAGATGCACGCTGGATGGCAGTCGATGTGTGGAGTAATAGTAGTAGATGCAGAATTGTTTCGGTCTACTTGTCACGGTCTTGATGCCTATATATAATGATCATGCCTAGATATTCTCATACCAATGCGTTTTTCTATCAATTGCTCGACAGTAATTTCTTCACCATAGAATTCTGCTATCATGAGAGAAGCCACTAGTGAAACCTATGGCCCCCGGGTCTATTCTCATCATATAAATCTTCCATCTACTATTTACTTTACTTTACTTTGCATTATTTACTTTATGTTTCTATACCAAAAATACCAAAAATATTATCTTATCATATCTATCAGATCTCACTTTCGTAAGTGACCGTGAAGGGATTGACAACCCCTTATCGCGTTGGCTGCGAGGTTTTTATTTGTTTGTGCAGGTGCGAGGGAGTCCGCGTGGTATCCTACTGGATTGATACCTTGGTTCTCAAAAACTGAGGGAAATACTTACGCTACTGTGCTGCATCACCCTTTCCTCTTCGAGGGAATACAACGCAAGCTCGAGAAGTAGCACTGTCTCTAAAGCATAACCCCAAAACGATAGTGGTAAATCGGTAAGAGACATCATAGATCGCACCATATCTAATAAAGTATGGTTACGACATTCGGACACACCATTACTCTGTGGTGTTCCCGGTGGTGTGAGCTGTGAAACTATTCCACATTGTTTTAAATGAAGACCAAACTCGTAACTCAAATATTCGCATCCACGGACAGATCATAGAAACTTTATTTTCCTATTACGATGATTCTCTACTTCACTCTGAAATTCTTTGAACTTTTCAAATGTTTCAGACTTGTGCTTCATTAAGTAGATATACCCATATCTGCTCAAATCATCAGTGAAGGTTAGAAAATAATGATACCCGCCACGACCCTCAACACTCATTGGTCCACATACATCAGTATGTATGATTTCCAACAAATCTGTTGCTCGCTCCATTGTTCCGAAGAACGGAGTTTTAGTCATATTGCCCATGAGGCATGGTTCGCAAGCACCAAGTGATTTATAATCAAGTGATTCCAAAAGTCCATCAGTGTCGGTGTACTAAAGTAGGGGTACCCTAGTATCCCGAACTTGTGCACGGGCAGTCGCAGCGTCCCGCGGCGAGGGTTGCCGGGTGACCACCAAGGACCTCCGTGGTTCCTTTGGAGCCATTCAAGAACAAAGTATTCAAGCCAAGGAGACAAGGCCCCGGCACGAGGAGCTTGCCGGGAAGGCCACTCAAGGCATCTCAAGACCCTAGCAAGAGGAGTTTGCCGGGAAGGCCAACCAAGACATCTCAAGAAACTTGCCGTGACGCGCCACACGTCCCGGCAAGGCCCGGTGAGCAACAAGCTCCCGGAAGCGACAAGATAGCGACCGCGGCAAGGCGCTTGCCGCGGCAAGCTTCCACTCAGTACCCGCGCTCCAGCACATCCACCCACGTGTCGCTCTGGGACCCTTCCAGGCGCACGTGGCGGAAGGCTGTGCAGCCAGGGGTACGCGGTGGCAAGCGGCGCTGACAAGGCTGCCGTTGTGGCGAACGGTGGCACCCCTGACGGCCCTTTTTGCACTGTTTGGGCGACGGCGATGGGCATTTAATGCCCTTGTCCCCTGCCGTCAGGGTTAGGTATAAAACACTGTACCAACTACCCCCCTTTTTTCCATTTTTACCCTCAACTGCGTTGCCACCTGTCGGTGACCCCTTGAGCATATAAAAGGAGGCCCATGCGCAACGTAGAAAGGGGTTAGACATTCGAACGCTCCCACGCTCGGCCTCGTTAGCTGTTGAAGTATACTGTAGCTCCCAGCGCTCCCGAGCAAGAACATCAATACAATCCACAAAGCAGGAGTAGGGTTCTACGCATCCGTGCGGCCCGAACCTAGGTAAACTGCTCGTGTGCCTCGCCTCGATCTGCTCTTCATGTGATCTCCGCCCCCTGCCGTACCGAAAAGGGGCTCCGTCCCCATAGGTGTTCGTGGGTGGATCAGTTTCCCCGACATCTTTGGCGCGCCAGGTAGGGGGTGTGTCGAGGTTGTGTGAACCTGATCCGGCGTCCACACGAGCTAGATCTTCATCAGCTTCATCAACATGCCGCCGAAGAAGAAGGCTTCGGAGGCAGCTGGACCGTCCGCGTCGATCCCACCACCGCCGGAGCCAACGGCTGGTGGGGTAGACGCCGGCGGAAGAACGGACGTCGGCGAGGGAACTCACGGTGCTGCCAGGTCCAAGGACAAGGCTGCGCTGCCCATCGGCGGCGTAGCCGGCTCCCACGACGATCGGGCGCACTCCAAGACCTCGGCGTCCGTGCACGCACCGCGCCCATCTCAGGAGGCGCGGGACCGGCAGCGTCATGGTACTCACGGTACCATACGCTTGCTGGGCCAAGGTCAAGCTGGTGGGTCCCGGAACGCTCAAGACCAGCATGCACGCCAACATGCTGGCACGAGCAAGGCGCGGTCGCCTGGACGGGATACTACTCCTTCTAACGTAGTTAGAAGTCCGAGCATATCCCGCTCCTCTGTGCCGTTCACCACCGCTGCCCGCCACTCCAGCTGAAGCTCTGGCATGACCTCAACTGCTTCTAGACTTCCCTCCAGCGGCTGACAAAGCCGACGACTGGAGAGCTGTAGCGACCAGAGCTCAAACAGTCTGATCTCCATGCATCAGTGTCATCCCTGGATCAGTAATGCTGACACGCATGGTACTTGAAGGATTTATAACAGAGTAGCAATCACACACTTATTACATCGATAGTTCAATGATGAATTAATTACAAATAATATGGCTGAAGGCCATCTAACACGATAACAGCGGAAGGCTTGGAAGATAAGTGAGTCCATCATCTCCAGCGGCATCACTGAGTATAGAACCACGACCTAAAAGGGCATCTTACTCGTCGTCTGAAAAGTCTGCAACATGAAACGTTGCAGCCCGAAAAACGGGTCAGCACATGGAATATGCTGGCAAGGTAACACAAGAGATGCAATGAAAGTAATGCTATACTTTATGCAATATGGCTGGTGGAAAGCTCTATGGTTAAGTTTTTGCGTAAAGCCAATTTTTCCCTACTTCAAAGGAATGTGTTTTAATTAACTATCATGGTAGTTGAAACATCGTTGAGAAGATAGACATCCTCTCAACCCCAATTAAAAGTAATCATTAAACCCAACAAAATTAATTTAGAGTAACATGATGAGATGCACATGATAATCCAAATACCAGATACTCAAGATGTCCATAACCGGGGACACGGCTAATCATGATCAGTTTGTACACTCTGCAGAGGTTTGTGCACTTTCCCCACAAGACTTGATCGCCTCCGTTTGGTTTCTCGCACTGCATGGTATTTGAGAAACGGATGACCGAGACACAGTCTTTCTGAAAAGGTCGCCTTAACCAGATAGATAGGCCGGTACACCTGCAAAACCCAACTACATCTGCTAGCCCATCATGGAAAGGTTTCCCACAACTTACTCAACTATGCCAGAGCCCATATTGGCATGTGGCTGCACACGGAAGTTTCTAGCATGAAAAATCTCATGATCCCTTTGAGCCTGGGTGGCGGTCCAAAAGAAAAACAGGCAATCCTGGAATACCCAGATGCCTCAATCCACCTAGATGTGTATTAAAGTTGCCACCTTAAGTTGAACCATTAATTAACAACTCACATCTGTCATGGATTTCACTCAAACCCAAACCACGTCTACGAGCATAGCATGTCCTAACAGCAAACGTAGAAGTAACTCCCAATGGTTTGAATGTAATGCAGGTAATAGGTACTACCTCAATCTACTTCCCAATCCCACAAGTTGATTGATCCTACTCATGCAATGTGTGAGGGTTTGACTAATGCAATGAAAACTGGGTAATTGGAAAGCATGATCAAAGTGTTACTTGCCATGCTGATGATCCGCAAAACCTAGAGACTCAAAGTAGCAAGCGGCGCACTCCGGGTACTCTATCGCAATCAAACAAATAGGCATCCAATAAGTACTTAACTAATGCACAGTTAAAACTCAAATAAGAGATCTAACCAAAAAGTTCAACTTAAGAACTCCGGTTTGCAAAAAGAATCAACTCGAAAGAAGCAACGAAACTCAAACTGCAAAAGAAACGAGCTCCGAATTACTAGTTGGCCTAAAGTCAAATTTTACAGTAGTCAAAACTTTGTTCAAGTTGTTCTAATATAAAGAGGACTTCGAGACAAAGATCTGGGATTTTGAATCACCTGATTCCGACTCTCGAGCGAAAAGAAAAACGAAAAACAACATCAGGGTAGAAATCGCGATCGGAAAAATCGCGGTTAAAAACCCCGAAAAAGAAAAACGATGAACAGGCTAACGAACGAACGTTCCCTGTCTGCGGTTAACTAACGAAAACCGTTCGTTAAAACGAACGTACGGACGAACGTCCTCTATTTAACTAAACCGTCGAAAAACCGATCTAAACCGGAAAAAAACAGATCTAGGGTTCTTCAAAAAAAAACCGATCGAATCTTTCAAAAAAAACTGGGGCGGCGTCTACCTCGACTCCGGCGGGGTGACGGGGTCCGGGGAGGTCGCGGCGGGGCGGCGGGGTCCGGCGGCGGGGCGGCGGCGTCCGGCGGCGGGGCGGCGGCGTCCGGCGGCGGGGCGGCGGCGGCGGCGGGCGGCGCGCGCGGCGGCGGTTGCGGCGGTGGCTAGGGTTAGGCGCGGGGCGGGCTGAGGGCGGATCGGGCCGGATCTGGCGCTATTTAAAGCCCAGAGTCCTGGTCCTTTACTAGTCCTAGTCGGTTTCCTCTTTTTTTTTAAATAGAGTCCCTGCGCAGTAAAACTAACGAAAGAAATATCAAACGGACTCCAAAATTCCCAAAATAAATTTTCACCGTCCTCTAATAATATTTAGGACAAAGTGAACATTTGTCCCGGACCTAAATGCAATTTTGAAAAACGCGTATTTTTCCTATGCAAATAAATCCGAAAATAAATCCAGAAAAATTCCAAAAGTGATTTTAATATTTTTCCTCCAATATTCCTGTTATTTTGGAGAAGTCATATTATCTCTGCTCATTTATTTTATTTAGAAATATTTTTAGGAAAGAAAAATAATTAGAATCACACTGTCCTCGTACCGGTATTCGAGCGAACTCAAATACGAAAACGGTAAAATTCCCAACTCTCTCCGTAGGTCCTTGAGTTGCTTAGAATTTCGAGGAAGGCCACGAACAAAATGCAGAAACATGCAAATGCAATATGATCTATGTATAACATTCCAAATTGAAAATTTGGGATGTTACAAACCTACCCCCCTTAGAATGAATCTCGCCCTCGAGATTCGGCTTGGCTAGAGAACAGGTGTGGGTGGTCCTTGCGTAGATCATCTTCTTGCTCCCAGGTGGCTTCTTCCTCGCTGTGGTGACTCCACTAAACTTTGCAAAACTTGATAACCTTGCTGCGAGTAACTCTACTCGAAAATTCGAGAATCTTAACGGGCTTCTCCTCGTAGGTCAGGTCACTGTCCAACTGAATTGCTTCTAAGGGTACTGTGTCTCTAAGCGGTATGTTGGCCATCTCCGCGTGACACTTCTTAAGCTGCGAAACATGAAACACGTCGTGCACTCCTGACAATCCTTCGGGCAATTCCAACTTATAGGCAACCTCTCCCATGCGTTCCAAAACACGGTAAGGTCCCACAAATCTCGGGGCTAGCTTCCCTTTAACTCCGAAACGTTTAACTCCTCGCAGAGGCGATACCCTCAAGTACGCTCTGTCTCCGATCTCATAGGTTATCTCCTTGCGCTTCGAGGCGGCATAACTCTTCTGCCTTGACTGAGCTACCTTCAGTCTATCTCGAATCAACTTCACCTTCTCCTCAGACTCTTTGATTAAGTCTGGACCAAACAATTGTCGGTCTCCAACTTCATCCCAGGACAACGGTGTTCGGCATCTCCTTCCATACAATGCCTCGAACGGTGCCATCTTCAAACTCTCCTGGTAACTGTTGTTGTATGAGAACTCCGCGTAGGGCATGTTGTCATCCCAACTAGATCCATAATCTAATGCACAGGCTCTAAGCATATCTTCCAATATCTGATTGACTTTGTTCAAGTTGTTCTAACGTAAAGAGGGCTTCAAGACAAAGATCTGGGATTTTGAATCACCTGATTCCGACTCAAGAGCAAAAAGAAAAACGAAAAACAAGATCAGGGCAGAAATCGCGATCGGAAAAATCGCGGTTAAAAACCCCGAAAAAGAAAAACGACGAACAGGCTAACGAACGAACGTTCACTGTCCGCGGTTAACTAACCAAAACCGTTCGTTAAAATGAACGTACGGACGAACGAACGGACGAACGTCCTCTATTTAACTAAACTGTCGAAAAACCGATCTAAACCGAAAAAAAATAGATCTAGGGTTCTTAAAAAAAACGATCGGATCTTTCAAAAAAAACCGGGGCGGCGTCTACCTCGACTCCGGCGGGGCGGCGGGGTTCGCCGAGGTCGCGGCGGGGCGGCGGCGTCCGGCGGCGGGGGCGGCGGCGTCCGGCGGCGGGGTGGCGCGGGCGGCGTGGCGGCGCGGGGCGGCGGTGGCTGGCGGCGCGCGCGGCGGCAGCGGCGGCTAGGGTTAGGCGCGGGGCGGGCTGAAGGCGGATCGGGCTGGATCTGGCGCTATTTAAAGCCCAGAGTCCTGGTCCTTTACTAGTCCTAGTCGGTTTCCTTTTTTTTAAATAGAGTCCCGGCGCAGTAAAACTAACGAAAGAAGTATCAAACGGACTCCAAAATTCCCGAAATAAATTTTCACCGTCCTCTAATAATATTTAGGAAAAAGTGAACATTTTTCCCGGATCTAAATGCAATTTTGAAAAAACACGTATTTTTCCTTTGCAAATAAATCCGAAAATAAATCCAGAAAAATTCCAAAAGTGATTTTAATATTTTTCTTCCAATATTTCTATTATTTTGGAGTAGTCATATTATCTCCGCTCATTTATTTTATTTAGAAATATTTTTAGGAGAGAAAAATAATTAGAATCACACTGTCCTCGTACCGGTATTCGAGCGAACTCAAATACGAAAACGGTAAAATTCCCAACTCTCTCCGTAGGTCCTTGAGTTGCTTAGAATTTCGAGGAACGCCACGAACAAAATGCAGAAACATGCAAATGCAATATGATCTATGTATAACATTCCAAATTGAAAATTTGGGATGTTACAAGGGCCACCATTCAGAGTCTCATCGCCTTCGCCAACGGCGACACTCCGCGGCAACCGAGCACATCGTAGCCGCGGCAAGTCAGCCAGGCGCGGGCCGATGGCGACAAGACCGGTGGGGGTGCGACCACCGTGCACTCTCCGCCCCGAAGGCCAAAATCGCCGACTCGCCGGATCAACATCGACGACGACTCCACTGCGTCATCGGATCCACGAGCTCGTCGCGATCAGCGCCAAGTTCTCCACGAGCGACAACAAGAAGACGCTCGTACTCGCATCGAGCGCCGAAGAGAAGCGCGGCGTCAATCCGACCAGCGCGCTGGGCCCGCTATCGACATGCATGCACCAGGGGGACCAGGCGACTTGCCGTACGCGGTAGGTTGTCCAACGTTTACTCGTGAGCTGCGGCAAGTCCAGTGGCCCAGCATGAAGAATTTCAAGTGAGACGTACCAGAGAAGTACGACGGCAAGACGCACCCGTCGGAGTTCCTGAGCATCTACACCATCGCGGTGCAAGCTGCCGGGGGACGAGACGACAAGATCCTTGCCAACTACTTCCCGCTGGTACTCAAACCCAACGTCAAATCCTGGCTCATGCACTTGCCGGACAACTCCATTTCTTCCTGGGCTGACCTGTGCCATCAGTTTGTCGGCGCCTTTACGGGCGGCCACAAACCCCATGGCCAAGAAAGTGACCTTCACCTGCTCGCCCAGAAGGAAGGAGAGCCCCTGCAAAAGTATATCCAGAGGTTCAGCCGCGTACAGCACAACATCCCAGACGTCCACCCTGCCGCGGTCATCAGCGCGTTCCATCAGAATGTGTGTAACCGCAGGATAAGGGAGGAGATGGCGATGTGCAAGATCAGAGACGTCAGTGAGGTTTATGCCCTGGCCGACAAGTGTGCACGTGCTAAAGAGGGGAGGAAACTCCCTGGAGAGGATACAGGAGCAGGAGGATCTGACAGCGAGGATGCTGCCCCGGCAAAGAAAAACCGGCGGCGGAACAACAGGAAGAAGAAAAACAAAGAAGTGCTAGTCGTTGAGAAGTCCAGCAATGAAGGTGGCGCCAAGAAAGCTCAAGTTGGTAGCTCCGGCAAGGAGACTGCCGCATGCACCAACTGCCAGGCTGTGGCGGCCGCCGACAAGCAGGACGGCACCGACAAGCAGTACTGCAAGATCCACCGCACCAAGGGCCACGACCTCCAGAACTGCAAGAGGGTCGAGCAGCTTGTTGAGCAGCAAAAGGCTGAATATGAGCGGCGTGACAAGGAGAAGGCCCAAGGAGGTGATGGAGGATTCGGCAAGAAGCGAACATTCAACGGTCAGGGAGGACGCCGCGGCAAGGCCAAGCAGCGGCAAGGAGATAGACCTCCCCGCGGCCGCGATAAGGATGAAGACGACGACGACGATGAAGACATGGAGGATGTTGAGACCAATGAGCAGGAATTTCAGAAAGCCACAGAGGTCTTGTGCGTTGACGGCGGTGCTTCTCTGCATGCTTCTCACCGCCAACTCAAACAGTGGGTGCGGGAAGTTAATGCAGCAGAACCACCTGTCGAATCACGCAAGCTTCTGAAATGGTCCAGCACGCCTATCATCTTTGATATTGAGGACCACCCTGATCGCACAACTGCGGTCGGGTGCTTGCCGATGTTGGTTTCACCAACTATCCGCAACCTCAAGGTCACTAACATGTTAGTTGACGGCGGGGCCGGCTTGAACTTGATCTCCTCCACTGTACTCCAGAAACTCCAGATCCCTGACAGCGAGCTCGAAGATACCGGCACATTCCAAGGAATAAACCCGGGAAGGAGCAAGCCGAAGGGGAAGATCACGCTGCCAGTGACGTTTGGCGGGGAGCTGAACTTCAGGACTGAGAGGGTCACTTTTGACGTTGCCGATTTTCCATTGCCTTACAATGGAATACTTGGCCGTCCAACACTCGCCAAGTTCATGGCAGCCTCTCACTATGCGTACAACATGCTCAAGATGCCAGGCCCGATAAGTGTCATCTTTGTCCCTGGTGACAAGAAGGATGCTCTTATCTGCGCCGACAAGATCTACCGGGAAGCAGCAGCCGCAACAGAACGCAAGACACTTGCCGCTGAAGCTCCCGGGGGAAAGAAGAAGACCAAGTCCGGCAAGAGCTCTGGGGCCCACTCCGGCAAGCGCACCTCTTCGGAGTGTTACGCTATCGTCGAGGATGCGCCATCGAGCTCCACCGGCAAGTGTAAGAAGACGATGGCAGCTCCGCCAGAGACCAAGAAGGTGTCCGCCAAGGAGGACGGCACTGGTGGTACCTTCACCATCAGCGCCACGCTTGACCCTAAATAGGAAAGCGCGCTCGTTGCTTTCCTGCGGGCGAACGTCGACGTGTTTGCATGGCAACCATCTGACATCCCCGGTGTTCCCAGGAAAGTAATTGAGCACAAGCTTGCCGTCTGTCCTCACGCGCGGCCCGTCAAGCAGAAAGTCAGGAAACAAGCAGTGGAGCGCCAAGAATTCATAGCAGAAAAGATCAAGAAGTTGGAAGCAGCAGGCCTTGTCAGAGGAGTGCTCCATCCTACGTGGTTGGCCAATCCAGTAGTCGTGCATAAGGCAAACGGGAAATGGAGGCTTTGTATCGACTTCACCGATGTGAATAAAGCTTGTCCCAAAGACCCATTTCCCTTGCCGCGCATTGACCAGATTGTTGACTCCACGGCCGGATGCGATCTGCTTTCATTTCTTGACGCATACTCAGGATATCATCTGATCTTCATGGCAGAAGAGGATGAGGAGAAGACCGCATTCATCACTCCATGTGGCACGTACTGTTTCATACGGATGCCTTTTGGTTTGAAGAATGCTGGTTCAACATTTGCAAGGGTGGTCCATACAGCTTTTGAGCCACAAATTCACAAAAATGTGGAAGCCTACATGGATGACATAGTAGTCAAAAGCAAGGACAGGGCAACCCTGATACAAGATTTGGAAGAGACCTTTGCGAATCTGCGCAATATCCAGCTCAAGCTCAACCCCGAGAAGTGTGTGTTTGGAGTCCCTTCCGGCAAGCTTCTCGGGTTCTTCGTGTCTCAGAGGGGTATTGAAGCCAATTCTGACAAGATCAAGGCCATTGAGCAGATTGAAGCACCGAAGCGCGTCAATGATGTACAAGTCTTGCCGCTGTTGCATGTAATCCTTTGTACAAAGCCGGGCGCAGGCCCCGTGCATCAAAAGATGTCGGGGAAACTGATTCACCCACGAACACCTATGGGGACGGAGCCCCTTTTCGGTACGGCAGGGGGCGGAGATTGCACGTAGAGCAGATCGAGGCGAGACACACGAGCAGTGTACCCAGGTTCGGGCCGCACGGATGCGTAAAACCCTACTCCTGCTTTGTGGATTGTATTGATGTTCTTGCTCAGGAGCGCTGGGAGCTACAGTATACTTCAGCAGCTAACGAGGCCGAGCGTGGGAGCGTTCGAATGTCTAACCCCTTTCTACGTTGCGCATGGGCCTCCTTTTATATGCTCAAGGGGTCACCGACAGGTGGCAACGCAGTTGAGGGTAAAAATGGAAAAAAGGGGGGTAGTTGGTACAGTGTTTTATACCTAACCCTGACGGCAGGGGACAAGGGCATTAAATGCCCATCGCCGTCGCCCAAAGAGTGCAAAAAGGGCCGTCAGGGGCGCCACCGTTCGCCACGACGGCAGCCTTGTCAGCGCCGCTTGCCACCGCATACCCCTGGCTGCACAGCCTTCCGCCACGTGCGCCTGGAAGGGTCCCAGAGCGACACGTGGGTGGATGTGCTGGAGCGCGGGTACTGAGTGGAAGTTTGTCGCGGCAAGCGCCTTGCTGCGGTCGCTATCTTGTCGCTTCCGGGAGCTTGTCGCTCACCGGGCCTTGCCGGGACGCGTGGCGCGTCGCGGCAAGTTTCTTGAGATGTCTTGGTTGGCCTTCCCAGCAAAATCCTCTTGCCAGGGTCTTGAGATGCCTTGAGTGGCCTTCCCGGCAAGCTCCTCGTGCTGGGAACTTGTCTCCTTGGCTTGAATACTTTGTTCTTGAATGGCTCCAAAGGAACCACGAAGGTCCTTGGTGGTCACCCGGCAAGCCTCGCCGCGGGACGCTGCGACTGCCCGTGCACAAGTTCGGGATACTAGGGTACCCCTACTTTAGTACACCGACAATCTGCATGTAGTTTCTTCATGCGCTTTACACCAATGTGACCTAAACGGCAGTGCCACAAACAAGTCACACTATCATTATCAACCTCGCATCTTTTGGCGTCAATATTATGAATATGTGTATCACTACAATCGATATCTAACAAGAATAGACCACTCTTCAAGGGTGCATGAACATAAAAGATATTACTCATAAAAATAGAACAACCATTAGTCTCTTATTTAAATGAATTACTGTCTCGCAACAAACAAGATCCAGATATAATGTTCATGCTCAACGCTGGCACCAAATACCAATTATTTAGGTCTAAAACTAATCCCGAAGTTAGATGTAGAGGTAGCGTGCCGACGGCGATCACATCGACTTTGGAACCATTTCCCACGTGCATCGTCACCTCGTCCTTAGCTAATCTTTGTTTAATCCGTTGCCCCTGTTTCGAGTTACAAATATTAGCAACCGAACCAGTATCAGAAACCCAGGTGCTACTACGAGAATTAGTAAGGTACACATCAATAACATGTATATCAAATATACCTTCATTCACCTTGCCATCCTTCTTATTCGCCAAATACTTGGGGCAGTTCTGTTTCCTGTGTCCAGTCCCTTTGTAGTAGAAGCACTCAGTTTCAGGCTTGGCTCCAGACATGGGTTTCTTCGCGGGAGTAGCAACTGTCTTGCTATTCTTCTTGAAGTTCCCCTTCTCTCCCTTGCCCTTTTTCTTGAAACTAGTGGTCTTGTTAACCATCAACACTTGATGCTCCTTTTGTCTTTCTACCTCCGTAGCTTTAAGCATAGCGAAGAGCTCGGGAATTGTCTTCTGCATCCCTTGCATATTATAGTTCATCATGAAGCCTTTATAGCTTGGTGGTAGTGATTGAAGAACTCTATCAATAACACTATCTTCGTCAACTTTGCAACCAAGTTGAGTCATACGATTGTAGTACCCAGACATTCTGAGCAAGTGTTCACTGATAGAATTGTTCTCCTCCATCTTGCAACTATAGAACTTATTGGAGACTTCATATCTCTCAATTCGGGCATTTGCTTACAATATTAACTTCAACTATTGGAACATCTCATATGCTCCATGACATTCAAAACGTCGTTGAAGTCCCGATTCTAAGCCGTAAAGCATGGCACACTGCACTATCGAGTAGTCATCAGAACGAGCTTGCCAGACGTTCATAACGTCCGGAGTTGCTCCTGCAGCAGGCCTGTCACCTAGCGGTGCTTCCAGGACATAATTCTTCTGTGCAGCAATGAGGATAATCCTCAAGTTACGGACCCAGTCCGTGTAGTTGCTACCATCATCTTTCAACTTAGATTTCTCTAGGAACACTTTAAAATTCAAGGGAACGGTAGCACGGGCCATTGATCTAAAACAACATAGATATGCAAAAAACTACCAGGACTAAGTTCTTGATAATTTAAAGTTCAATTAATCATATTACTAAAGAACTCCCACTTAGATAGACATCCCTCTAGTCATCTAAATGATCACGTGTCAGGACCGGTTTTCCAATAAAACACTTATTGAAAAATCGCCCCTTTCATCAAACTAGTATAGAGAAATCCTCCATACTGGCAGACAAATCCTTGATACAGAAATCCAGAAGTGCTAAATATTATACAGGGTTGAGCTGAGGCTGCTCAACTATTTATTACAAGCACGCCAGTAGTATACATAAAGGCGGGTATGACCCAACTGGATATGGTGGCATAACTACTAACTCGTGGATATAGTGGTAGTGGATATGTCACAGTGATGTGGGTGGCGTGACTCCAATATCTTACACTCATCAAGCGCCGGAGTGAGGCTTGATGATTTTATTATGGTGGCGGAAGCGTATATAATACAAGTGACCAACTCCAGGATCGCAAGGGACTGACTGGGACTCCTCTAGGCGTCGGACTCGCTATCGAACTCTTCATCCATAAGATCGCCTTCGTCAACATCTGGCCAAATCAACAAGCCTGGTGAGTACTTTGAATGTACTCGCAAGACAGTTTGGACATAAGATATAACAAATGCAAACATGATGCACACGAGCAGTAATGCACACGTGAGTAATTAAATTAGCGCTGCAATATAAATAACTAGCGGTAGCCCGATCGGGTGTCTGAAGCGACGCCTCGAAAGGTAAAATAGAATAAACATGCCACAGTCGGGCGTCAGGGCGACACCGCAGAAAGGGCTTATATCAAAGGTAAATAGCAAGAATGCCACAGTCGGACGTCTGAGCGACATCACAAAAAGGGCTTATATCAAATGTAAATAACAAGAATGCCACAGTCGGACGTCTGAGCGACATCACATAAAGGGCTTATATCAAAAGTAAATATCAAGAATGCCACAGTCGGATGTCTGAGCGACATCACATAAAGGGCTTATATCAAAAG
>LR738713.1:65234443-65301062 GCA_902687465.1 Secale cereale
AAGTAAATAACAAGGATGCCACAGTCGGACGTCTGAGCGACATCACATAAAGGGCTTATACCAAAAGTAAATATCAAGAATGCCACAGTCGGATGTCTGAGCGACATCACATAAAGGGCTTATATCAAAAGTAAATAACAAGGATGCCACAGTCGGACGTCTGAGCGACATCACATAAAGGGCTTATACCAAAAGTAAATAACAAGAATGCCACAGTCGGACGTCTGAGCGACATCACATAAAGGGCTTATATCAAACAAGGAAAAATTTGAGTAGTTCCTGGAGGTAGCACCATCCTAAGGAATACTCGGCACATAAAAGTAAACAGGTTAGTCCATTCACAGAAGCAACATTCAACCGGGTTTACCCTTGTCAGAAGTATTAGTTCTACAGAAACTGACACCGAGACTGACACGGATCTGCTAACCAACGTCCTCGACCAAGGACTTGATTATGCGAATGGTTTTGACTCTGCAGAGTTTGTACCTTACCACAGCCAACGGATTTCAGTAGTCACCAAGGACTAGTTCCGTTCACGGTATTTTAGGAGAAAACACATCTAACCAGTACACACCCATTCCACATTCCGCTGCCAGGAATCACCCTAGGCAGCGTTCAAGAAAAACTCTTGAGGCGGGGAGGTCACTCCTCGAATAGCATGGGATCAAATTTATACCGCGCGCTCTAAGGGGTGCCCCCCTCTCGGTCCCAACCGGAAACACCCATGCCCCCTGACCGGATGACGGCTTTAATCCAGGGCCATGGAACCTTCATCACGGCCTCTCCATTTGGTGTGTACCAGGAAAGAGGTTTGCAACTTACTAAACCGTATTCTTTGCAGAAAACATGTGGTAGCACAAAAAGGGAAATGGACGGGATCGAGACTTGATTCACGTCAACACCGTAGTTAAACAGTTGACATAGAACTGGCATGCTCCAACAATACCAGCTTACATCTTATCAAGCCACCACATGATCTGGTTGTTCTCCATCATATGATCTCATCAAGTTTTGTAGCTCACTTGCAACTTACCATGCATGGAATATAACATCCACCAAATGCTTATATAAACATGCCTTAAGAAGAACCACACTAGCAAACATGAAAAACACTCGTCATATCAAAGGTTCAAACATGCTTGCCTGGTTCGGAGTAGTCGGAGTCTAGCTCGGCGAAGTTTGCGGCTCCGTCACCTCCTTCGGTATCTACGGTATAAAAGAAATCGAATACTACGTAAATACGTGCGTGCGCAAAAAGTATTCCAAATATTTTTCAAATAAATATGATAAAAAACTAGGCAGAGTTATGAAGATGACAGAAAAGGAATCAACTAAGAATCATTTTTAGTTTAAAAGTTATAAAGAAAACAAACCCAGGGACTAGTCTGTAATGAAACAGAAACTATCCAGGGGGTAGTTTGAATAGGCAGAAAACGCTTCGGATGAAATACGCCAAGCCTAAAGGAAAGCGTACTTTGCCCGAAGGCACTTTCAGAAAACGATTCGAATAAGAAGAAGAGGCTGACAAGGGGGTCCCGCATGTCAGGTTTGAAAGGGGGAAACAGAGTTCGCCGGCGCCAGAGACCTGCGATGATCGCCGGCGACGAACCGCTGCGAGGCAGAGAGGGAGGGAAGTACCGGCGTGTTCAGGAGGTTCTTCCGCGTCGGTGGGTGGTGGAAGGGACCGACGGGAGGCACCACAGCGACGGCGACTTCCTCTACGGCGGACGGCGGCGTCGGGCGATGATGGGTCTCACCGGACGGGGCTTCTGACTCCAAAATGACGCTTGGGTTAGACGGGGTGGTGGACTAGGAGGTCACTGGCAGAGTTTGGGCAGCGGGGGTGCTCTCACCAGAGCGGATCTTGCCGGAGCCCGAAGCGGATCGGGGCGGCCGGAGTCGGGGAAGAAGGCCCTCCCGAGGCCCTCTGAGGGGTTTTGGCGAGGCTGTGGTGAGGTGTGGTGGATGCGGTGGCCTCCCAACGCCTCTGGGGCCCTATTTATAGGCGGGCGAGGGCGGTGCCGTGAGTGAAATATCTCCGGCGAGGGATTACGGCGAGGCAGTGGTCGGGCGGGAGGTTTAGGTGACTGGGCACCTTCGGATTGGTCCACTGGCTCCATTCCATGCCTAAGCTCGATCGCATTTGGCCTGCTCCGCGGTTTCGACGGAACGGAGCTCACGGGCTCGTCGGCGGCAGAGAGCGCGCTCTGCGCTTCTCAGGCCACGGCGACGGTTCTGCAGCATGCTCAGGGGGGGAAGATGAACACGCGGAGGCCACCGGTGGCTTGGGCGGTGCGGAGCGGCGCCGTACTGCAGGGCTCACCCCTGACGGCCGCCACGGGCGGTACTGTCGCCGCGGACGACGCCGGAGCTGACGCGACAGATCGCCACCGACGCCCGCAACCAGCCAAGCGACCGCGCGGCGCACTGGATAAGAAGGGGGAACAGGGAGCAAGAGGCCAAGCGGGGAACTGGCGAGATTGGCGACGAGCTCTGACGAGAAACGCCACTGTCGACTGAAGTTTAACACTGAACCCTGAACTTAACAGGAACAGTGCATGAAAGCTGTTTGATGAAATGTTTGACGCACGTGGAAAACTTTGCTTGAGCTGGGACTTGGTGAGGGGGTCTCTTGATGCATCTGGAGGCTGCATGAATTTCCCCAGAATTTTTGGAAAGAAGAAAGAATGAAATTCATCAAAAATAGCAAATCTGCTCCAAACTTGCAGCAAGCATATTTTGAAAATTTTGAACTGATGACCAGTAGGTCTTGATGGATATGAGTTGAGGGTACTAAGGACTAGCCCTAGGAATTTATTTGGGGCCAAGATTCAAAAGAGATCTAGTAGTTCCTTTGTAAACTACTAAGGTCCAAATAAATGACAGAAAAAGATTTTGGGGTTTAAATAAATAGAAATAAAAACTAGGGAAAGTTGAAAGTTGCTGGAATTGATGCTTGACTTGACCCAAGGTAGGGACGAAGGCTTTGGGAGGAAGTTTTCAACATAGGTCATGGCAAGGGTGTATTTTTGAATAGGGGGGGGATAAATCAAAAAATGATAGGAATACTTTTTAACAAAAGGATTTGCCAAAATAATCCAAGAGTATTTGTGTTGAACCCACATAAGTAGAAAGATCCTCAAGACCAGAACCAAAAATTGAGAAGGGCTCAAAAAGATTTGTCAGAAGCAAAAATTTGGGAAGGAGGGTCTCTCAAAAGGAGAATTTCAAATAACCTCCTTTAAATCAAATAAAGAGTTTGGTAAAAACCAAACCAAAATTTTGGGGTGTTACAACACCCACCCCCTTAGGAAAAATCTCGTCCCCGAGATTCCAGCTGATCCTCAAAAAGGTGTGGGTACTCTGCCCGAAGAAAATCCTCTCTCTCCCATGTTGCTTCATCTTCGGTGTGATTGCTCCACTGAACCTTGAAGAATTTAATTGTCTTCTGACGGGTCCTCCTTTCAGACTCCTCCAATATTTTTACTGGACGTTCCCTGTAGGTGAGGTCCGGTTGCACGTCAATGTTTTCATGAGATACACGCTTTTCTGGGTTGCTTACACACTTCCTCAATTGTGATATGTGGAACACGTCATGGACGTCTGACAGTTCTTTGGGTAGGTCTAGCTGGTAGGCTACTGTGCCTCTTCGTGCAGTCACACGGAAAGGTCCAATAAAACGTGGTGCTAGCTTCCCCTTAATTTTGAATCGCTGCAGTCCCCGCATAGGGGATACTCTTAGATACACATAGTCACCGGGTTCAAAACTGACTTCACGATGTTTCTGGTCATAATAACTCTTTTGTCGGCTCTGGGCTGTCTTGAGTCGATCCCTGATTAATTTAACCTTCTCCTCAGCTTCTTTGAGCATGTCTGGGCCGAAGATACGGCTGTCTCCTGTCTCTGACCAATTTAATGGGGTACGACATCTTCGCCCATACAAAGCTTCAAAAGGTGCCATCTGTAGACTGGATTGGTAACTGTTGTTGTACGCGAACTCGGCATATGGCAAGCTTTCTTCCCAGCTGGTTCCATAAGTGAGAACACATGCTCTCAGCATGTCCTCCAGAATTTGGTTTACACGTTCAGTCTGTCCTCCAGTCTGGGGGTGATATGCCGTGCTGAATACTAGTTGAGTTCCCAGAGCTTGTTGCAGATGATCCCAAAATCTAGAGACGAATTGAGTGCCTCTGTCGGATATTATGGTCTTTGGAACTCCATGAAGACAGACAATACGGGAGAGATAGAGCTTGGCAAGCTTCTGAGTGGTGTGGGTTGTCTTTACCGGAATAAAATGTGCCACCTTGGTCAACCTATCTGTGATGACCCATATGACATCATTTCCGTGTCGTGACTGAGGTAGTCCGACAATAAAATCCATTCCAACCTCGTCCCATTTCCATTCAGGTATCCTGTTTGGCTGTAATAGTCCTGCTGGTTTTTGGTGCTCGGCTTTAATGCGCTGACATGAATCACAACAGGCAATGAATGTGGCTATATCCCTCTTCATACCGTGCCACCAAAATCTTTCCTGAATGTCCTTGTACATTTTTGTTCCTCCAGGGTGGATGGAATATGGAGCGGTATGGCCTTCGGTCAAAATTTGTTGTTTGAGGTCTTCTATATTTGGCACGCAAAGCCTGTCTCCGTACCATAGTATCCCCTCATTGTCTATGACGAATTCTGAGGCTTTGCCCAGACTCACTTTCCTTTTTATGCCTTCGATGCTGGGGTGTCCATGCTGAGCTTTCTTAATTTGTTCCATTAGGGTGGGTTGTATTTCCAAATTTGACACAGTGCCTTCAGTAACCATCACCATGTTGAGTTTGGCAAACTCCCTTTGAAATTCCGGTCTCAAGTTTTGTGAACTGTCGTTGCTGGAGCTTGGATTGCGGCTGAGAGCATCTGCCACTACATTTGCCTTTCCTGGATGGTAGTGAATGCCAACATCATAGTCTTTTACTAATTCCAACCAGCGTCGTTGTCGCAAATTGAGTTCTGGTTGCGTGAAAATATATTGGAGGCTTTTATGGTCTGTATATATTTCACAACGATTTCCAAGCAAAAAGTGCCTCCATTCTTTGAGTGCATGAATAACTGCTGCTAATTCCAAGTCATGAGTGGGATAGTTTTCTTCATGCTTTCGCAGTTGCCTGGAAGCATATGCGACTACTTTGCCTTCTTGCATTAATACGCATCCGAGGCCCTTCCGGGACGCGTCGCAATACACTTCAAAATTTTTGTGTATGTCTGGTATGACCAATACTGGTGCTGTAGTTAATCTCTTTTTGAGTTCTTGGAAACTTTTCTCGCAATCCTCAGTCCACACAAATTTCTTATCTTTCTTGAGTAGCTGTGTCATAGGCTTTGCTATGGTGGAGAATCCTTCAATAAATCTTCTGTAATATCCAGCCATTCCCAGAAAGCTTCGTACGTCGGTTACGTTGGCTGGTGGTTTCCAGTCGAGTACGGCCTTGACTTTTTCTGGGTCTACGGCAACACCTTCTTTGGTTAATACGTGGCCCAAAAAAACCAACCTGTTTTAGCCAAAATTCACACTTACTGAATTTGGCGTACAATTGATGCTTCCTTAATTCTCCCAGCACAATTCTGAGATGTTCAGCATGTTCTTCTGGTGTTTTAGAATATACCAAAATATCATCAATGAACACCACAACAAATTTGTCCATAAATTTCATGAACACTTTGTTCATGAGGTGAACAAAGTATGCGGGGGCGTTCGTCAGTCCAAACGGCATTACTGTAAATTCATATAATCCGTATCTGGAAGTGAATGCAGTTTTAGGGATATCTTCTGTCCGTACTTTTAACTGATGATATCCCGACCTTAAATCAATCTTTGAGAAAACTTTGGCTTGTGCAAGCTGGTCAAATAAATCATTGATCCGTGGCAGCGGATATTTGTTTTTGATGGTAACCATGTTGAGTGCTCGATAGTCTATACATAATCTCAGTGTCCCATCCTTTTTCTTGGCAAATAATACTGGCGAACCCCAAGGTGAAGAGCTGGCCCGGATAAATCCTTTGTCCAGTAATTCCTTTATTTGCTTCTTCAATTCTACCAACTCGGAAGGTGCCATTCTATAAGGTTTCTTGTAAATGGGAGTGGTTCCAGGTGCTAGTTCAATAGTGAATTCTATTTCTCGGTCTGGTGACATGCCTGGTAGCTCTTCAGGAAATACATCAGGAAACTCACATACCACTGGAACTTCATTTAAATCTGAAATATCCACCTTGTTCAATCTTGGTCGCAATGATACTGGTCTTACTTGAGCTGCAATTTTTATCGTCTTCCCTTGGTGATGAGTGAGGATCACAGTCCGATTGAAACAGTCGATAAATCCCTTGTTGGTGGTTAACCAGTCCATTCCTAGGATAACATCCAGTCCCTTATTTTCCAATACAATGAGGTTTGCTCGAAACTTTAATCCCTCGAGCTCAATAATCACACCTTGGCAATAACTCTGGGTGATTTGCTTAATCCCGGGGGACTGGATGGTCATAGAATTTTCCAAGGGGAGAATTGAAAAATCATGTTGTAAAGCAAATTTCTTTGAAATGAACGAATGAGAAGCTCCAGAATCAAACAAAACCGTGGCAGGTATTGTGTTGACAGGAAACGTACCGAGTACGATATCCGGAGCATTCTGCGCTTCTTCCTTGGTCACATGGTTCACGTGACCCTTCTTGTGATTGTTGCTGGGATTGAAGTTGTTACGCTTGGGGGCTGAATTATTCCCACCATTGTTTGTCTTGGGGGCCGAGTTTCTTGGCTTTGGGCATTGCTTGGCATAGTGTCCTTCCTCTCCACAAGCGAAGCAAGTAATGCCCGGGTGATACGTAAAATCTTTATCCCTTGCATGAAAATTCTTGTTGGAGCGTGGAACATTGGTTGCGGATTTGTTCGCCCCACTTTTCCGAGAATCAATCTTGTTCCGGTTGTCGCGAGATTGAGAAGTCTTGTCCCGCTTGCGCTTGCGAAAATCCTCCAAGCTACGGCGTTCATTCTCCAAGGTAATAGCTTTGTCCACAAGTGTTTTGAAATCTGGAAAGGTGTGCACGACCAGTTGGCATTTAAGTGCTGGAGCCAGACCGTCCAGAAATTTTTCCATCTTTTTATATTCAGTCATATGCTCTTCGTTGGCGTAGCGAGATAGTTGAGTAAACTGACTATTGTACTCAGTCACTGACATGCTTCTCTGCTTGAGGTCATCAAACTCCCTTTTCTTGATCTTCATAACACTTCTGGGAATGTGCGCCCCACGAAAATTTTCCTTAAACTCCTCCCAGGTGATGTTGTTTTCATTGGGGTGCATATGTAGAAAATTTTCCCACCACGATGCAGCAGCTCCAGTAAGGTAGTGAGGTGCATAAAGTACTTTCTCACGGTCTGAACATTGTGCGATAATTAATTTCCTCTCAATGTCTCGAAGCCAGTCATCAGCCTCAAGAGGTTTATCCGTGTGAGAGAACGTTGGGGGACGCGTCTTTTGTAGTTCAGCCAATTTGGAATGCTGCTGGTATGGCTCGCGGTGATTTCTCATGTTGATAATATGGCCCATCATTTCTTGATGTTGCTGCTGGCTTTGCTCATAAAGGCGGCATACTTGAGAAAGTGCTGCTTCACTGTTTTGCTGACTTGACTGCCCCTGTGTGAAATTGTTACTTGCCTGGGTACCATTATTTTTCTTCCGGCGGGCTTCGCATGGAACGAGTCCAGGGACGATGCATTTTCCACTCTGGGGTATATTGCAGAACTCATGAGAAAAACCGAGTAGTAAAAACAAATAATTTTTGCAAGGGCAGAAATTTTAAAACTTCAAGATTTTTCAAGAAAACACTTGATTGCGCATGGAGAAGGACCGCTCAGTATCTTACAAGCAAGCCATAATTATACAATACCTCACTCAGGATGTGCGTACACAATCCTGACATGTTATTTAGGCTAGTGCACTTCTCCCAGACCCTACATGATGCGCACACAAACTACTTCTCACCAAGCCTACATACATATAAAACATATCATACAAGCAGGTACATCGCACGGCTGCTCGACGCACTCAGTCGGAGATGGTAAATATTTCCTTCGGCCTGCCGAGGGTAAGTCCCAGTGCTGCTGGGGACTCAACTTCTTCCTCACTAATAGGCTCCAGGCGCGGGGTTCTGGGTTGTGCGGCCGAAACGGGTGTGGTAGGCGGTGCAGCACGAACTGGGGTAGGAGCAATGACTTGGTCAAACTCCTCAGTGGTAGGTAGGCGGCGAGCGGTGGCTCGGATGGCAGGTGCATAGGATGATGAGGACGAGACGTATGACAGTGGTGGTGCTGTATGAAGCAGCTCCCTCCTGTTGGCAACACAGCCCTGAACTGAGTCCATACGGGCAGCCACCAAGTCGTCCACGAGGTTATCAAAAGCTGCCTCAAGAGCCTTGAGATACTCAACAAGCATCTCAATAGCATCATCTCGTTCTCCCCTAGTGCAAGCGAATGCATAGTGACAAGTGTATGGCACGTGGCAAGGGAGGTAGCGGTAGCGACGAGCCTTCATCGAAGGAAGAGCATCCCGGAGACGTGCTATTGCCTCACGGGCAGCCATCTGCATGGCATGCTTCTCCGTAGGCATGGCCCTCCCAACAAATCGGAAGCGGCGTAATTCAGAACGCCCTCCCTTGAATTGCACCGCAGCCTGGTGCATAGACACGCTGTCGCTGATCTTATGCTCGTAGAGTGTGAACTCTGGACGAGTCGATGGCCCGATCGCGATCTTGACGATGGAGGCGAGGAGTTTGATAAACCCCTCAGGCACATTGGCGAACACCTGTGACTCACAGTCGCGGCCGGCCATCTACAAAAGTAGGCAAAAATTCCAGATAGTCAAATCATAAATTTATGATGACTAACAGAAAAATTGCTACAATTGCAATTTGCTAAAACAGCACCTAATACGCTAATAATCGATTAGCGAGCGCACCTAGTGGCTTCCTACAGTCAGCCTGGCTCTGATACCAAGGTTGTCAGGACCGGTTTTCCAATAAAACACTTATTGAAAAATCGCCCCTTTCATCAAACTAGTATAGAGAAATCCTCCATACTGGCAGACAAATCCTTGATACAGAAATCCAGAAGTGCTAAATATTATACAGGGTTGAGCTGAGGCTGCTCAACTATTTATTACAAGCACGCCAGTAGTATACATAAAGGCGGGTATGACACAACTGGATATGGTGGCATAACTACTAACTCGTGGATATAGTGGTAGTGGATATGTCACAGTGATGTGGGTGGCGTGACTCCAATATCTTACACTCATCAAGCGCCGGAGTGAGGCTTGATGATTTTATTATGGTGGCGGAAGCGTATATAATACAAGTGACCAACTCCAGGATCGCAAGGGACTGACTGGGACTCCTCTAGGCGTCGGACTCGCTATCGAACTCTTCATCCATAAGATCGCCTTCGTCAACATCTGGCCAAATCAACAAGCCAGGTGAGTACTTTGAATGTACTCGCAAGACAGTTTGGACATAAGATATAACAAATGCAAACATGATGCACACGAGCAGTAATGCACACGTGAGTAATTAAATTAGCGCTGCAATATAAATAACTAGCGGTAGCCCGATCGGGTGTCTGAAGCGACGCCTCGAAAGGTAAAATAGAATAAACATGCCACAGTCGGGCGTCAGGGCGACACCGCAGAAAGGGCTTATATCAAAGGTAAATAGCAAGAATGCCACAGTCGGACGTCTGAGCGACATCACAAAAAGGTCTTATATCAAATGTAAATAACAAGAATGCCACAGTCGGACGTCTGAGCGACATCACATAAAGGGCTTATATCAAAAGTAAATATCAAGAATGCCACAGTCGGATGTCTGAGCGACATCACATAAAGGGCTTATATCAAAAGTAAATAACAAGGATGCCACAGTCGGACGTCTGAGCGACATCACATAAAGGGCTTATACCAAAAGTAAATAACAAGAATGCCACAGTCGGACGTCTGAGCGACATCACATAAAGGGCTTATATCAAACAAGGAAAAATTTGAGTAGTTCCTGGAGGTAGCACCATCCTAAGGAATACTCGGCACATAAAAGTAAACAGGTTAGTCCATTCACAGAAGCAACATTCAACCGGGTTTACCCTTGTCAGAAGTATTAGTTCTATAGAAACTGACACCGAGACTGACACGGATCTGCTAACCAACGTCCTCGACCAAGGACTTGATTATGCGAATGGTTTTGACTCTGCAGAGTTTGTACCTTACCACAGCCAACGGATTTCAGTAGTCACCAAGGACTAGTTCCGTTCACGGTATTTTAGAAGAAAACACATCTAACCAGTACACACCCATTCCACATTCCGCTGCCAGGAATCACCCTAGGCAGCGTTCAAGAAAAACTCTTGAGGCGGGGAGGTCACTCCTCGAATAGCATGGGATCAAATTTATACCGCGCGCTCTAAGGGGTGCCCCCCTCTCGGTCCCAACCGGAAACACCCATGCCCCCTGACCGGATGACGGCTTTAATCCAGGGCCATGGAACCTTCATCACGGCCTCTCCATTTGGTGTGTACCAGGAAAGAGGTTTGCAACTTACTAAACCGTATTCTTTGCAGAAAACATGTGGTAGCACAAAAAGGGAAATGGACGGGATCGAGACTTTATTCACGTCAACACCGTAGTTAAACAGTTGACATAGAACTGGCATGCTCCAACAATACCAGCTTACATCTTATCAAGCCACCACATGATCTGGTTGTTCTCCATCATATGATCTCATCAAGTTTTGTAGCTCACTTGCAACTTACCGTGCATGGAATATAACATCCACCAAATGCTTATATAAACATGCCTTAAGAAGAACCACACTAGCAAACATGAAAAACACTCGTCATATCAAAGGTTCAAACATGCTTGCCTGGTTCGGAGTAGTCGGAGTCTAGCTCGGCGAAGTTTGCGGCTCCGTCACCTCCTTCGGTATCTACGGTATAAAAGAAATCGAATACTACGTAAATACGTGCTTGCGCAAAAAGTATTCCAAATATTTTTCAAATAAATATGATAAAAAACTAGGCAGAGTTATGAAGATGACAGAAAAGGAATCAACTAAAAATCATTTTTAGTTTAAAAGTTATAAAGAAAACAAACCCAGGGACTAGTCTGTAATGAAACAGAAACTATCCAGGGGGTAGTTTGAATAGGCAGAAAACGCTTTGGATGAAATACGCCAAGCCTAAAGGAAAGCGTACTTTGCCCGAAGGCGCTTTCAGAAAACGATTCGAATAAGAAGAAGAGGCTGACAAGGGGGTCCCGCATGTCAGGTTTGAAAGGGGGAAACAGAGTTCGCCGGCGCCAGAGACCTGCGATGATCGCCGGCGACGAACCGCTGCGAGGCAGAGAGGGAGGGAAGTACCGGCGTGTTCAGGAGGTTCTTCCGCGTCGGTGGGTGGTGGAAGGGACCGACGGGAGGCACCACAGCGACGGAGACTTCCTCTACGGCGGACGGCGGCGTCGGGCGATGATGGGTCTCACCGAACGGGGCTTCTGACTCCAAAATGACGCTTGGGTTAGACGGGGTGGTGGACTAGGAGGTCACTGGCAGAGTTTGGGCAGCGGGGGTGCTCTCACCAGAGCGGATCTTGCCGGAGCCCGAAGCGGATCGGGGCGGCCGGAGTCGGGGAAGAAGGCCCTCCCGAGGCCCTCTGAGGGGTTTTGGCGAGGCTGTGGTGAGGTGTGGTGGATGCGGTGGCCTCCCAACGCCTCTGGGGCCCTATTTATAGGCGGGCGAGGGCGGTGCCGTGAGTGAAATATCTCCGGCGAGGGATTACGGCGAGGCAGTGGTCGGGCGGGTGGTTTAGGTGACTGGGCACCTTCGGATTGGTCCACTGGCTCCATTCCATGCCTAAGCTCGATCGCATTTGGCCTGCTCCGCGGTTTCGACGGAACGGAGCTCACGGGCTCGTCGGCGGCAGAGAGCGCGCTCTGCGCTTCTCAGGCCACGGCGACGGTTCTGCAGCATGCTCAGGGGGGGAGATGAACACGCGGAGGCCACCGGTGGCTTGGGCGGTGCGGAGCGGCGCCGTACTGCAGGGCTCACCCCTGACGGCGGCCACGGGCGGTACTGTCGCCGCGGACGACGCCGGAGCTGACGCGACAGATCGCCACCGACGCCCGCAACCAGCCAAGCGACCGCGCGGCGCACTGGATAAGAAGGGGGAACAGGGAGCAAGAGGCCAAGCGGGGAACTGGCGAGATTGGCGACGAGCTCTGACGAGAAACGCCACTGTCGACTGAAGTTTAACACTGAACCCTGAACTTAACAGGAACAGTGCATGAAAGCTGTTTGATGAAATGTTTGACGCACGTGGAAAACTTTGCTTGAGCTGGGACTTGGTGAGGGGGTCTCTTGATGCATCTGGAGGCTGCATGAATTTCCCCAGAATTTTTGGAAAGAAGAAAGAATGAAATTCATCAAAAATAGCAAATCTGCTCCAAACTTGCAGCAAGCATATTTTGAAAATTTTGAACTGATGACCAGTAGGTCTTGATGGATATGAGTTGAGGGTACTAAGGACTAGCCCTAGGA
The DNA here is from genome assembly GCA_902687465.1 of Secale cereale. NCBI lineage: Eukaryota > Viridiplantae > Streptophyta > Magnoliopsida > Poales > Poaceae > Secale > Secale cereale. The sequence goes on from LR738713.1 coordinate 65,247,053, forward strand.
ATTTATTTGGGGCCAAGATTCAAAAGAGATCTAGTAGTTCCTTTGTAAACTACTAAGGTCCAAATAAATGACAGAAAAAGATTTTGGGGTTTAAATAAATAGAAATAAAAACTAGGGAAAGTTGAAAGTTGCTGGAATTGATGCTTGACTTGACCCAAGGTAGGGAGGAAGGCTTTGGGAGGAAGTTTTCAACATAGGTCATGGCAAGGGTGTATTTTTGAATAGGGGGGGGATAAATCCAAAAATGATAGGAATACTTTTTAACAAAAGGATTTGCCAAAATAATCCAAGAGTATTTGTGTTGAACCCACATAAGTAGAAAGATCCTCAAGACCAGAACCAAAAATTGAGAAGGGCTCAAAAAGATTTGTCAGAAGCAAAAATTTGGGAAGGAGGGTCTCTCAAAAGGAGAATTTCAAATAACCTCCTTTAAATCAAATAAAGAGTTTGGTAAAAACCAAACCAAAATTTTGGGGTGTTACATCACGTGATCAAAATCAACTAAACCATGTCCGATCGTCATGTGAGATGGAGTAGTTTTCAATGGTGAACATCTTATGTTGATCATATCTACTATATGATTCACGCTCGACCTTTTGGTCTCCAGTGTTCCGAGGCCATGTCTGTACATGCTAGGCTCGTCAAGTTTAACCCGAGTATTCTGCATGTGCAAAACTGTCTTACACTTGTTGTATTTGAACGTAGAGCTTATCACACCCGATCATCATGTGGTGTCTCGGCACGATGAACTTTCACAACGATGCATACTCAGGGAGAACATTTGTACCTTGAAATTTTGTAAGGGATCATCTTATAATGCTACAGTCGTTCTAAGCAAAATAAGAAGCATAAAAAGATAAACATCACATGCAATCAAAATATGTGACATTATATGACCATCATCATCTTGTGCTTTTGATCTTCATCTCCAAAGCATCGTCATGATCTCCATCGTCACCGGCTAGACACCATGATCTTCATGGTAGCGTCGTGGTCGTCTCGCCAAATATTGCTACTACTACTATCGCTAACTCATAGTGATAAAGTAAAGCAATTACATGGCCTTCGCAATTCATTCAATAAAGAGACAACCATAAGTCTCCTATCGGTTGCCGATAATTTACAAAACATGATCATCTCATACAATAATGTATAACTCATCACATCTTGACCATATCACATCACAACATGCCCTGCAAAAACAAGTTAGATGTCCTCTACTTTGTTGTTGCAAGTTTTACGTGGCTGCTACGGGCTTAACAAGAACCGTTCTTACCTAGGCATACAAAAACCACAACTATTTTTCGTCAAGTCTGATGTTTTAACCTTCACAAGGACCTGGCATAGCCACACTCGATTCAACTAAAGTGAGAGAGACAAACACCCGCCGGTCACCTTTAAGCAATGAGTGCTCGTAACGGTGAAACCAGTCTCACGTAAGCGTACGCGTAATGTCGGTCCGGGCCGCTTCATCTCACAATACCGCCAAATCAAAGTATGACATGTTGGTAAGCAGTATGACTATTATCGCCCACAACTCATTGTGTTCTACTCGTGCATATCATCTACGCATAGAACTGACTCATGATGCCACTATTGGGGAACGTAGTATTTAAAAAAAATCCTACGATCACACAAGATCTATCTAGGAGAAGCATAGCAACAAGCAGGGAGAGTGTGTCTACGTACCCTCGTAGACCGAAAGCGGAAGCGTCTAGTGAAGCGGTTGATGTAGTCGAACGTCTTCGCGATCCAACCGATCCAAGCACCAAATGTACGGCATCTCCGCGTTCGGCACACGTTCAGGCCGATGATGTCCCACGAGCTCTTGATCCACTTGAGCATCACAGGAGAGTTTCGTCAGCACGACGGCGTGGTGACGGTGATGATGAAGCTACCGATGCAGGGCTTCGCCTAAGCACTGCGACGATATGACCGAGGTGTGTAACTGTGGGGAGGGGCACCGCACACGGCTAAAATCGACTTGTCTATGGGGTGCCCCCCCCACGTATATAAATGAGTGGAGGAGGGGAGGGGCCCTCCCTCTCTATGGCGCGCCCTAGGGGAGTCCTACTCCCACCGGGAGTAGGATTCCCCCCTTCCCTAGTTGGAGTAGGAGAGAAAGGAAGGAGGAGAGAGGGAAGAAGGAAAGGGGGGCCGCTCCCCCCCCCCCACCCAATTCAGATTGGGCTTGGGGGGGCGCGCCCCTCACCTTGGCCACCTCCTCCTCTATCCCACTAAGGCCCAATAAGGCCCATACACTTCCCGGGGGGTTTTGGTAGCCCCTGGTACTCCGGTAATTAAATGCCCGAACTCACCCGGAACAATTCCGATGTCCAAACATAGGCTTTCAATATATCGATCTTTATGTCTCGGACATTCTGAGACTCCTCGTCATGTCCGTAATTACATCCGGGACTCCGAACTACCTTCGGTACATCAAAACACATAAACTCATAATACTGATCGTCATCGAACGTTAAGCGTGCGGACCATACGGGTTCAAGAACTATTTAGGCATGACCGAGACTTATCTCTGGTCAATAACCAGTAGCGGAACCTGGATGCTCATATCGGTTCCTACATATTCTACGAATATCTTTATCGGTCAAACCGCATAACAACATACGTTGTTCTCTTTGTCATCGGTATGTTACTTGCCCGAGATTCGACCGTCGGTATCATCATACCTAGTTCAATCTCGTTACCGGCAAGTCTCTTTACTCGTTCCGTAATACATCATCTCATGACTAACTCATTAGTCTTTGCTTGCAAGGCTTATTATGATATCTATTACCGAGAGGGCCCAAAGATACCTCTCCGACACTCGGAGTGACAAATCCTATTCTTGATCTATGCCAACACCACAAACACCTCCGGAGACACCTATAGAGCATCTTTATAATCACCCAGTTACGTTGTGGCGTTTAATAGCACACAAGGTGTTCCTCCGCTATTCGGGAGTTTCATAATGTCATAGTCATAGGAACATGGATAAGTCATGAAGAAAGCAATAACAGTAAAACTAAACAATCAAGTTGCTAAGCTAACGGATGGGTCTTTTCCATCACATCATTCTCCTAATGATGTGACCCCATTGATCAAATGACAACTCATGTATATGGTTAGGAAACATAACCATCTTTGATCAATGAGATAGTCTAGTAGAGGCATACTAGGGACACTTTGTTTCGTCTATGTATTGACACATGTACTAAGTTTCCGGTTAATACAATTCTAGCATGAATAATAAACATTTATCATGATATAAGGAAATACGAATAACAACTTTATTATTGCCTCTAGGGCATATTTCCTTCAATAAGTTCACAAGGTCACTGAACCCTTAAGTTGATCACCAAAACATACATCAAGTAGATCACGTGAATATCCCATTGTCACAACAGATAAGCACATGCAAGACATACATCAAGTGTTCTCAAATCCTTACAGACTCAATCCGATAAGAGAACTTCGAAGGGAAAACTCAATCCATTACAACAGGTAGAGGGGGAGAAACATCATACCATCCAACTCTAATAGCAAAGCTCGCGGTACATCAAGATCGTGCCAAATCAAGAACACGAGAGAGAGAGAGAGAGAGAGAGAGAGAGAGAGAGAGAGAGATCAAACACATAGGTACTGGTACATACCCTCAGCCCCGAGGGTGAACTACTCCCTCCTCGTCATGGAGACCGCCGGGATCATGAAGATGGCCACCGGTGATGATTTCCCTCTCCGGCAGGGTGCCGGAATGGGCTCTAGATTGGTTTTTCGTGGCTACAGAGGCTTGCGGCGGTGGAACTGCCAATCTAGGTTAATTTCTGGAGGGTTCGGTATTTATAAGAATTTTTGGCGTCGAGAATGAGTCAGGGGGGCCCATGAGTCAACCACAAGGTAGGGGGTTCGCCCTAGGTGGGGGGAGCCCTCCACTCTTGTGGATGACTCGTGGCTCTTCTGGCCCAACACTTTTGCTTCGGGGGCTTCTTTTGGTTCATAAAAAATCACCGTAAAGTTTAGTTCCATTTGGACTCAGTTTGATATTCCTTTTCTACGAAACTCAAAAATAAGGTAAAAACAGAAACTCGCACTGGGCTCTAGGTTAATAGGTTAGTCCCAAAAAACATATAAAATAGCATGAAATGCATATAAAACATCCAAGATGGATAATATAATAGCATGGAACGATCAAAATTATAGATACGTTGGAGACGTATCAGTCTTGCATGTGCTTATCTGTGGTGACAATGGGATATTCACGTGATCTACATGATGTATGTTTTGGTGATCAACTTGCGGGTTCAATGACCTTTTGAACTTATGCATAGGGGTTGGCACACATTTTCGTCTTGACTCCCCGGTAGAAACTTTGGGGCACTCTTTGAAGTTCTTTGTGCTGGTTGAATAGATGAATCTAAGATTGTGTGATGCGTATCATATAATCAAACCGGCGGATACTTGTGGTGACATTGGAGTATCTAGGTGACATTAGGGTTTTGGTTGATGTGTGTCTTACGGTGTTATTTTAGTATGAACTCTAGGCCTGTTTGTGACACTTATAGGAATAGCCCAATAGATTGATCAGAAAGAATAACTTTGAGGTGGTTTCGTACCCTACAATAATCTCTTCGTTTGTTCTCCGCTATTAGTGACTTTGGAGTGACTCTTTGTTGCATGTTGAGGAATTGTTATATGATCCAATTATGTTATTATTGTTGAGAGAACTTGCACTAGTGAAAGTATATGAACCCTAGGCCTTGTTTCCTAGCATTGCAATACCGTTTGTGCCCACTTTTATCATTAGTTACCTTGCTGTTTTTATATTTTCAGATTACAAAAACCTATATCTACCATCCATATTACACTTGCATCACCATCTCTTCGCCGAACTAGTGCACCTATACAATTTACCATTGTATTGGGTGTGTTGGGGACACAAGAGACTCTTTGTTATTTGGTTGCACGGTTGCTTGAGAGATACCACCTTCATCATACGCCTCCCACGAATTGATAAACCTTAGGTCATCCACTTGAGGGGAAATTGCTAGTGTCCTACAAAACTCTGCGCTTGGAGGCCAAACATGAGTCTACAAGAAGAAGGTTGTGTAGTAGACATCACCCCACTTCACAAAAATTTGCCCCTCTTTTTCGTTTGTTGTTTTTCTCGTCAGATCTGTTTTTGAGTACAATATCACTCACCTTGTTTCCATGGCTACCACTACTACTCCTCCTTTGTTACCAGATTTTGAAGTTCTATACTTCAAACAGAAACAAGGAAAATATTTGAAGGATGCTTCGTACAAGTTATTAGAATCCTAGTGCATTTGCAATTTAAAGGGGGATGCAAAGATTTTGCTTTGTAATTTCTACATAGGATTAACTTTGCATCATAGACAACTCTTAGATTTTGCCGCTAAAGGGAATTTTATTGAGTTTGATACTAATGTTGCCTATGAAATATTAGTGTCAGGACCCCAATCCTAAGTAACACCGATCTAGCTGTAACACGTCATATCACTTTGCGGCCTCACACACGGTAACCCCACGGGTGCCACCTTACCTGGCCCGGGACCGTTTGCGCATTTTGGCACACGTATATGACAGTGTCGCTAGCATCCATATGACAGAGAACCCGGGCCGACATGGCTATTTATAAACCAAAAGTGGCACTAAATTACAGAGACAGGCATCCATGACCCAGCAACGAACGTGTCGGTCATCAACGTATGAACCCAAGTCGTAGCAAGCTACATGGACTTAAAGGAACAACGCGTGACATTTCCCCTAAGGGACAGACACAGGAACGAAGAAGGACACATGCCGGCCAGCCTACGTGTTCCGAGCAGTAGCAAGCTACCAAGGCTCATTGGAATCACTAGGAGGCATTTCCCTGTAAGATAGGCTACCAAAGGAAAACAACTAGGTGTCGGATCCCACACATACCAAGCATTTCAATCATACACGCAATATGCTCAATATGTGCAAATACAACATTGCATCACAACAGAACTCTATGACTCAAAGTACTTTATTTAAAAGGCTCCAAGAGCCATACATATCATATTCCTACAGGTAGGGGTCACATGACCCAACACTCAAGTCATACAGTCATACAAGCACAAGCGGAAGCTACATGTCTGAGTACAGACAACTTAGAAAATAAAACAGGCTTGGTGTAGCCTGACTATCTACAAGGCCCTTCACAAGCTCCAGATCACCGTCTGGGTGTCAAGCTACTCGTCGACGTCAACGTCTATGTAGAACCCATCAGCGGGGGCAGGGTACTCCTCTGCAACAGTTATTAAGCAAACATGAGTACAAAGGTACTCAGCAAGTCTTACCACAGAACCTATCATACATGCAACATTATCAAAGGGGGTAGTGGAGTTTATAGCAGAATTCCAGCTTTGACCTTGGCTAACCTATACTACAACTCTCAACAGATTGCAAGATGTTATTACGAACACGAGTCCTCTATTCACCACATCAATACACTACCGAGGATCCTCTTCCGTCATCCTACGGAAGGGCCATCCACGGCACTCACACTTATCTTGAGGCTTTTAGTAGTAACCATCAACTTGTCTATGAACTATAAGAGAAACCAAGTAGTTCGTACCGCGAACAACGGCTATTCGAATAGATTGATAACCCTGCAGGGGTGTACTTCTTCACACATGTTTTCACCACTTAGCGTCTGCACACGACATGTGCTCGGCAGACTTCAAGCGAAAGCCGACGTGGGTGTAGACCACGACCTAACCAACCACTCAAGTCTCTCGTCCAGGTTTATCGCCTATTTGGGTTCCATCCGTGGGGAGATCCGGCCGGGGTGTCGCTCACGGCCCCAAACGATGTGTACAGGGTTCCCGAGTCACCAAACGGGCAACCGGTACACCGTGCCACGTACCTGTCGCATCACAGCCCACCCCGAGGGTCAGCGCTGTGCACGACCTCCAGTAAACTATAAACACCAGAAACTAGTTGCAACTCCTGGACAGAGTACAAGGGCAGTCAATAAGTCGAGCGGGGTCATATTTCAGGGCCCAATGTGTGGTAGTAACTGTAACTTGAATCACACACACAGATCTCGGGTCCTATGGACGATTCCAATGAAACAACCCACCATGTACTCCTACATGGCCTTTCATCGATACCTTTACCAAGCGTATTCCACACTTCCTTCTCTTTATCGGTAAGATCATTTCACTCTGATCCATCACCCAGATGAACCAGACCAGACACAACTCTAAGCATAGCAGGCAACATAAGTAAATAGCATGGTGGATCACACATCACATGGCTCAAACAACTCCTACACATGCTAGTGGGTTTCAACTATTTACTGTGGCAATGACAGGTCATGCAAGGGAATAGGGTTCAACTACCGCAGCAAGTAGCAATTCACGCGCTGTTGCCTTAATGCAGTAAAAGAGAGAAGGAGCGAGAAGATTGGGTTTGTATTGGAATGATCAATGATTGCTTGCCTGACAAGGTAGTTGTCGGGTACTGCTCTTCAACTGGATACGCAGCAGTATCCTCGGGAGCAGGACCTAACACAGGGAATACCGACGATACAATCATTAACAAACAAATGCAACAATATGATGCATGCTCATGACATGGCAAGATGCATGTGTGTTGGCTAATGTAACTAAAATCAGAAGGGTTTGAACCTATTTGAATCAAGGATTCAATTGAAGTTCAAACTATTATTTAAATAAGTGCATTATCATGTTTTTGATATATACAGCAAGTTAACTTGTTCAAACATGCATGAAACTAGTGCCATTAGAAAGATTGGATTTTTCTGATCATTTTTCATATATAAATCTTTTCCATCTGAGCTATGGTTGATTTTATATGATTTTTAGAAGTTTTGGGTATTTTCTGGAATTTCCTGAATTATTTTAAATCTAAAAATCCCAGAAAACCTTTACTGTGTCAGCATGACATCATGCTGACGTCAGCAAGTCAACAGGGCCAGTCCAGGTCAAACCTGACTGGTGGGTCCCTCATGTCAGTGTCACAGCTAATTAACTGAGTTAATTAGAGTTAAACTAAAACTAATTAGCTGTCAGTGGGGCCAGGGCCCACGTGTCAGTGACTAAACTAATTAACTAACTAAAATTAATTTAACACCTAAACTAGGTTTGACTTGCGGGCAGGGCCCACATGTCATTGACCCAGGGGTCAAACCCGTGGTCAAAAACAGGTCCAACTCGCCGGCGTTTAGCCGCCGGCGAGGCCAAACACGGCGGCATGCTTCGGAAAACGCCTACGGTGCACGGCTCGAGCTGCGGCTGGGTGCGTTGGATAGCCCTTGCTGTTGCGCGTCGGATGGTGGTGGTCGTTGGACCTGGGGTGGCCGGAGACGACGGCAACGAGCTCGACGGCGGCGACCGGCGTCGGGCGTGTGTGGAGAAACGGCTGCAGGGGCCTACGCGATGCGTGCGTAACACCGTTCGCATCTACGTGCTGCGGTGAGTATGTTGGACGGGTGCCAGTGACCAAATGGTCACCGGAGCATCACCGGCGGCGAGCACGACGGCGGTGCGTGCGGGCGAGCTTCGTGCAGTGCGTTGCAGGGCAAAAGGGAGCCATCAGAGAGGGGAAGGAGGTAGCTAGGCTCACAGGGGTTGCAGCAAGCACCGGAGCGAGCTCGGGGGTGGTCGGAGCTGAGCAGAACGGCGAGGGGGATCTCCGCGGCCGGAGTTGGGGAAGAAGAGGTCGGGGGCGTCTCCAGGGCGGGCGAGCGCTCGGGGCTCGGCCTGTTCGAAGCAGTCGAGGACGGCGGAGACGATGGACACCAAGGCGGAGCTCAGGGACGACGGTGGACGCGGCTTCTACGACGGTGCGATCACGGCGGCGTCGGCCATGGCGCGGGGAGAGCGGAGGAGAGGAACTGTGGGGAGGTGGAGGTGTCTGCGGGGTCGAGGAGGACGTGGAGGGTCGAACCATCCCTCCAGGACGGCGAGGGGGTGAAGCAAGGCGGCGGGCAGCTGCGTGGCGCGCGGCGCGGTCGCCGTCGAGCACCTGCCTGCCTGCCTGGCCGAGCCAAGCAGCTCGCTGGAGCGGCAGCTGGGCTGGGCCGGCAAGTGGGCCGGGTGGGGCGCCAGGTAAGTTCTCTCTCTCCCTTTTTTTCTATTTTCTTTTTTGTTTCATTTCTTTTGCAGCTTTGTTCATTTAATAAAAATGCCTAAACATTTTTATAACTCATAACACTTGTCATACCTACTGTATATATTATGAACAGTAGGAAACATTATAGTTTATGATTATTTGAGCATTTAAAATATTTTGTAGCATTTAAATGCCCAAATTCAAATACCATATGCTTTAATCCAAAGCCCTAGATTGTCCTAGAAAAATGTGCACCATTTTTGGCAGAGGTTTAAGACCAAGGCAGAAATGATGAACATTTTGAAGGGCATTTTGGGTACATTGGAAAATATTTTATCAAACCCTAGTTGTTAGGGGAGGGGTGCTGGGGTTTCTGTTAATCCCATTTCAATTTTCTTTGAAAGTAGACATGATGCACACTCTAGTCAGGTCCTAATGCAAGTGCTAACTAGGGATGTGACAACTCACCCCCACTTAAAAGAATCGCGTCCCGAGATTCGGGTTCCTCCGGAAAGAGGGTGGGGTACTCAAGTCGAAGACGATCCTCCCTTTCCCAAGTAGCTTCACTCTCGGAATGATGTGACCATTGAACCTTGAGAAACTTGATATTGTGGCGTCGGGTGGTGCGCTCAGTTTGATCAAGAATACGAACGGGGTATTCTTGATATGTGAGATTGTCTTGGAGATCAAGCGTTTCGTGGTCCACTCCGCGGATAGGATCCGAGAAGCAACGCCTGAGTTGAGAAACGTGGAAATCATCATGAACTCTGGAGAGGTGCGGTGGTAGTTCCAATTGGTAGGCAACTTCTCCTCGTTTGGCAAGAATGCGAAAAGGACCGATGTAACGAGGGGCCAATTTGCCTTTGATACCGAAGCGATGGGTTCCCTTAAGAGGAGTAACCCGAAAGTAAGCCTTATCGCCGACTTCAAAAGTCACAGCCTTATGACGACTATCATATTGGCTCTTTTGGCGAGACTGGGCTGTTTTCAATCTCTCACGAATGATGCGAACTTGTTCCTCTGCTTCCTGGATCATATCCGGGCCAAAGAATTGTCTTTCCCCGGTCTCTGACCAGTTAAGAGGTGTTCGACACCTTCGTCCATATAGAACTTCGAAGGGAGCTTTACCCAAGCTGGCTTGATAACTATTGTTATAAGCGAATTCGGCAAATGGAAGACACTTTTCCCATTCCATACCGAAAGAAATGACAGAGGCTCGAAGCATGTCTTCCAGAATTTGATTGACTCGTTCCACTTGACCACTTGACTGCGGATGGAAGGCAGTACTAAAAGAGAGATGAGTTCCCATAGCATTCTAGAAACTTTCCCAAAATCGTGAAGTAAAAAGACTTCCACGGTCTGAGTTAATCTCCAAAGGCACACCATGTAGTGATACTATCCGAGAGATATATAAGTCTGCTAGCTGGCTAGCGGTAATACTCTCCCGAACAGGCAGGAAATGAGCTACTTTAGAGAGGCGGTCGATAACAACGAAGATAGCATTATTCCCTCTCCTGGACCTGGGAAACCCGGTGATGAAGTCCATACCGACTTTATCCCATTTCCATTCAGGAATAGCTAGAGGTTGAAGGGTGCCAGCAGGCTGTTGATGCTCTGCTTTGACTCGACGACAAACATCGCAGTTAGCAATGAACTGAGCGATTTCTCTCTTCATCCTAGTCCACCAGAATCTTTGACGTAGGTCTTGATACATTTTGGTACTACCGGGATGAATCGTGAGAGGAGATTCATGAGCCTCCTTAAGGATTAATTGCCGTAGATGGTGGTTCTTGGGAACCACTACACGGTTCTCAAAGAAAACAACACCTCGATCATCCATGGAGAAACTTTTAGCGAGTCCGCTAGCAATGTTCTCTTGGAGTCGTGATACACCTTTATCACGCTTCTGGGCAGCTATGATTTGATCCATAAGGGTAGGTTTCGCCACCAAGGTGGAAAGGAATCCTCGAGGAACAATGTGAAGGTTAAGCTTACGAAATTCCTCATGGAGAAGTGGTTGACTTTGTTGTAACATTAAATTGTTACAATATGACTTACGACTTAGTGCATCAGCCATGACATTGGCCTTTCCAGGAGTGTAAGTGATTCCTAAGTCGTAGTCGGTGAGCAACTCAACCCAACGTTTTTGCCTGAGATTTAGATCCGGTTGGGTGAAGATATACTTCAAACTTTGGTGATCAGTGAAGATTTCACAGCGATTACCAAGGAGGTAATGTCGCCATGTTTTGAGTGCATGGACTACAGCTGCAAGCTCTAAATCATGAGTAGGATAGTTATCCTCATGTGGACGCAACTGTCGGGATGCGTATGCAATCACTTGACGATCTTGCATGAGAATGCAACCTAGTCCTTGTCGCGAGGCGTCGCAATAGATTATAAAATCCTTGGAAAAGTCTGGTGGTACCAGTACAGGTGCAGATGTCAGGCGTCTTTTCAGTTCCTGAAAACTGGACTCGCACTGTGGGGTCCACTCAAACTTTTTATCTTTCTTGAGGAGTTCGGTTAGAGGTTTCGCAACCTTGGAGAAGTTCTCGACGAAACGTCGGCAATAGCTCGCTAAGCCAAGAAAACTCCTAACTTGCTTGACCGATTCAGGGGGAGTCCAATCAAGGACGGCTTGAACTCGCTCGGGATTGACAGCAATACCCTTGCCAGAGATCACATGACCTAGATAGGTTACCTCTGGCAACCAAAATTCACATTTAGAGAATTTGGCATAAAGGCAGTGCTCTCGAAGCTTCGTCAATACCAGCCTTAAATGCTCGGCATGATCTTCCTTGTTCTTGGATAAAATGAGTATATCATCGAGGTATACCACGACGAATTTATCCAAATACTCCATGAATATGGAATTCATTAACCGAGAAAAGGTAGCTGGGGCATTGGTTAATCCGAAGGACATGACGGTGTACTCATATTGGCCATAACGAGTAACGAAAGCCGTTTTAGGAATGTCCCCGTTCTTGATTTTGGTTTGATGGTAGCCCAACCTCAAATCCATCTTAGAGAAGACTGAGGATCCCGCGAGCTGATCATACAGGTCGTTGATCCTGGGAAGCGGATACTTATTCTTTATGGTGACCAGATTGACAGGTCGGTAATCTACAACCATCCGCTCCGTTCCATCCTTCTTCTTGACGAAGAGGACAGGGCAAGCCCAAGGGGAAGAACTAGGACGGATGAAACCTTTTTGCAAAGACTCATCGAGTTGTTTCTTTAGCTCAGCTAACTCTAGTGGTGCCATCTTATAAGGTCTCCTAGAGATTGGGACGGTTCCAGGGATAAGATCTATCACGAACTCGACATCTCTGTCAGGTGGAACTCCTGGCAGTTCTTCTGGAAAAACATCCGGGAAGTCACGAACTACCGGGATATCTTCGAGTTCTGGTAGAGGGCTGGCATTAAGAGAGTAGAGCTGACGTTCAGCCATTCGAGTCAAGACATTGACTATCTTGCTGGATGGATGTGTAAGTTGAACGGTCCTAGTAAAGCAATCAATTTTGGCGTAATGGGTTGTCATCCAATCCATACCCAAGATGATATTTATGTCCGAGGACTTGAGAGCGATTAAAGATGCAAGGAAAACAAGTCTGTCGACAAGGATTTCATTTCCATGGCTTACCCTAGAGGTTTGCCACTTTGAACCAGGAGTTTGAATAACCATGGAAGTAGGCATGTCACAAAAAGTCATGTTGTGCAATCGAGCATAGCTCTCAGATATGAACGAATGGGGTGCTCCAGTATCGAAAAGAACAGATGCCGGATGGCAGTTTACGAGAAGCGTACCAAGGACGACGTTAGGATCCTCATAAGCTTCTTCGGCAGAAACATAGTTGACATGACCACGTGCTGTGGGGATTGGCTTGACATAGTTCACCTTGCCGGTTGGCTTACCACGGCCAACGGGTTTTCCTGGCTGATTCTGGGGACAATCACGCATGTAGTGTCCCGGTTCTCCACACTTGAAACATGTCACCGTGGTGGTGCGTGGAGCGAAGTTGGAGGGTAGACCTCCATAGGTCTTAGCAGGTGCAAACTGTTGAGTTGGGCGAGGCGCCTCATAGGATGGCCTCGGTGTATACTTGGGTGGCAGAGCAGTGTTAGGAACCCACACACGGCGCTTGTGAGAGCCAGAGCCGGATGAGGAACCAAAATCTCGAGTATGCTTGCGGGTGGCCTCGAAGTCGGTCTGGCCTGTTTCAGCACTGATAGCCTTGTTTACCAACTTCTGGAAGGAAGTGCACTCGTGCAGACGTAAATCTCGACGAAGTTCAGGGCTGAGTCCCTTGCGGAACCTCGCCTGTTTCTTGGCATCGGTGGATACTTCCTCAGGTGCATAGCGTGCCAGATTACCAAACTCACGACTATAGCCATCCACAGTTAAACGGCCCTGGGTGAAATTGCAGAATTCCTCCCGCTTGCGATCCATGAGACCTTCTGGAATGTGATGTTCACGGAATGCCTCACTGAACTCAACCCAGGTAGTGACTTGGCCAGCAGGATGCATAGCTTCAAAGTTTTCCCACCAAAGACTGGCAGGGCCCTCAAGATGATAGGCGGCGTAGATAACCTTGTCAGCTTCGGCCACACGGGCAGAGTGTAGCTTGTGGGTGATACTACGTAGCCAGTCATCAGCATCCAGAGGTTCAGTGGAGTGATGGAACTTTGGTGGACACATCTTGATAAAATCGTGGATTGACACCACGTCATTCCTCTGACGGAACCCAGTGTTTTGCTCTATGCGTTCCAGCAGACGGTTGGTCTCTCTCTTGTTCCGTTCTGCTTCAAGCATAACTTCCGCCAAGGAGGGTGGCTGCGGCAGATTTCCATCTCTAGCCCCACTAGCCTCACCCTACTCCTGAGCAGCAGGAGTGTTGCGAGTGTTGACCATCCTAGGAAAACAAAACAACGGTTTAGACAAGGATGGCAAAAATTTGACATAGAAGCGCAGAATGTAATGGATGACACAGAATGCAGAGATGTTCATCCGTACGACATGGTAATATAGGAACTGCTATATATACACCAGTGGTCATACACACCATACAAAGTTTAGTACAAGCCAAGGCTAAAGTACAACTGCGGTGAAAGACGATACATCCCATCAGAGGCATTCCAAGCTCCTATACATTATTTAACTACACCTCCGGAATTCAGTACACACTAAGTCATATTCCACAAGACGCGCAGGACTGTGGAAATACAACTACTACAATACTACTACTACCACGGACTAGCTCAGACATTCGCGTAGTAATCCTCGTAAAGATTACCACCGTAGCCTGGAAGTGGTACAGACGGATCTTGGAACTCGCGAGCACTCGAAGGCTGTGGACCATAGGGGCATGGGTGTGGTCTCGGTCCCGATGCTGGTGGTAACCGACGCCCACGTGGAGGTGTAATACCCCCAACGTCACGCCAATCCATGCGATCAGGCAGACGAGTCCGCACAGGATACAAATCCCGCATGTCCAGATATCCGGCGTGCACAGCAGGTGCAAGCCGTGTCAAAGTAGTCGAGTGAGCGGCTCGAGTGTTATACAGCTCCATTCGGAGGGCACGGACCTCACGGTCCCTATCCTCCAACATCTGAACAGTAGTCTGAAGCAGTGGCTCTTCATGAGCAGCATCAGTATACAGACCAGTGTAGTAGCCTTCCTCTCCGGGGAGTGAAGCTGGCATGTAACAGAACTCAGTGTTCAGCAACAGGGCATGCCTAGCATGGAGAATGGTCATCATCGAATAAGCGGCATCCTGCACTGCCATCTCGATGGTAATCCCGAGTCCATAAGACCAATGGATGGGATCATTAGCTCCGGGATATGAGGGGTATATCAGGACTGTGCAGAAATACTGACTTTGATTGAAATCCCGGTACTGTTCCTCCACGGTGTATTCAGGATACCAGCGATAACCGGTCTCAGTCATCACACAGACTAGCATGGCCGTGTGACCGGGCACATTAATGCACCGAGTCAAACGAACCACTTGGTGAGGGATGCGGCCAGACATCTGAAACACGGAATAATGCAAAGGCATTAGTGTTTCTGGAAGAAATCGGGCAGCATAACAACTGTAAATGCTCAAACAAAGATTTGAGACATCATACAAATGATAGCATAGCCACTCAACAATTCCATATCAAGGTTCCGGTTCAACAATCATCATACTAAAAGGATAGAAACTGAACTGAGGCTTGAAACCAACAATCCTAGGAGTCTACGGATTAGTAACACGTGAACCTAGTAAGGATAAGAGGCCTAGTCCTAAATCCCTGTAGAAAGAATAGACTGACTCAGATCAGAAGGGCATACGGTAAAGGAGTAAAAAGAGCCTTACGTTCCCTTCCACAATCAATTCCCCTACATATAACTAAGAATTTTTCTAGACTCAAAATCGACCAGTTTGGCTTGAGAAACCTACAGGCAGTCCAGCTCTGATGCCAACGCTGTCAGGACCCCGATCCTAAGTCACACCGATCTAGCTGTAACACGTCATATCACTTTGCGGCCTCACGCACGGTAACCCCACGGGTGCCACCTTACCTGGCCCGGGACCATTTGCGCATTTTGGCACACGTATATGACAGTGTCGCTAGCATCCATATGACAGAGAACCCGGGCCGACATGGCTAGTTATAAACCAAAAGTGGCACTAAATTACAGAGACAGGCATCCATGACCCAGCAACGAATGTGTCGGTCATCAACGTATGAACCCAAGTCGTAGCAAGCTACATGGACTTAAAGGAACAACGCGTGACATTTCCCCTAAGGGACAGACACAGGAACGAAGAAGGACACATGCCGGCCAGCCTACGTGTTCCGAGTAGTAGCAAGCTACCAAGGCTCATTGGAATCACTAGGAGGCATTTCCCTGTAAGATAGGCTACCAAAGGAAAACAATTAGGTGTCGGATCCCACACATACCAAGCATTTCAATCATACAGGCAATATGCTCAATATGTGCAAATACAACATTGCATCACAACAGAACTCTATGACTCAAAGTACTTTATTTAAAAGGCTCCAAGAGCCATACATATCATATTCCTACAGGTAGGGGTCACATGACCCAACACTCAAGTCATACAGTCATACAAGCACAAGCGGAAGCTACATGTCTGAGTACAGACAACTTAGAAAATAAAACAGGCTTGGTGTAGCCTAACTATCTACAAGGCCCTTCACAAGCTCCAGATCACCGTCTGGGTGTCAAGCTACTCGTCGACGTCAACGTCTATGTAGAACCCATCAGCAGGGGCAGGGTTCTCCTCTGCAACAGTTATTAAGCAAACAGGAGTACAAAGGTACTCAGCAAGTCTTACCACAGAACCTATCATACATGCAACATTATCAAAGGGGGTAGTGGAGTTTATAGCAGAATGCCAGCTTTGACCTTGGCTAACCTATACTACAACTCTCAACAGATTGCAAGATGTTATTATGAACACGAGTCCTCTATTCACCACATCAATACACTACCGAGGATCCTCTTCCGTCATCCTACGGAAGGGCCATCCACGGCACTCACACTTATCTTGAGGCTTTTAGTAGTAACCATCAACTTGTCTATGAACTGTAAGAGCAACCAAGTAGTTCGTACCGCGAACAACGGCTATTCGAATAGATTGATAACCCTGCAGGGGTGTACTTCTTCACACATGTTTTCACCACTTAGCGTCTGCACACGACATGTGCTCGGCAAACTTCAAGCGAAAGCCGACGTGGGTGTAGACCACGACCTAACTAACCACTCAAGTCTCTCGTCCAGGTTTATCGCCTATTTGGGTTCCATCCGTGGGGAGATCCGGCCGGGGTGTCGCTCACGGCCCCAAACGATGTGTACAGGGTTCCCGAGTCACCAAACGGGCAACCGGTACACCGTGCCACATACCTGTCGCATCACAGCCCACCCCGAGGGTCAGCGCTGTGCACGACCTCCAGTAAACTATAAACACCAGAAACTAGTTGCAACTCCTGGACAGAGTACAAGGGCAGTCAATAAGTCGAGCGGGGTCATATTTCAGGGCCCAATGTGTGGTAGTAACTGTAACTTGAATCACACACACAGATCTCGGGTCCTACGGACGATTCCAATGAAACAACCCACCATGTACTCCTACATGGCCTTTCATCGATACCTTTACCAAGCGTATTCCACACTTCCTTCTCTTTATCGGTAAGATCATTTCACTCTGATCCATCACCCAGATGAACCAGACCAGACACAACTCTATGCATAGCAGGCAACATAAGTAAATAGCATGGTGGATCACACATCACATGGCTCAAACAACTCCTACACATGCTAGTGGGTTTCAACTATTTACTGTGGCAATGACAGGTCATGCAAGGGAATAGGGTTCAACTACCGCAGCAAGTAGCAATTCACGCGATGTTGCCTTAATGCAGTAAAAGAGAGCAGGAGCGAGAAGATTGGGTTTGTATTGGAATGATCAATGATTGCTTGCCTGACAAGGTAGTTGTCGGGTACTGCTCTTCAACTGGATACGCAGCAGTATCCTCGGGAGCAGGACCTAACACAGGGAATACCGACGATACAATCATTAACAAACAAATGGAACAATATGATGCATGCTCATGACATGGAAAGATGCATGTGTGTTGGCTAATGTAACTAAAATCAGAAGGGTTTGAACCTATTTGAATCAAGGATTCAATTGAAGTTCAAACTATTATTTAAATAAGTGCATTATCATGTTTTTGATATATACAGCAAGTTAACTTGCTCAAACATGCATGAAACCAGTG
Source organism: Secale cereale (assembly GCA_902687465.1). Taxonomy (NCBI): domain Eukaryota; kingdom Viridiplantae; phylum Streptophyta; class Magnoliopsida; order Poales; family Poaceae; genus Secale; species Secale cereale. The sequence continues at coordinate 65,264,970 of LR738713.1, forward strand.
CCATTAGAAAGATTGGATTTTTCTGATCATTTTTCATATATAAATCTTTTCCATCTGAGCTATGGTTGATTTTATATGATTTTTAGAAGTTTTGGGTATTTTCTGGAATTTCTTGAATTATTTTAAATCTAAAAATCCCAGAAAACCTTTACTGCGTCAGCATGACATCATGCTGACGTCAGCCAGTCAACAGGGCCAGTCCAGGTCAAACCTGACTGGTGGGTCCCTCATGTCAGTGTCACAGCTAATTAACTGAGTTAATTAGAGTTAAACTAAAACTAATTAGCTGTCAGTGGGGCCAGGGCCCACGTGTCAGTGACTAAACTAATTAACTAACTAAAATTAATTTAACACCTAAACTAGGTTTGACTTGCGGGCAGGGCCCACATGTCATTGACCCAGGGGTCAAACCCGTGGTCAAAACAGGTCCAACTCGCCGGCGTTTAGCCGCCGACGAGGCCAAACACGGCGGCGTGCTTCGGAAAACGCCTACGGTGCACGGCTCGAGCTGCGGCTGGGTGCGTTGGATAGCCCTTGCTGTTGCGCGTCGGATGGTGGTGGTCGCCGGACCTGGGGTGGCCGGAGACGACGGCAACGAGCTCGACGGCGGCGACCGGCGTCGGGCGTGTGTGGAGAAACGGCTGCAGGGGCCTAGGCGATGCGTTCGTAGCACCGTTCGCATCTACGTGCTGCGGTGAGTATGTTGGACGGGTGCCTGTGACCAAATGGTCACCGGAGCATCACCGGCGGCGAGCACGGCGGCGGTGCGTGCGGGCGAGCTTCGTGCAGTGCGTTGCAGGGCAAAAGGGAGCCATCGGAGAGGGGAAGGAGGTAGCTAGGCTCACAGGGGTTGCAGCAAGCACCGGAGCGAGCTCGGGGGTGGTCGGAGCTGAGCAGAACGGCGAGGGGGATCTCCGCGGCCGGAGTTGGGGAAGAAGAGGTCGGGGGCGTCTCCAGGGCGGGCGAGCGCTCGGGGCTCGGCCTGTTCGAAGCAGTCGAGGACGGCGGAGACGATGGACACCAAGGCGGAGCTCAGGGACGACGGTGGACGCGGCTTCTACGACGGTGCGATCACGGCGGCGTCGGCCATGGCGCGGGGAGAGCGGAGGAGAGGAACTGGGGGGAGGTGGAGGTGTCTGCGGGGTCGAGGAGGACGTGGAGGGTCGAACCATCCCTCCAGGACGGCGAGGGGGTGAAGCAAGGCGGCGGGCAGCTGCGTGGCGCGCGGCGCGGTCGCCGTCGAGCACCTGCCTGCCTGCCTGGCCGAGCCAAGCAGCTCGCTGGAGCGGCAGCTGGGCTGGGCCGGCAGGTGGGCCGGGTGGGGCGCCAGGTAAGTTCTCTCTCTCCCTTTTTTTTCTATTTTCTTTTCTGTTTCATTTCTTTTGCAGCTTTGTTCATTTAATAAAAATGCCTAAACATTTTTATAACTCATAACACTTGTCATACCTACTGTATATATTATGAACAGTAGGAAAAATTATAGTTTATGATTATTTGAGCATTTAAAATATTTTGTAGCATTTAAATGCCCAAATTCAAATACCATATGCTTTAATCCAAAGCCCTAGATTGTCCTAGAAAAATGTGCACCATTTTTGGCAGAGGTTTAAGACCAAGGCAGAAATGATGAACATTTTGAAGGGCATTTTGGGTACATTGGAAAATATTTTATCAAACCCTAGTTGCTAGGGGAGGGGTGCTGGGGTTTCTGTTAATCCCATTTCAATTTTCTTTGAAAGTAGACATGATGCACACTCTAGTCAGGTCCTAATGCAAGTGCTAACTAGGGATGTGACAATTAGAAGGAATTTTGGGGGTTCTACCACAAAAGAAATGGTTTTCTTTCACCCCAGAGGGAGTTCAAATTTTGGACAAACTCGATAATTTGCACAAACATATGGTTGAATTGCAAAAATATAATGAACCTCTCAAACATCTCAATGGGAGTATCAATTGCTTGAATACTCTGATTACCCTTTGCAATAAACGGTTGGATATTTTAGATCTTAAGATGGTTTCTTTTACGGAAAATTTGGGGAAGCGCAAAGAGCCTCCCAGATTTGAAAAGGTCCTTACCAAAGTGGCAAAGACCAAGGATGACAACACTTGAGATCTTGGTGTTATGTCTAGCTAAGGGCGTAAAATGATAGTGCTCGTTGGGAGGCAACCCAACTTGTATTTCTATTTGCTTTTTGCTTTTCTTGTTGTTTTCAATAAAATACCCAATAATACCTCTGGTTTGGTGTGTTTTTGTGGTTTAAATAAATGTTTGTGTCAAGCAAAGCCTTTGGGATGATTTGGTTGATAGTTGATTTGATTGCATTGAAATTCAGAAACTTTTGCGTCTAGAGTTACAATTTTGTGATAAACTCTTGAATTTTTTCACGTTATCTGTATACAAATTTTCCACGTTATCCTAATTTTCCTGAATTTCATAGTTACAGAAGTACGGTCAAAAATCATATCTTTACAGACTGTTCGGTTTTTGACAGAGTCTGTTTTCGTTGTGTTATGTGCTTGTTTTGATTGATCTATGGTTTCTTTTGAAGATTTTTTGCCATGGAGAAGTTAGAATACAGTAGATATAATACAATTACAAAATATGAATTGTTTTGTTACAGTACTTAGAGTAAAGATTGATTTTTTTATACTAACAGATCTTACGAGGTTTTGTTGAGTTTTGTGTGATTGAAGTTTTCAAGTTTCGGGTGAGATCACGATGGATGAAGGAATAAGGAGTAGCAAAAGGCTAAGCTTGGGGATGTCCAAGGAACCCCAAGATGATATTCAAGAAGCATTAAGCAACTAAGCTTGGCGATGTCCCGAGTGGCATCCTGATGGCTTCTCGCCCCTCGTTGGTTACCCCAAGTGGAAGGTTTGAGATGCAGTGTAGCGGAAGTTTTTCCTTGGCAAAGATACCAAGGAGTGATTTCCCCTGAGACTCCAAGGTTCAACAAGAAGGTGTCAACTGCTAACGGCGCTATATACTTAGCAATCAACTTGGACCTGCACACATATACAAATAACTTTGCTCCCAACAAGTACAGAGAGGTTGTCAATCCCTCCGGCCTTGTCGTTTACAAAGGATCAAACGCAAGAGATAATAGTGATAGGTATTGCTGCAACTAGTAAGTAAAAGCAGATAGTAAATAGCGGATGTGATCAGTGATGGTAATATGGACCGGGGTCCCATGATGTTCACTAGTGATGTCTCTCTCCCAAAAGACGATAAAACAACTATGTGAGGTAAACGAATTACAGCCGGGCAATTGACAGAATTATGTGCGCAAACCAATGCTAACTATGCTGCAAGAAAGGTCGAGGCTCAAAAGCATGGGCGGTACGCCAAGGTAAGTAGACCGAAATCCATCTGCATCTACTACTAATCATCCACTTTGAGATATCTATCCAGAACGTCTCGCTGGTATTAAGTTGCGAGTCCCACCCATAGTGTAAACTCAAAGCAACAGACAACTGCATTAAAAGAACTTTGCGTAAAGTAAACAATCCTTGCACCCGCGAGTACAAGCACCGTTGTTTTCCCCCTTGTGGCAACAGCACATCCCCTAGACTCATGTTTTTGTCACTCAAGCTAGTCATCGAGGGGCATGAACCCACAATCAAGCATAACGTTCCCTCTTGGAGTTACTACCTACTACTCGGCCAAAGCAATAAATAGCAACGGAGAACATGCAAGAATTACTCAAGAACATAAATATAAAAGAGGTAAATCAAATATATTACTCACACACAATCTGAACATAATCTCACAATCCATCGGATCCCAGCAAACTCAACATAGCAACAACATAAGGATTACATATGTGCCTCGATCATGTAGGGCAGCTCACGAGGTCTAATTAGTGAAGCACAAAGAGGGGAGGAGAACATCACATAGCTACTGGTCATGGACCCATGGTCCAAGGGATACTACTCACAACTCATCCGGGAGGCGTCCATGGTGGTGGAGAGGCTCCCGGTGGTGGTTCTCCCCTCCGGCAGGGTGCCGGGAAGAGTTCTCCTGGCACTCCCGATCTTGGAAGCGCGGCGGCGGCGGAACAGAGATGAGATTGCGAAAAAGGGTTCCGTCCTCGAGGGTTTCGGGACGCGGTGTAAATATATGCCAAAGGGGGGCATCAGCGGAGACCTGGGGGGCCCAGGCGCCCCCCCGGCGCGGCCAGGAGGGGGCCGCGCCACCAGGGCGCCTGGAGCCCTGGTGGCCCCCCTCCGGCCCTACTTCGGCCGTGTGGAAGCTTCCGGAACGCTGATTTTTTATATAATTTTTCCGGGATTTTTCTGGCAGTTTACGTAATGGGAAAACCTGAAATACAAAAACAGCCGAAAACAGAAACTGGGACTGGGGTGCACTGAGTTAATAGGTTAGTCCAAATATGATCAAAAGTGTATGGAAGTGTGTAAATATCATAGCAATGTCACCCAAAAGAGGCATGGAGCAAGCAGAAATTATAGATACGTTTTGGACGTATCAACATCCCCAAGCTTAATTCCTGCTCGTCCTCGAGTAGATAAATGATAACAAGCATAATTTCTGTGGTGACATGCTATTAACCATATAGGAACTTTTCACAGTCACATGACAAGTGCTCACTGAGACAATGAATCTATAGTAATTAAGTTCCCTCATGAGAAAATCACAAAGAACTGAAAGTTTAACAATATGATACTGAAATACTCAATATATTTGCAATGAGCATGGTGTGCAAATATGACAAAGTGATATCTCGCTTGCCCCCTTTAGTGAAGCAAAACATAAATGCAGGGGCACCTCCAAGGTTTAAGTGACGACTAGATACAATGATTTCAGAATAAACGATATCACAATCATGCAAAAGACAATGCTACTTTGGGACAATGCATATTACACTCAGAATGACAATCATGCTCTTAATAGTTGGTGCTTTAAAGGAAGGTGGAGACTCTCGAACCATGGCTTTTGATGGCAAGGTTGAAAACCCGTGGTCGGAAACAAAAACAAAACATGTACCAGAGCTCTTGGTTTTAAAAACAGAGGTAATAATTATTTTTTTAGATTATGCATGTTCCGTCAACGAATGCTAGAAGATAACTCAATCACTTCTTGAGATGGACAAGTTTCGAGGAACGGCTCCCGAATGAGGACGATCACATCCTCTTCATCTCCTTTGTTTATCACTGCCAAAGTTTTCTGATTTCTCATGAACAAAGCGTGAATGAGGGTTTGTTTGTTATATTATTTTTGAGTCGGGCGCACTCTATGCCAGTTCCTTCTCGTATTATGGGTTTGCACATTAGACATGCAATCCCGGGGTGAAGCTTGTCCAACTTAAAAAGATCATGAATTAACTACTACTTCCTCATGAACTAAAACAGAGGCACAAAAGAGAAATGTTTTTTTGAATAATTTCGAGATGGTACATGAAAGTCTTCGTTAGGAATGGCAGGTAAATACCATGTATAGGAAGGTATGGTGGACTCATATGGCATAACTGGTTTAAAAGAATTTGGATGCACAAGCAGTCAGTCTGCTTAGTACAGGCGAAGGTTAGCAAAAGACTGGGAGCGACCAACTAAAAGAGCAATGACGGTCATAATCATGCAGAGCGACAAAGCAACATTGAATCAGGCATGGAAGTTATATCGCTACTCAGAAACTAAAGATCATCAAGGCTTGATAGACTTTCTTTACAGTCTTAAATATGCGTGAGCATACGCCAAGTCAATCAAAATAAATTCTTGAAGGAAGATATCACTAGACCATACCACATCATAGGCAAACAAATCATGTTGGTACCTCAATAACACATTGAGAACCCCCCAGCTATTTGAGACTAACCATAAGAAAACATGAACTACTAAGCATCATTATGCACATAGCATTTTATCATAGACATATCGACCAGTGCAACAGAAGCCAACTCTCTTAATAAGATAAGCATGATAAATAAAGAGAGTTCCAGCGGCCAACTAAACAAAAGCTCTTTAAAAAGATAAGCATGAGAACTAAGAGCTAAACATGATAGTAGCTATTGAAAGACAAAGAACACACACAGCAAAGATAAACATGAAAATTCTATGTTATGTTCTAGGTCGAAGTGGAGCGTGTTTCTCTCCCACATAAAGAAAGCTAAGTTCCAACTCGTTATGAACAGCAAGCAAAGTTAAAGAGAACTAAAAAGGAAACTAAAAGCAAGACGCTCCAAGCATAGCACATAACACATGAAGTGATAAAAATATAGTGGAACGGAAGACGAACTGATAATGTTGATGGAGAAGGGGATGCACGGGGGGGCATCCCCAAGCTTAGACGCTTGAGTCTTCTTGAATATTTCTTGGGGGTGCATGGGGGCATCTCCAAGCTTGAGCGTTTGACACTCCTGAATCTTTTTATCATCTTCCCTCGCACACTTGAAAACTCCCTTCATACATAACTCATCATAATCTGATTAGCGAGGTTAGTACCCATAATAAAATAATTGTTCCTTGCTGGAAATAAGGATATTCTTGAAGGTCTACTGTTTCTCAAGATTGCCAAAAGGTTTTTGCAAAGAAAAAGCAAGCTCAAGGTTTGCAAAATGAAGGAAAGGCAAAACAGGACAGAATCTGTGAAAAACAGACCAGCAGGTAGTAAATGATTTTTTCGGGTCACTTCTGCAACTCTAATCAAAAAACTCAGAACAGACGCCCGAAAGATAATTGCATAGAGCACGCTGTCGAAAAAATTCAGACCAAAAAGATGATCTGGTGATTTTATACGAATTTTTCTATCCAAGGATAGAATCTGTTTCCTGGACAGCATGTCACAACTTTTGAACTTTCTTGCAATCAGAGGCTAAACTTGGCACAAAGCTGAAAAGTAAAGATACAATGATGATGCTACTGTAGTAACAACATCAAGACACAACAAAAGCAAAATAAAATTTTATTCATGTGGGCTGCCTCCCAAAAGCGCTTTCTTTTATGCCTTTAAGCTAGGCGTAATGCATAGAGATCAAGTTGTATCAATTGAACCATCATCAAGATCATCAAAAAGCTCTTCAATAGTACAACTAGTCTTAAGAGGACTTTCAAATAAAGGCCTAATAGACATACTTCTAGGAAGAAGACCAAAAGGAAAAAGGTCAAAGGAAGATTCATTTATAAATTTATCAAAGAGAGGTGTTTCTTCCAAAGTCTTCACAGTTTCAACCCCTGTGGCAATAGATGGATTACTTTTAGAGCGGGGAGCCTTTGGAACATGAATGAACTTAGGCTCCTTCTTTGCCGGAGTTTCTACCTTTTTGGTTTTGATTGAGGAGAAAGTAGTTCCTAGAGTATCAAAGATTTCCTCAATCTTGTCTATCCTAGAAGAGTCCAAGTCATGGGAATTTATGGTCTCCAAAGTTTTGAGAATTTTATGCATGGAGCTATCAAGCCTATTCAAATTCCCTTCGATCTTACGATCCAACTCATTTATATTATTAATGTTTGGCATCTCTAGCTCTATCTTTTCAAGTTTTTTCATAATGTGAGCTAGGGTGATGTCCTCTTGAATGCTAACAACAGGGGGATTTCCAACAATATTTTCAATAATACTAAGAGACTCCTAAACTAGGGCCTCTAGGAAATTCCCATTGATAGAAGAATCTAGAATAAACCTATTCCAAGAAGTAATTCCAACATAAAAATTTCTAAGGAGGATAGTAGTAGATTGTTTCTTGGTGGCTCTTTTTTGAGAATCATTAATTCTATACCAAGCATCTTTTAAACTTTCCCCACCTCTTTGTTTAAAGGTGAGAACTTCTGCCTCACCAAAGACAAAATGACCCGACCTAACAACAACTAAAGAATGAGATAACTATTTTTGTGATTTTCGATAAAAGGAACTAAAGCAAAAACTGAAAGGTAAACTAACAAGACTAAAAAGCAAAGGTAAAAGATAGCGTGCAACTCCCCTATCTTGAAGAGTGGACTCCCCGGCAACGGCGCCAGAAAACTTTGCTTGATGGCTTCTCGCCCCTCGTTGGTTACCCCAAGTGGAAGGTTTGAGATGCAGTGTAGCGGAAGTTTTCCCTTGGCAAAGATACCAAGGATCGAATTCCCCTGAGACTCCAAGGTTCAACAAGAAGGTGTCAACTGCTAACGGCGCCAGATACTTAGCAATCAACTTGGACCTGCACACAGATACAAATAACTTTGCTCCCAACGAGTACAGAGAGGTTGTCAATCCCTCCGGCCTTGTCGTTTACAAAGGATCAAACGCAAGAGATAATAGTGATAGGTATTGCTGCAACTAGTAAGTAAAAGCAGAAAGTAAATAGCGGATGTGATCAGTGATGGTAATATGGACCGGGGTCCCATGATGTTCACTAGTGATGTCTCTATCCCAAAAGACGATAAAACAACTATGTGAGGTAAACGAATTACAGCTGGGCAATTGACAGAATTATGTGCGCAAACCAACTAACTATGCTGTAAGAAAGGTTGAGGCTCAAAAGCATGGGCGGTACGCCAAGGTAAGTAGACCGAAATCCATCTGCATCTACTACTAATCATCCACCTTGAGATATCTATCCAGAACATCTCGCTGGTATTAAGTTGCGAGTCCCACCCATAGTGTAAACTCAAAGCAACAGACAACTGCATTAAAAGAACTTTGCATAAAGTAAACAATCCTTGCACCTGCGAGTACAAGCACCGTTGTTTTCCCCCTTGTGGCAACAGCACATCCCCTAGACTCATGTTTCTGTCACTCAAGCTAGTCATCGAGGGGCATGAACCCACAATCAAGCATAACGTTCCCTCTTGGAGTTACTACCTACTACTCGGCCAAAGCAATAAATAGCAACGGAGAACATGCAAGAATTACTCAAGAACATAAATATAAAAGAGGTAAATCAAATATATTACTCACACACAATCTGAACATAATCTCGCAATCCATCTGATGCCAGCAAACTCAACATAGAAACAGCATAAGGATTACATATGTGCCTCGATCATGTAGGGCAGCTCACGAGGTCTAATTAGTGAAGCACAAAGAGGGGAGGAGAACATCACATAGCTACTGGTCATGGACCCATGGTCCAAGGGAGACTACTCACAACTAATCCGGGAGGCGTCCATGGTGGTGGAGAGGCTCCCGGTGGTGGTTCTCCCCTCCGGCAGGGTGCCGGGAAGAGTTCTCCTGGCGCTCCCGATCTTGGAAGCGCGGCGGCGGCGGAACAAAGATGAGATCGCGAAAAAGGGTTCCGTCCTCGAGGGTTTCGGGACGCGGTGTAAATATATGCCAAAGGGGGGCATCAACGGAGACCTGGGGGGCCTAGGTGCCCCCCCGGCGCGGCCAGGAGGGGGGCCGCGCCACCAGGGCGCCTGGAGCCCTGGTGGCCCCCCTCCGGCCCTACTTCGGTCGTGTGGAAGCTTCCGGAATGCTGATTTTTTATATAATTTTTTCGGGATTTTTCTGGCAGTTTACGTAATGGGAAAACCTGAAATACAAAAACAGCAGAAAACAGAAACTGGCACTGGGGTGCACTGAGTTAATAGGTTAGTCCAAATATGATCAAAAGTGTATGGAAGTGTATAAATATCATAGCAATATCACCCAGAAGAGGCATGGAGCAAGTAGAAATTATTGATACGTTTTGGACGTATCACATCCCCTCTTTCTTCCAACGACCATCGGTATTTTACTTGGAACTATATTTTTATTCATCACATATTGTGAGTTTTGCTTGGAGCGTCGTGTATGATATGAGTCTTTGCTTGTTTTTATTTTTATTTTTTAATAAGTATCCTTGCTATACACACCTGTTTGAGAGAGCGAAAATTATGCTATGATTGCTCTTACACTTCACTTAAACTTTTTGAGAGCTATGGAATTGCTCTAGTGCTTCACTTATATCTTTTTGAGCACGGTCTGCTTTGTTATTTTTGAAGAAATTCTATCATGCTTCACTTAGACTAATTTGAGAGAAGAAAATAGTATGCTCAAGATCTTCACTTATATTTTCTTGAGCTTATTAAAAGCAACATATGAAACTAGTCCCAAAGTGATAGATATCCAAGGGGGATATAATAAAAAAATTCATGAAGATCATTGGACAAAATAAACTTGATTCTTTGTAATAGTTTTGAGATATGATGATAGTGATATGTGAGCCATGTTAATGAGCAAATAATGTTTTAGTAAGAATATTAATGTTAAGGTTTATGATTCCCTATGCAAGCACGAAAGTCAATAATCATGCAATAAAATTACATCCTACTTGTGTTGCATTATTCGGTGTTAGTTATGTTTAATGTTCTCTTATGATGGTTTTCGTTCCTTGTTTGGACGCTTTTCAATCTCTTGCTAGCCTCCACCTTGTACTAAGTAGAAATGCTACTTGTGCATCCAAATCCTAAAACCCAAATTGTGCCAAATGAGTCCACCATACCTACCTATATGTGGTATTTCCTTGTAGTTCTAAGCAAATTTGTATGTGCCAACTCTAAATTCAAAATAAATTTCTCTTTTGTGTGCTCGTACCGCTCATGAAGCGGCGAGGGGTGGCTAATATTTTTCTTGCTAGATGTGTTATTCTCAAGATGAGTGTTTATTCACTTGTCATTACATGAGAGTATGGCGGTAATAGGGATTCCCAGTCCCGAGATGAAAATAAAATTTACTTTATGTTGTCAAATAATAAATTCCTTGGAAAGTGTTGGTATGGAGGGCACCTGTGGATACGGATAAGCCATGGATTGTGAAATAATGGTAGAAAAAGGAATAAACTTTACTTTATGTTTGGGAACCGCCTATGATATATCTAGCATGGAAAGTGTTGGGAACTAAGTCGTTCTCGTTGACGGGAAAGTATACCTCCCAAAATAATTGTATCTCTCAATTTAAGCTTTGAGCTATGGCACCTATATAGATCCCTACTTCCCTCTACGAAAGGCCTATCTTACTTTATGCATTTTTATTTTTATTTGAGTCTTCATCTTCTCTTATAAAGCACCAACTACGAAACACTATTATCACACCTGAGCATTGGATGCAGCTAATATTCGGATGTGTTGCATGAATGGATCAATGGTTGAGCATGATGGGCTAGGGATAACTTGATTTAGTATTGATTTCAAGGCCATGGTTGTTTGTTGATATGCTTGAGTATTAGAGTCCTAATGTCAAAACTAGACTATTGCTTTGAACCATATAAAAGTCCAAATGTCCATGCTATAAAGAAAAGAATATGTCATGAACATGATAGGCATCATTCCACATCAAAAATTTTGTTATTATCATTTACCTACCCGAGGACGAGCATGAATTAAGCTTGGGGATGCTGATACGTCTCCAACATATCTACAATTTTTTATTATTCCATGATGTTATATTATCATTCTTGGATGTTTTACAATTATTTTACAATCATTTTATATCATTTTTTGGGACTAACCTATTGACATAGTGCCCAGTGCTAGTTGCTATTTTTGCTTGTTTTTTACATCGCAAAAAATCAATACCAAACAAAGTCCAAATGCAGCAAAAAAAAATTGGTGATTTTTTCTAGGCCAAAAGACACAACATGAGCTGAAGAAGTACCAGAGGGGGGCTACGAGGGGAGCACAACCCACCAGGGCGTGCCTGGCCCCCCTAGCCGCCTAGCGTGCCCAGGTGGGTTGTGCCCACCTCGATGTCCTCCCGCACCGCCTCTTCGCTCTATAAATACTCCAATATTCCAGAAACCCTAGGGGAGTCGACCAAATTTTATTCCAGCCGCCGCAAGTTCCGGAACCACAAGATCCAATCTAGAGCCCTTTTTAGGCACTCTGCCGGAGGGGAACACGATCACGGAGGGGTTCATCATCCTCATTGGCGCCTCTCCGATGATGCGTGAGTAGTTTAACACAGACCTACGGGTCCGTAGGCAGTAGCTAGATGGCTTCTTCTCTCTTTGTATCTCAATACAATGGTCTCTTGGAGATCTATTTGATGTACTGACTTTTTGTGGTGTGTTTGTTCGGATTCGATGAATTGTGAGTTTATGATCAGATTTGCCTTGATTTAATATCCATTCTTGATTATTATAGCCTCATGTTTCTTCTCCGATATTTGGGTTTAGTTTGGCCAACTTGATCTATTTATCTTACAATGGTAAGAGGTGCTTTGTAATGGGTTCGATCTTGCGGTGTCCTTTCCCAGTGACAAAATGTGACGCCCGGATAATTACGCTACAGTAACTCCTTGCTAATGATGCCACATCACCATGATCACTGTTGCTAATCTCATGTTGATTCAAAACCAGTTCAAATTCCAATTTAAAGTAATAGTCGAACAATAAAAGTTTTCAAATGTCAAAACTAAAATGTTCTAAATAAGACAAATAATCCCTAGGTAATATTTTTTTGACTGGAAACTGTAGGGGAGTCCCCCATGGTAAATCAAACTTTTATTAAAGGGCTAACAAGTACAACAAAAGGATTACAAGGGGTAATCAACCTAAACTAGGAAGAGGAGAAAAGAAAAGGAAAAAAGAAAAAGAAAGATACAAGGCTTCAAGGGGGCAGAAAAGACACCCATGTCAGAAGCTCATCCTTATAAGCAGCTTTCACTCTATATTGCATAAGACTGATGTCATGAATAAAAGCACATCTCCATTTATTGAATCTTGATCTTTCATGCCTGAATACTTTAGCATTTCTGATAATCCATATGTTCCAGCAGGCAATGAAGACCACTTCAGAGAAGAAGGGTTTTCCAAAACTCCTTTTAGCATGGAGAACCAAATCTGCCATGGATGTACCAGATGACCAGGAGATTTTCAGGTAGTTCCACACTCTGATGCTAAAGTTGCAATTGAAGAACAAGTGATCTCTAGTTTCCCTAGTTCTCAGGGGGCAGATAACACAATTGACCCCATCATCCATATGCCAGTTCCTTCTGTCCACCATATCCTTTGTATTCAGTATGTCCATAATGAGCATCCAAGCAAACATTTTGATCTTCATTGTGCAAGAAGATTTCCAGATCCAAGAGGTCAAGGGGTTAAAGGACTCTGAAGCAAATCTATGAGAGTAGAACAGTTTAGGTGTGTACCCCTTTGAGGTGCCTTTCCAGAACCAAACATCTTTGACTCTAGGTGTTAAATTATGACCTTCCATTAGGGAATGAAGAGTAAGCAACTCAGTGAAAGCTAGAGCAGAGAGAGGAAGATGGAAATGTTGATGCACATCTTGTGTGTCAAAAAAGTCCTTAAGAGTGCCCCAAGGATCCTTAGCATAGGAGAAGAGCCTGGGAAATCTGAATTGAAGAGAAGAGACCTCTTGATCAAGCTGCGAATTGTCTAATCACATGAGAGTAGTATCACCCTCATTGATCTGCACCCACGAGCAATCTCTGAAGCTGTCCATGACTTTGCAGATGTCTTTCCACCAGAATGAGCCACAAACTGAAGTTCCCTGAGGCACCCTGCCATTGTAATAGGAATCCCATATGAGAGATACCCAGGGAATATCCTTCTTGTTAAGAAAGTTGTTAGCATGCTTAAGAAGAAGGGCCACATTTTGAACACCAAGACTGAGAATGCCAAGGCCACCCTTACTTTTTGGTCTACAAATAAGATCCCAGGCAGCAAGGGAGGGAGCAGGCTCAGCTCTATTCTTTCTCCAGAGACATTGCCTCTGGATTCTTTCCAACTATTTCAAAATGCCAGCTGGGATAGCCAGACTACAAAGGAAAAAAATTGGCATAGAAAACAGAGCAAAATTCAGAAACTGAAGTCTTTCACCTTGATTTAAGAAAGAGGAGCTAGCAGTCATTCTTCTTTCCATACAATCCACCAGAGCCAAAAAATCAACCATTTTTGCCCTTGTTGTTCCCACAGGCAGCCCAAGGTAGGTGAAAGGCATCTTACCAATCTAACACCCAAAATCAGCAGCCAAATCCACCACCAAAGCAGAGTCCACATTAATAGGGATAATATAAGATTTATGATAGTTCACATCAAGCCCTGTGGACAAAGAGAAAATCTTCAACATGTCTTTCAGAGCAACAAGTTGATCTCTGTCAGCTGGTAGAATTATCAGTGTGTCATCAGCATAATGAATCACAGGGAAATCCTGATCATGGCAAGGAATGGGTAGATGGAGGACTCCCCATCTAAACATGTCATTAATGATTGTTTGTAAAAGGTTAGCAGCTAGAACAAAAAGAAGGGGGGAGACAGGATCCCCCTGTCTAACACCCTTTCTATAGATGAATTTCCTCCCAGGGACACCATTGAGTAGAGCAGATGAGGTGCGAGAGCATAGGAGTTGTTTCATCCAAAGAACCCACTTCTCATTGAAGCCCTTGTATCTCAGAATTTGAATTATAGCTTCATGCTCCAAAGAATCAAAAGCCTTCTCAAAATCTAGCTTAAGAACTACAATTGGCCTCTCAGATTGGTGGCACTGGTGCAAGTACTCAAAAGTCCAGCCATTGCAATCTTGGATTGTTCTGCTTTTTATGAAGCCATACTGGTTCTTGTGAACATACTGAATAATCACATCTTGTAGCCTATTAGCTACCATTTTGGAGAGAAATTTTAACCCCATTCCAGTTAAAGAGATGAGCATATAATCCCCTACTTCTTCAGGAGAATGTTTTTTGGGGACCAGTACAATATAAGAGTCATTGATATTTTCCAAGTTAGCAGAACCATCAAAGAATGTCTGGGCTAGCTCATAGAAATCTGAGGAAATTATATGCCAACATTTCTTGAAAAATAAACCATTAAAACCATCAGGACCTGTAGCTTTATCTACTGGCATATGCCTGACCACACTATCCATTTCATCCTTCTCAAAAGGCCTGGTTAGAACCTCCAAGCCCTCCACTGGAGTGATGAGAAAGGAGAGGTCAAAACCCATAACAATGCCCCTAGAAGAGCCCGTTCTGTTCTTGAAACAATTCCATATAATCCCTACCATTTGTGAGTGATCAGTCACCACAGTCCCATCATGTAATTTGAGACTGGCAATAGAATTCCTTCTGTGCCTCTCTGTAGCCATAGCATGGAAGAATTTGGTGCACTCTCCCCCTACTTTGATGTATCTAATAGTACATCTCTTCTACCAATAAAGGAACTGGAGGTGCAGAAGCTTGTCCACATGAATCTTGACCAATTTCCTGAAGTTGAACTCATGTCTGTAAAGAGGCCTTAATTACTCAAGCTCATCCAGGAGCAGGATAACATTATTGCTCTTATATATCAGGGTTCTTATATTTGAAATGTTTTGCTGCCACCTCTTAAGGCACATTCTCAAATATTTGAATTTGTCAGCTATCATGGTAGTGATATGGCCCTTCCAAGAGTGTTTTTGCCAAGATGAGTTAACACACTCCATGAAACCATCCAACATAAGCCAATAATTCTCAAACCTAAAGAGGTTAGATTTTGGAATAGAGGTTTTGATGGAAACGATACAAGGCACATGGTCAGATGCAGTCTTGGCTAGAGGGAGCACCTCAGTCAATGGATAGTCTGAAATCCAATCAGCAGAAGTAAAGAACCAGTCTAGTTGCTCCAGAAGAGGAATGTCCTGCATGTTTGACCAGGTATATGATCTACCTTTGATAGGCAATTCCAGGAGTCCCAAGTGCCCAATTATCTCATTAAAGATGAGCATATCATTTAGATCTCCATCAGGAAGATTTCTATTGTCTAAGGATCTCATAAAGTTAAAATCTCCAAGAAGCAACCAATTTTCCTCCACAGGAATATTTAAATGATAAAGCCAACTTACAAAACTGTCCCTGGTTTCCCCCTGGCAAGGCCCATATACAGCCACCAAAGTCCATTTCTCATTATTGTGTCTAGAAGTAAATTCAATTGCCACAGCAAATTGCTGGACCTCCAGCAGAGTCCCAGTAAAGATACAAGAGTTCCAAACAACAATAATACCACCAGAAGCACCCAGGGAAGGTGAGAAGGCAAAACTATCAAACCGTTTAGGGTAGAATTTCTTTACTGTTCTGGCATCAAAGGAGGTGCACTTAGTTTCTTGAAGGCAAGCAATAGCATAGTGACTTTCATCATTTTTTTGTCTAACAGCTCTTTGCCTACTTCCAGAATTCAGACCTCTAACATTCCAGCAAAAGACATTCCAACTTCTATTTGAAGCATTCATAGAGGAAAGATTTAAACAAGTTCACAAATCATATGGCATATAATGACATATTACAAAGTAGCACAAATAAGTTTGAATTAACATTATTACATAACATAGGAGCAGGGCATAAGAGCCAGACACAGCTAGAAAATTTTGGGGCTTGCAAAACCCAATAAACTGATGGCCTCCTACACATTGGGAGTGGGGTTTTGTGCTTCATCAGGATCCACCATAAGCGCATCCACAGTGAGCAGCATGGCATCAATCTCCAGCTCCTTCCCAATTGCCTGAAGGCGACTGATGGGGGTGGGTGGTATATCAGCATGTGCAGGCTCCTCGGAGACCTCAGCCGAGAGAGACTTGGCCTTGGGCTTCTTCTTCTTGGGCTGGAAAGCGAGCTCTTGGAAAGTGGGCTTAAACCCATCCCGTTGGGCCGAACTTCTGGTGCACCTACGGACTGAGGTTTCAACAAGTGGAGTAGGCGTCAAAGTCTTGCGGCGCCTCCTTACATTTGCATTGGGAGCAGCAGGAGCAGGATCGGAAAACACAACCCGTTCAGCATCATCAACAAATAGCGCACGAGCAACAGGCCTAGCAGGCTCCGACTCCTTCCAAGTGAGCATAGGAGCATTTTGCTGAAAGGCAAGGTCCCAGTTTCTCTTTGAAAGGATCACAGGAGAAATTGGCCGAAGAAGCAAAGGCTTGGGCACCTCAAAAATTGCAGGAACATTCAGAAGATTTTCGGAGGAGCGCCTCCAGAGCATGTCAGGGGGTAACGGTGGCCCAAATGGAACAACCAAAGCAAATAGATCCACCTCCGAAGCCACAATCAAAGGGGGCTGGTAAACCACAATTGCCCAATTATTCGCATTCATTAAATCATGATCCTCCTCCAAATGTTCTTGATCTTCAGGTTCATCAAGAAAAATAACTGGAGCCGGATGACCCTGCAGCTGTTCATCAGAGCTTTGCTGCACCGAAAGATCGATAACCGTTGATTCCTGATCCTGAACAACAGGTTGAGCTACAGGCTCCTCCCAGTTGCCCCAATTATCATCCTCCATATCATTCTGGACAGGTTCCGGCGGAGGGGGTGGCACATCATTCCAACCCAGATCTGGGAACGGGGGCAAAAAGAATGGAGGCATCTCCGGGAAGGGCTCCTCTGGTGGGGGGTGCGAATTTCCATTGATGGGCATCCAATCCACATCTTAAGGCATTTGTTCAGCAAAATGGGCACCAAGAATGTAAAGACGTGCCGTCCAAGACACCTTAGCCCCTCCCCAAGCAGCAAAATCCATAAAGACCACATCTCTAGGAACTAAAATATCCTCAGGAAAAGAAATGAACACAAGGGTTCTGACCATGTGCGGATCGTCACTGATCCAATGATGAAACTTTCCGAAGGTGTTAACAGCCGCCTTGATACATTCAGTGTTACGAAGATTCAGCGGAATCCCCAAGAACATAAGCAAACCCTGACGAAAGCCTTGGGCACCTCTAAAGGATTCACCTTCATCGTGTTTCAGACCGCACAAAGCGGTCATTGCCAAGAGGTTGGGGTGGCAACTGAAGAAGCGAGAATCTGACAGCAGCATCTCGAAGCTCAAAGAGGCCAACAGACCGAATCCACCTCTGCGCAGACCTCACTAAAACCCCATGCGCCTGAAGCCACTGAACAACCTCTTCTCTAGCAGCACCAATTTGATCGGGAGGAGGGATTGGCATTACCTCACCAAGCATAAACTCCTCGTGACGGCGCACAATTGGGTTATGTGGCTTCACAAAAGTCCGGGGCAGACGAGCCGCACCACCATCCACAATTTGGTGGCCCGCCGGTACATAGAGCATAGGATCAATGTGGAAGTTTGCCATGGAAGCAGGGTACCCTGAGCTAGCAACAAGCTGCGGAGGCTCCGGTGGAGGTGGGATTTCAGGCGGCGCAGACGCAGGTGTCTTGGGGTCGGGGCTGATAGAACTCGACGAGGGAGTAAAAGCGGAAGTGCAGAGGAGGTCCAAGTTCGGTAAAAGCTGCGTCAGAGAGATATTCTCGGGAGGGGCGAGTGAACCTCGGAAGTCGCAACGTTACCGGGTTTTGGTTGCCAAACTAGACCCAAGATCCGTGCAAATCTATTGCAATCTTTTTTAGCATGGCCCACCCTCAGGCAAGAAATACACAAGAGCTTGGACGTGCACATAGCCGCAAAATGACCCTTTGTCAAGCACTTTTGGCACGTCATGTCTTCCTCGACCATACACGAAACCAGGTGATCAAAATCTGCATTTGCTTGCTGAGAGGAGGGAATAACCAAAGTCCCAACAGAATGCATCATATCCATAGCAGGAGATGGCCCAGCAGAAGATGAAGACGGCCCAGAATCACCAGAAAGAGTCCCGTCACCCTCACTTTCCGTGGAAAGTGCCTGCATTGGTGGGCAATCACGTAGATCACGCCTTTGAGCAATTACAGGCGAGATTACCGTGCCAAACACAATGGGCGACGAAGCCACTCACCGAAGATCAACAGGAGGGGGGGGCATGGATGACAACACGTTCATGAGGAGGAACCGTGTATCCAGCATCCTCAGCGGCAAGAATACAATCCTCAGTTGCAGGATAGCGATAACCTTTACAAGCTGGATAATTTTGAAACGTCGCAAAAGAAAGCTTCTTACGAGAAGATGAGGGCTTCTTAAAAGAAGACTTGGAAGGGATGTTATGCATGGCCAAAAGACCAAGAGAAGCACGTAGTTTGGAAGGGCTGACCAAGATCCATTCAGCATCGCATTCCTTCTTCCAAATTTTGAACTCTCGAATCCAGTTAGTACCCCCATTCCCCCATAGATGAAAATAGCACTTGAACTGAGGGCAAGAGAAATAACGAAGATCCACAATATGAAACCCCACATCCTTGCAAGAAACATTGAAACTGAAAACCTTGTCTCCAATGGCAGAGACAAAAAACTCAATGGCCGAGCCACCCAATGCCGACTCAAGGGCAATTGCCACTGAATCCTCAGAAAGCCGAAAATCATGATGGCTGAAAGAAACCACCAGGGTGAAAGATCCCCAGCCCTCCATGGGATGCACCAAAAAACATGAAACATTGTAGATCTTAAAGCCACCCAATGCCGACTCAAGGGCAATTGCCACTGAATCCTCAGAAAGCCGAAAATCATGACGGCTGAAAGAAACCACCAGGGTGAAAGATCCCCAGCCCTCCATGGGATGCACCGAAAAACCTGAAACATTGTAGATCTTATCTGCAAAAACCTTACCCTTGGGAGAAATCCAAGCCAAGAGTTGATCCAGATGTGGAACCCATTCACAATGGGTATTGGGGAGATCCTTAACAGACGCCGGAGAGACTGATCGGAGAAGAAATCCAAACTACTGGCTAGGGTGGGAGATCGTCGTGGAACTAGGGTTTAGGGGTGGGTGGGGTGCTGGGAGCGCCATCCTAGAGCGCCATGCTCCCACATGAAAATCGCTACCATACTCCCCTAGGTAATATTGGTGAAGATACCACATTCTTATAAAATAATTGAATGCTCTAAGGTAATTAAAACAGTAACTAAAACCTTAATTAAATGCCTTATATATTAAAATATTTTATTTAGGGGTCAAGTTTTTTTGTATGAGTGGTAGTATAATTAGTATTACTAATTTGGTGCTATTGGTGTATTGTACAAAACTAAAACAATTTGAAAAAAATAATAATAAAATAGAGAAGAAAGATAAATAAAACAAAACAAAATAAAAGAAAGCCCCCCACCCCCACTGGGCCAACTGGTCCAGCTGGCCTCGGCCGCTCGAACGGCCGGCCCAACCGCCCATGCCTATAACCCCCGGTCCAACCCCAACCCTAGACCGATCCCCAATCTCCCCTTTCTTTCCCCTGATCGAATCTGGGTCGGTGCAGTTAGCCCCAACGCCTTCGGCTGCCGGCGTGTGTCGTTGCAGTTGCCGGAACACCATCGCCGCCTCGACCCCGTCCTCACCGTCGTCACCGACCCCTCTCGACCGGCTTCCTCGAGCCTCGCCGCCCACTTCCCACGAACGCCGGTGAGGCCGTCGGCCTCCGCCTCCCATCTCCCCTTCCTCTCCTTCGCGGTCACCGTGCTGACCACGTGCGCGCCCCCGTGCCGCTGCTCCCGCCCACCACGGCCCGCACCTCGCTCGCCCCGCTCCACCGCACACGCGTGTCGCCCCGCTCACCGCACACGCGCATCACCCGTGCCCCGGGGCTACCTCGCCGCCCGCCCGCAGCGGCCTCGTCCGCTCCCCCACCCGTATTCTACTACTGTTGCGCCTCTTGCCAGCACCGACCGGCTCCTCGCATCGACCCCTCTCCTTCCCGTTCTCATCGCGCCGCATCCCCGCCTCACTCAGCGCCCGCTCCACGTGCGCTCGTGGCCGCAGCCCTGCCGCGCCCGCCGCCCGACCACGCTCCCGCCTGGCGAGTCCCGCCGTGTCACACCCTGCATTTTGTAACATGTTATTTGTATCTTTGAAGCATGAAAATTTGGACCAACAAAAATTTTTAGCATCATTTGGCTTTTATTTGGAATTGAGTTTTCTTCATTTGCTTTTTCATGTGCTCATTAAAGTCAACTATGATCTCTTGTAGATTTCATCTCCATACCCAAAACTTCTGCCCAATGATCATGCCAAGTGATATATAACAGTATAGTATTTTCTTACATAATTAATTTGGCCAAAAAGTATTTTATAAATTTAGTTTTCCAAAAACCCCTGAATTGAGATTTGCACTGCAAGTACTTGATTTAGGGTGAGAAAATTATTTCAAAAGGTTTATTTGAGACCTAGTAGTCATAGGACTCCCAGAAACCACAAAGGTATAATTTTAAAAGTTATTTTCCTATTTTATTTAAAAGCTTTTTCTTAAGGCCAGAAATGGTCTTTAATAGGGGAAAATTATTTAACTGTTTCAAAAATATTTGCCAAAATTCAGAGAGACTCAGAGGACATATATTGTCCATATATAAGAGTTTCAACACTTGGTCATGTTCAAAATAATGGGCTAAACCCTCTAAAACCCTTTCTAGATATTTCAAGCTTTTGAAATATTTACAAAGGAAAATTTCTCCAAAAATTCCAGGGAAATTCTATCATGTCATATATGACATATTTGATGATCTTGCCAAGTCCCATGCCTTGGGAAGCAAGAAAACATCCTCAAACCCCTTCATATCCATTCTGTCCATATTTGAAGTTTGAGCAACTTTACATTGCCAAACTTGTCCAAATGCTCTCAAACTTGGTGCACATGCTAGAATGACCTAATAAGGCATCTAGACCAAATGGCACAAGATTTGGAATAGAGCAACTTGATCAGATCACCTCAAAACCCTTTCTGTTCAAATGCAAATTTGAACAACTTTACATTACCAACTTTTTATCTGGAGCTTCAAACTTTGTGGGCATGATCAATACCCCAAATGATGATGCTACACCAAGTGGTGCATCAAGGGGAGATAATTAGCTTGACTCAATCAAGATGAAACTGTTTCTGTTGATTTCTAGGGTTCACCAAAGTTACATTGGCTAGTTTCTTCAAATGAGCCCAAATTTGGTGAAGCACCTTATTTTCTCATGTATTTCAACCCTGTTAAGTGCCATGTCAAGTGGAGTTCATTTACTTGACCAAACACTGATCAAACACCTTCTGCAGAATTGCTAAAACCTCCAACTTGATCACTTTTACTTTTCTCCATGGCCTCAACTTCTTACCACATGCTCATTGAGTTACCAGCTACCTCCAGTAACTCCCCCAGCACCCCAGCTCCATGATTGAGGGGTGAAACCCCTGTTTTACCTTGCTGTACAGCAAGCTTTCACCATTTCACCAACACTCTCACTCTCTCTCAGCATCTCCAGGGCATCCAAGGCCTCAGGCCATTTCTTTACTCCTCCCTCAACGTGCTAGACACTGCTGGACACGTTGGGTTTGACCAGAACGGCGAGAGCGCGGCGATGCCAGCCAAACGCGCGCTCTGGCGCGCGTAACAGTGCAGACCAGCACTGTAGCTCCGGCCAATCAACCTCCCCCGACAGCCTTGGGCCTCCCCCTCGCGCCAGTCGAGGCCCCTCGATGTCCGCGACCTCCCCGGCGCTGTCTCCCCTCCTCCTGCGCCCTCCAGTAGCCGTCGACCCACGCGCGCTGGCCGCCCGCGGCGGCCACTCATCTGCCTCGCACGCGCGCACGCTTCTGACGCTCCCCCGCTCCTCCTCTCACCTCTACTGGACGTGGAGATCGTCCAGGAACTCTACGGACTCACGCCCTTGGCCTCCCGTGTGCTGTAGCCTCGAGCCAGAGCTCGCCAGCGCAATGGACCACGGGTCTCCGTCGAGCTCCTATAAACATCCCCTCCCGAGCCTCTCCAGCAGCACCACAAGCCTCACTCCACTCCACTGAGCCCCCCAGCACCTCCAGTACGACCCCGAGAGGTCCCAGTGCTCGGGATCGACCGGAGCGCCGCCGCGTCGGGCCGCCGGCGATCTCGTGGTACGGGCCTCCCCTGCCTCTCCTTCCACCCGTTTCGGAACCGCCGTGCTTCACTGATCATTTCCCCCTGGTTTCCCCTCTCTGTGGCAGTCGGAAACGATCTCAACCACGACCCTCCGACGAGCTTCCGCCGTCCCACCTCGTCGCCGGCGAACCAGACCTCCCCGCCGTGCCGCACCACCACCCCTGCATCCGCGACACGACGTTGGTCACGTTCCTGCCCTCCGTTGCCGTCGCCGTGGTCGGAAACCTCGCCGGTGAGCTCGCCGTCGCCGTGGCCGTGGGGTTAGAGATGATAGGCGGGCCCCGCCTGTCATCCCCTCACCTCTCTCCCCCTCCTCTGTGCCACTGACCCACGGGCCCCGCCCGTCAGGTTTAAAAACCTGACGTGTGCGCGCAGGCTCCCGTGCGGCTGGGCCGATTCGCCTGGGCCGTGCACTGTGGCCTTCTCTGGCCCAGTGCACAGGACCCCTTTTTCTTTTTCTTTTCTGTTAATGTTTTAAACATTTCTACAGAAAAGAAAAATGATCCAAATTAAATATTTCCAACTCCTAAAATCTTGTAATATTCCAACCTATTTAATGGTACCACTTTCATTCAAATCCATGAAACTTTGCTGTACTGTTCAAATTTAAATTCAAATTTGGGCAGTAATACTCCTGTTCTAAAATCAATATATTATATTCTGTTACTCCAAAACTCCAACTAAGATTTTTCCCCATCTTAGAAATCCCTCTAGTATTTTACAAAAATGAGTTGACATTTTTCTGAGCACTTTGATTTTTCTGTTTCGTTTGTATTCTTATTTCCCCGTGGTTATTATGCGACGTATAGATCCCGTATTTAACGAAGTTGCTGTGGAAGAAGAAGGAGAAGGATTTGAAGACTTTGAAGAACAAGCCAATCCAGGCAAGCAGCCCTTTGACCATGATACACTTGTTCCTCGGAACCCGTTTGTTTCCGATGCATGATATTAGGGTTACGATAGTAACCTAGTTGATTCCACCACATGATGCATGCTTGATCTTGATCTTGCTAAGTGCTAGATGACATGCAAATAGATGGTCATGATGCTTATATGATGCATGTGTGATATGAACCTTCACAGTTGAAATCTTTGCATGAACCCATCGGGTGCCCCTAATGCCCGAGGGTGATGATGTGTTAGGTCATCACTAGAGAAAGAAGTGATGTGCCGGTAGATCATGTGCATGGTGGAATGATGGATTAGATTTATGTGTGACTACCGTCCCAACCAAACATGTGCAACCACACTACCCCTTATGGGACGGGGCTTTATTGATTACTTAGGTCGATACTAGCATGGTGCCCGCATTACTAGTGACGGGAAGACTTGAGGTCTTTCCCGGGACGGGGTCATGCTTGGATAGACGACCATGACTGTTTTTACAGGGCACCGGACACACCGTTGGTCCCTTCGGGTACGCGTGACATTGAAATTAGGGCAAGTCCCGTGATCTATTGTTTGTACCCGAGAGCCGTGTACCAACGAGTGGACTCTATGTTAGTGTCGTCTAAGGAAAGGTAATGACCGGGTGCTTACCCCGGGTACTCGAGGTACCGCGGGTCGTGGATGACACGGAAGTTCCCCGGATCTTGTGGGTAAAGTGTGCAACCTCTGCAGAGTGTAAAACTATTCGAATAGCCGTGTCCACGGTCATGGACAGTTGGGTGGTGCTACTTAAACTATGTCCAGAATTTTACTTCGTCGGTGATGTTATGTGTGTGACAAGTCAAGGATGGTGACTTGACTCGATGAGATGAATCATATTCATGTTGATATCGGTAACCTGTCTTCGAGGTTACGCGAGTTTATTGATGCATTAACTTGATGGTAGAAAGCTTGTTCTAGCTTTGCTAGATTGACCATTATTATTCAATTGCATTGTTACTTTGAACCACATCATGGGTTGCTTGCGAGTACATTCAAAGTACTCATTGGCTTGCCACTGGTTATTTAATTGGCCAGGCATGGAAGAACAGGATTATGAGGAAGAGTTCTTTGGAGACGAACATTCGAACTAGGAAGCTATCCCAGTCAGAATGCCTGTAGGGTTAAGGCAGATGGCATGGGTTCTACCCGTTATCGAAGACTTCCGCTATTTGAGTTATTTCCTATTCAGCCCGTGAGGCTCTATCTATGTAAGACTTGGCCATAATGGCCTTAATTCGTGTAAGACTATTTGTATGGATGTAAGACTCTTGTTATTTCAGCTTCTGTGTGTTCAGTGAGCATTGATCTCTGGGATCACTGTACACGTGCATTCGGTGATCTCGACTTCTAAGTCGGGGTCCCCACAGAGCTGGTATCAGAGCCATCCTGACTGTAGGAAGCCTTAGTTAGCATGGGCGTTAGTTAGTTGAGACCCCTTTTCAAAAACCTTCTGAACCTCTCTTCTTTTCTAAACCTGAGATTTCATCAGCTTATTAACCCCTCCTATTCCACCTTTGTAGATGGCCGCTGTTCCCGAAGAGCACCTGACCACTGGGTTTCCCTTACTTCTTGAGGATAGCCTCCAGGAGTGTCAGTTCCACCGAGCACCCATCCTCACCTACCTTGAGCATTGGGTGAGCGATGCTGAGGTGGAGTACCATGTGGAGGTGATCGTGAGGGCAAACGATCCTCCCACAAGTTGGTTCTTCGAGGGACCCCAGATGGCAACACTACCACTCGCTATCGAGGCTGCTGCACTCAAGGCACTAACCCGTCTCCGCGAGCTTCTTCCGGAGATGGCAGCCAAGATGGCAACTCGCTTCTTACCTTACCGAAAGGAAGGTGACGAAGAAAGCAGCGCACTAGCCCCTCCACTGAAGGAAGGACTCTCGCTTCGGTTCCAGACCTACTTCAGTCTATGTGCCGACAGCCTGGCACAAGACTTGGCCTCGGAATCAATGAAGCTTCGAGAAGAACTTCACAAGACCAAGGCACTTCTTCGTCGAGCTCAAGAGAAGGCAAACAGGATCAAGAAGGAAGGAGCACCGTCTGGACAGTCCGCTATCGCATATCGAGGCGGAAGGCCCTCCGAGGATGTGTCTTCCAAGGGTGAAGAACCACCTCGGCGACGCCGGATGACGGCAAGGGAATATCGCAAGCTTTTTCCAGCACCACCGACGAAGCACCGTCGTATCCAACTCCTCCACTCCCCCACTCCCTCCAGCGACAAGGGAGCCCAGACAGATGAAGACAAGGAGGAAGACCCAGAAGAGCCGGAATACGCGACCGAGCATTCCGCCGCTTAGGCATTATTCGCTACTCGGATATGCCAGTTGTAACCCCTACGGTAGGATAGGTCGTGTAACCCCTATGCGCAGTCGAGTCCTTGTATGGTTCATATGAAACCATCTAGTGTTTGCTTTTGTTGTGTCTGGATGTAAGTCGTAATCTTCCTTCGGGAATGTGTAAACGACTACATCACCCATTTGGATTTTAATGAATGTGTTTTGGCCTTACGGCCCTTGCATAATTTGATTTAGTGTCATGCCCACCCCCTTGCTAGGCACCTATCTTGCTTTCCCTCTTCCGAGTCATGAGACCTTTTACCGCTCCAACAGGATGCCTGTTGTAACTCGTACTGGTACCTCTACCCAGCAGCCCGAAGCCGGAGCATCCTCTCAGCCAGAGGCAGGCCACGGCCAAACCAACGACCAAGCTCCACCACCACCTCCTCCAAGCATGGACATGGCTCAGCTTCTCCAAGCTTTCCAAGAGGAACGCCAAGCCAACACTGCAGCTCTTCAGCTGATTGCTCAAGCTGTCACCAACAACCGCCAGCCGGTGGGGAATGGCAATGGACGTTCCATGTTGGCAGTGTTCAAGAAGCATGCACCGCCAACTTTCATCGAGACTGCTGAACCCCTGGATGCAGATGACTTGGTTTGTTCCATTGAGGAAATTCTGGAACTAGTCGTATGCACCGAAGATCGCGAGAAGGTGGCTTATGCAGCCCACTGCCTTGGGGGAACTGCTAGAGCTTGGTGGGATGGATTCAAGGTCATGCATGCTGAACAAGACATCACTTGGGTTAACTTCAAGGCAGAATTCCGCAAGGCCCACATTCCTTCCGGAATCATGGCTATCAAAAAGCGTGAGTTCCGAGCCCTGAAGCAAGGAAGTGGCACTGTCAAGGAGTACATGCAGAAGTTCAGTGTTCTGTCAAGGTATGCCCCTGAGGATGTCAGCACTGATGCTGCCAAAAGGGAGCGCTTCATGGAAGGCCTTAATCAGACTCTGCAATATTCGCTTGTCGTGTGCGACTGCCCGTCTTTCCCTGACCTGGTGAACAAGGCACTCATGCTTGAAGACAAGCGGCGTGCTTTGGAAGACACTCGCAAGCGCAAGTTGGTCAGTAAGGGAAGTCCGAGCAACCAGAAGCCTCGTCCGTGGCAGTCAGCCCCGGCCAAGCCAACCTATCAGCAACCAAGAGCTCCTGTACCTCATGCCAATCCTCAGCCTCAGCAGTATGCCAACCCCAGGCCAGCTTTCAACCCCAATACCAGTGGTGGCAACAAGATCAATCCAAACTAAGTCACTTGCTTTGGATGTGGTCAGCCCGGACACATCTCAAGGGTGTGCCCCAACAAGAAGCCTGATGCCCCGCGCCCCAATGCGCAGAACCAGGGACAAGGCCGTGGAATGCCACCAAGGAACCCAGCTCCTCGCAATCCACCGAACCATGGGAAGGGGCGTGTGAATCACGTCACTGCTGAAGAAGCCCAGGAAGACCCGGACGTCGTGCTGGGTACGTTCCTTGTCAACTCAGCACCTGCAACTGTCTTGTTTGATTCTGGAGCAACGCATTCATTTGTCACTCAAAGATTTGCATTAAAAAGTGGCATGACCCCTACACCCCTGAATAACCCTATGGTGGTACAAACCCCCGGAGCCGAGATGAGAGCCAAGATAGGCTGTAAAGGAGTCAGTATTACCATTAACGGTGTAGACTTCCTAGCAGACCTTAGCGTCCTGAGATCACAAGGCTTGGATGTGATCCTAGGCATGAATTGGCTCAGCAAGCACCAAGGCTTGTTAGATTGTGCCAATCGGACAGTCACCGTGACCAATGACCAAGGAGTCGAAGTCAAGTTTGCTTCCAACTCCTCTTCCGCTCAAGCCGCTAAAGTCAACTGTCTGTCTGAAGTTGGGCTAGATCAAGTACCGGTGGTATGTGAGTATCCTGATGTCTTTCCGGATGAACTACCGGGAATGCCCCCTGACCGTGACATTGAGTTCATCATCGAGCTCGTGCCCGGAGCAGGACCCATCTATAAGAAGCCTTATAGAATGGGGACGGAAGAATTAGCTGAGTTGAAGAAGTAGCTAGAAGAGTAGCTAAGGAAGGGATTTATCCGCCCTAGTGCCTCCCCTTGGGGATCTCCTGTTCTGTTTGTGGCAAAGAGGGACGATTCCATCCGCTTATGCATTGACTATCGTTCCCTCAATGAAGTTACAATCAAGAACAAGTACCCACTTCCCAAGATCGAAGATCTGTTTGATCAACTCAGCGGAGCCAAGGTATTCTCCAAGATCGACCTCAGATCTGGGTATTACCAGCTGAAGATCAGACCCCAAGATATTCCGAAGACGGCATTCGTAACCAGATATGGCCTGTACGAGTGCACGGTCATGTCTTTTGGGTTAACCAATGCCCCAGCATACTTCATGTATCTCATGAATAAAGTCTTCATGGAATATTTGGACAAGTTTGTTGTTGTCTTCATTGATGACATTCTTGTGTTCTCGAAGTCGGAGGAAGAGCACGAGCAGCACCTGAGGATGGTCCTAGACAAGCTTCGTGAGCACCAACTGTATGCCAAATTCAGCAAGTGTGAGTTCTGGCTGCATAAAGTTGGATTCTTAGGTCATGTCTTGACCGAGGAAGGATTATCTGTTGATCCTGCAAAAATCGAAGCTGTGACCCAATGGCAATCTCCAACAACCATCAAGGAAGTCAGAAGCTTCCTCGGACTAGCGGGCTATTACCGCAAGTTCGTGGAAGGATTCTCTAGCATTGCACGACCAATGACTCAGCTCCTCAAAAAGGACAAGAAGTTCGAGTGGACGCCAAAATGCGAAGAGAGCTTCCAAGAGCTCAAGAAGAGATTGACCACCGCCTCAGTTCTGGCAACACCTGATATTCACAAGGAGTTCGTAATATATTGTGATGCCTCTCGAACCGGATTGGGAAGCGTTCTGATGCAAGAAGGCCGCGTTATAGCATACCTCTCCAGGCAGCTGCGACCCCATGAGGAGAACTACGCTACTCACGATCTTGAGCTAGCGGCAGTAGTTCATGCCCTGAAGACATGGCGGCACTACCTCCTAGGGAAACGGTGTGAGATTTACACAGACCACAAAAGTCTGAAGTATATTTTCACCCAAAAGGAATTGAACATGAGGCAGCGGAGATGGTTGGAACTCATCAAAGATTATGACCTCAGTGTTCAGTATCACCCTGGGAAGGTTAACGTGGTGGCCGATGCCTTAAGCAGGAAGGCTTGCTCTTTGAATGTCGTTATTCAAGAAAGGCAGCCAGCCTTGTTTAAGGAGATCGAACAATTCAGTTTGGAATTGGTCACCCCTGGATTTCTGGATCATTTGGAAGTCAGACCAACCCTGATGGACGACGTCAAGAAGGCTCAAGATGGACACGCAAGCATCGAAGGCATCAAGAAGAAGATGAAGCTGGGCAAGGCCCCAGGATTCTCCGAAGACGAGCACGGGATTGTTTGGTACAAAGGTCGCCTCTGCGTACCAAACAACATCGAGCTGAAGACGCTGATTCTGCAAGAAGCTCACGACACTCCGTATTCCATCCACCCTGGAGGAACCAAGATGTACCAAGACTTGAAGGCACGATTCTGGTGGCACGGTATGAAGAGAGAGATTGCAACCTATGTTGCAAAGTGTGATGTGTGCCAAAGGGTCAAGGCTGAATATCAGCGACCTACTGGATTGCTTCAACCACTCAAGGTTCCTGAGTGGAAGTGGGATAAAGTCGGAATGGACTTCATCACTGGATTACCGAGGTCGAATAGAGGACATGACTCTATCTGGGTCATAGTCGATCATTTAACCAAGGTGGCCCATTTCATTCCTGTCAAGACCACTTATGATGGCAACCGGCTGGCAGCTCTCTACATCGACCGAATCGTAAGTCTTCACGGCATTCCCAAGGAGATTGTGTCAGATCGAGGAACCCAATTCACCTCTAGGTTCTGGAAGAAGTTCCAAGAAGCCCTGGGAACCAAGTTGTCTTTCAGCACAGCTTTCCACCCACAGACCGGAGGACAGACTGAGCGAGTCAATCAGATTCTCGAAGACATGCTCCGAGCCTGTGTCCTGGCATATGGAGCCAAGTGGGAAGACTGTCTCCCTTTTGCCGAGTTCTCCTATAACAACAGTTACCAGTCAAGCCTTCAAATGGCACCATTTGAGGTGTTGTACGGACGCAGATGTCGCACACCCCTCAACTGGTCAGAGACTGGAGAAGGACTAGTCTTTGGACCGGATAATCTCCTCGCAGCAGAAGAGCAAGTCCAACTAGTCAGAGAGCGATTAAAGGCAGCCAAGTCAAGGTAGAAGAGTTATGCTGACACTCGACGCCAAGACATGAGTTTCCATGTCGAGGACCATGTGTACCTGCGGGTAACTCCTCTGAAGGGAACCAAGCGTTTCCACGTCAAGGGGAAGCTCGCACCAAGGTTCATTGGACCCTTCGAGATCACTGCACGACGAGGAGAAGTGGCTTACCAGTTGGAACTACCGCCTGATCTATCCGATGTGCACAATGTATTCCATGTGTCACAACTCCGGAAATGTCTCCAAGTTCCAGACAAGCCCAATCTCTACATGGATGTGGATCACCAAGCCATTGATCTGCAGCCTGATTTGACCTACCGCGAGAAGCCTATTCGCATTCTGGACGAAGCAGAACGACGTACGCGGAGCCGTACCATCAAGTACTTCAAGGTCCAGTGGAGCAACCACACCGAAGCAGAAGCAACCTGGGAACGAGAAGACTATCTTAGATCCGAGTTTCCCGACCTCTTTTAAGCCCTAGTTTAGGAATCTCGGGGACGAGATTCTTGTAAGGGGGGTAGGTCTGTCACACCCTGCATTTTGTAACATGTTATTTGTATCTTTGAAGCATGAAAATTTGGACCAGCAAATTTTTTTAGCATCATTTGGCTTTTATTTGGAATTGAGTTTTCTTCATTTGCTTTTTCATGTGCTCATTAAAGTCAACTATGATCTCTTGTAGATTTCATCTCCATACCCAAAACTTCTGCCCAATGATCATGCCAAGTGATATATAACAGTATAGTATTTTCTTACAAAATTAATTTGGCCAAAAAGTATTTTATAAATTTTGTTTTCCAAAAACCCCTGAATTGAGATTTGCACTGCAAGTACTTGATTTAGGGTGAGAAAATTATTTCAAAAGGTTTATTTGAGACCTAGTAGTCATAGGACTCCCAGAAACCACAAAGGTATAATTTTAAAAGTTATTTTCCTATTTTATTTAAAAGCTTTTTCTTAAGGCCAGAAATGGTCTTTAATAGGGGAAAATTATTTAACTGATTCAAAAATATTTTCCAAAATTCAGAGAGACTCAGAGGACATATATTGTCCATATATAAGAGTTTCAACACTTGGTCATGTTCAAAATAATGGGCTAAGCCCTCTAAAACCCTTTCTGGATATTTCAAGCTTTTGAAATATTTACAAAGGAAACTTTCTCCAAAAATTCCAGGGAAATTCTATCATGTCATATATGACATATTTGATGATCTTGCCAAGTCCCATGCCTTGGGAAGCAAGAAAACATCCTCAAACCCCTTCATATCCATTCTGTCCATATTTGAAGTTTGAGCAACTTTACATTGCCAAACTTGTCCAAATGCTCTCAAACTTGGTGCACATGCTAGAATGACCTAATAAGGCATGTAGACCAAATGGCACAAGATTTGTAATAGAACAACTTGATCAGATCACCTCAAAACCCTTTCTGTTCAAATGCAAATTTGAACAACTTTACATTACCAACTTTTTATCTGGAGCTTCAAACTTTGTGGGCATGATCAATACCCGAAATGATGATGCTACACCAAGTGGTGCATCAAGGGGAGATGATTAGCTTGACTCAATCAAGATGAAACTGTTTCTGTTGATTTCTAGGGTTCACCAAAGTTACATTGGCTAGGTTCTTCAAATGAGCCCAAATTTGGTGAAGCACCTTATTTTGTCATGTATTTCAACCCTGTTAAGTGCCATGTCAAGTGGAGTTCATTTACTTGACCAAACACTGATCAAACACCTTCTGCAGAATTGCTAAAACCTCCAACTTGATCACTTTTACTTTTCTCCATGGCCTCAACTTCTTACCACATGCTCATTGAGTTACCAGCTACCTCCAGTAACTCCCCCAGCACCCCAGCTCCATGATTGAGGGGTGAAACCCCTGTTTTACCTTGCTGTACAGCAAGCTTTCACCATTTCACCAACACTCTGACTCTCTCTCAGCATCTCCAGGGCATCCAAGGCCTCAGACCATTTCTTTACTCCTCCCTCAACGTGCTAGACACTGCTGGACACGTTGGGTTTGACAAGAACGGCGAGAGCGCGGCAATGCCAGCCAAACGCGCGCTCTGGAGCGCGTAACAGTGTAGACCAGCACTGTAGCTCCGGCCAATCAACCTCCCCCGACAGCCTCGGGCCTCCCCCTCGCGCCAGTCGAGGCCCCTTGACGTCCGCGACCTCCCCGGCGCTGTCTCCCCTCCTCCTGCGCCCTCCAGTAGCCGTCGTCGCACACGCGCTGGCCGCCCGCGGCGGCCACTCCTTTGCCTCGCACGCGCGCACGCTTCTGACGCTCCCCCGCTCCTCCTCTCACCTCTACTGGACGTGGAGATCGTCCAGGAACTCCACGGACTCACTCCCTTGGCCTCCCGTGCGCTGTAGCCTCGAGCCAGAGCTCGCCGGCGCACTGGACCACGGGTCTCCGTCGACCTCCTATAAACAGCCCCTCCTGAGCCTCTCCAGCAGCACCACAAGCCTCACTCCACTCCACTGAGCCCCCCAGCACCTCCAGTACCACCCCGAGAGGTCCCAGTGCTCGGGATCGACCGGAGCGCCGCCGCGTCGGGCCGCCGGCGATCTCGTGGTACGGGCCTCCCCTGCCTCTCCTTCCACCTGTTTCGGAACCGCCGTGCTTCACTGATAATTTCCCCCTGGTTTCCCCTCTCTGTGGCAGTCGGAAATGACCTCAACCACGACCCTCCGACGAGCTTCCGCCGTCCCACCTCGTCGCTGGCGAACCAGACCTCCCCGCCGTGCCGCACCACCACCCCTGCATCCGCGACACGACGCTGGTCACGTTCCTGCCCTCCGTTGCCGTCGCCGTGGCCGGAAACCTCGCCGGTGAGCTCGCCGTCGCCGTCGCCGTGGGGTTAGAGATGACAGGCGGGCCCCGCCTGTCATCCCCTCACCTCTCTCCCCCTCCTCTGTGCCACTGACCCACGGGCCCCGCCCGTCAGGTTTAAAAACCTGACGTGCGCACGCAGGCTCCTGTGCGGCTGGGCCGATTCGCCTGGGCCGTGCACTGTGGCCTTCTCTGGCCCAGTGCACAGGACCCCTTTTTCTTTTTCTTTTCTGTTAATGTTTTAAACATTTCTACAGAAAAGAAAAATGATCCAAATTAAATATTTCCAACTCCTAAAATATTGTAATATTCCAACCTATTTAATGGTACCACTTTCATTCAAATCCATGAAACTTTGCTGTACTGTTCAAATTTAAATTCAAATTTGGGCAGTAATACTCCTGTTCTAAAATCAATATATTCTATTCTGTTACTCCAAAACTCCAACTAAGATTTTTTCCCCATCTTAGAAATCCCTCTAGTATTTTACAAAAATGAGTTGATATTTTTCTGAGCACTTTGATTTTTCTGTTTCGTTTGTATTCTTATTTCCCCGTGGTTATTATGCGACGTATAGATCCCGTATTTGACGAAGTTGCTGTGGAAGAAGAAGGAGAAGGATTTGAAGACTTTGAAGAACAAGCCAATCCAGGCAAGCAGCCCTTTGACCATGATACACTTGTTCCTCGGAACCCGTTTATTTCCGATGCATGATATTAGGGTTACGATGGTAACCTAGTTGATTCCACCACATGATGCGTGCTTGATCTTGATCTTGCTAAGTGCTAGATGACATGCAAATAGATGGTCATGATGCTTATATGATGCATGTGTGATATGAACCTTCACAGTTGAAATCTTTGCATGAACCCATCGGGTGCCCCTTATGCCCGAGGGTGATGATGTGTTAGGTCATCACTTGAGAAAGAAGTGATGTGCCGGTAGATCATGTGCATGGTGGAATGATGGATTAGATTTATGTGTGACTACCGTCCCAACCAAACATGTGCAACCACACTACCCCTTATGGGACGTGGCTTTATAGATTACTTAGGTCGATACTAGCATGGTGCCCGCATTACTAGTGACGGGAAGACTTGAGGTCTTTCCCGGGATGGGGTCGTGCTTGGATAGACGACCATGACTGTTTTTACAGGGCACCGGACACACCGTTGGTCTCTTCGGGTATGCGTGACATTGAAATTAGGGCAAGTCCCGTGATCTATTGTTTGTACCCGACGGCCGTGTACCAACGAGTGGACTCTATGTTAGTGTCGTCTAAGGAAAGGTAATGAACGGGTGCTTACCCCGGGTACTTGAGGTACCGCGGGTCGTGGATGACACGGAAGTTCCCCGGATCTTGTGGGTAAAGTGCGCAACCTCTGCAGAGTGTAAAACTATTCGAATAGCCGTGTCCACGGTCATGGACAGTTGGGTGGTGCTACTTAAACTATGTCCAGAATTTTACTTCGTCGGTGATGTTATGTGTGTGACAAGTCAAGGATGGTGACTTGACTCGATGAGATGAATCATATTCATGTTGATATCGGTAACCTGTCTTCGAGGTTACGCGAGTTTATTGATGCATTAACTTGATGGTAGAAAGCTTGTTCTAGCTTTGCTAGATTGATCATTATTATTCAATTGCATTGTTACTTTGAACCACATCATGGGTTGCTTGCGAGTAAATTCAAAGTACTCATTGGCTTGCCACTGGTTATTTAATTGGCCAGGCATGGAAGAACAGGATTATGAGGAAGAGTTCTTTGGAGACGAACATGCGAACTAGGACGCTATCCCAGTCAGAATGCCTGTAGGGTTAAGGCAGATGGCATGGGTTCTACCCGTTATCGAAGACTTCCGCTATTTGAGTTATTTCCTATTCAGCCCGTGAGGCTCTATCTATGTAAGACTTGGCCATAATGGCCTTAATTCGTGTAAGACTATTTGTATGGATGTAAGACTCTTGTTATTACAACTTCTCTGTGTTCAGTGAGCATTGATCTCTGGGATCACTGTACACGTGCATTCGGTGATCTCGACTTCTAAGTCGGGGTCCCCACACGCCGCTGCCTCTTACTCGCCGGTGCGCGCGCGCCCGCACTTGGTCATGCCTTGTGCACCCGCCTACCCCCTGCTCCGCGGCGGTGCGCGCCCGCCGCATCGCCGCCCTGCGCGCCCGCCACTTCGCTCCCCTCCAGCGAACCTGCGCCGTCCCTGGCCCGCCTCGCCAGCACCGCTCGCCCAGCCGCGGCTGGAGTGGGGGGCGCCCGACGCCCGCGTCCGCTAAAGGCCACGCCCCGTCAGGCTAGGGCGACTGACCGAATGGGCCCACAACCCTATTTTTTAAAAAGGTTTTAGAATAATAATGAATAATAAATTAATTAGTTAAATAATTAATTAACTTAATTAAGACTATTAAATTAGCCTAATCACTTAATTAAAACTAACTAGTTATGTTTAGTTAAGCTGTCTCAATGATAGTTAGGGCCCACCTGTCAGTTTGACCCAGTCAACGGTCAGAGTTGACTGCTGACGTCATGCTGACGCAATATATATTTTCGGATTAAGATAATTTTAGAAAATGATTTAAAACTTTGACAATTAATATAAAATAAACCGTAACTCGGATGAAAATACTTTGGATATGAAAGTTGCTCAACATTTCAAGGCGAATTCGAATACGCTGTTCGTTCATCCACCACACGTCCCTAGCATAGTGAACATGCAACGTTCCACCTCCGTTTCATCTGCCGGAAAAGGTCAAACACCGGGAATACTTTCCCGGATGTTTTCCCCCTTCGCCAGTATTGCCTAGTACTGCGTTAGGTCACACGTAGCACCACGTATTGCCTTGTTATGCTTTATGGTGCGATGTTTGCTTTATATTTATTGTACCTTCCCCCTCTTCTCTCCGATAGACGTCGGGACTGAGACTGCTACCGGTGCCACTGTGGTCGACTGCATCGACGACGACCCGTCCTTCTTGCCAGAGCAACCAGGCAAGCC
>LR738713.1:65301151-65325236 GCA_902687465.1 Secale cereale
CCCCCCCCTTGATCAACCCGATATCGCCCATTCTTCTCTCTACTGCTTGCACTAGAGTAGTGTAGCATGTTTCTGCTTTCGAATAATCCTATTCTGCTACATAGCCTGTCATTGTTGCTACAACTGTTGATACCTTTACCTGCAATCCTAAATGCTTAGTATAGGATGCTAGTATTCCATCAGTGGCCCTACACCCTTGTCTGGCTGCCCTACTATTCTATCGGGCCATGATCACTTTGGGTGTGATCACGGGTATATACTGCATACATATGTACTTGATACATTATGTGACTAAAGTCGGGTCGGCTCGTTGAGTACCCGCGGTTGATTAACGGATTGGGGACTGAAAGGACATACTTTCCCGACTACCCTCTGTGTGGATCTTTGTGGCAAAGCGACAGGGCGAGTCATGACCACCTAGGAGATAGGTGGGCCTGGCCCTGGTCATTGTCCGCGATTGTTTCAAAATAACACGAATAACAAGTTTGGATATTTGATCTGAGTCTGGCCGCTGGCCTATACGCACTAACCAGCTACGTGGGAGTAGTTATGGGCACTCGACATCGTGGTATCAGCCGAAGCCTTCTTGACATCAGCGACTTAGTGCCGTGCGCCGGGTTGGACTGGAACGCTCGCACTTGTATAAGGGGGCTAGGTCTGCTCACCAGCCGCGTTCGCAACGTGCAGGAGTGCAAAGGGCGATGGCCCATGACCCCTGCGCGCATAGGACTTAGACCGGTGTGCTGACCTCTCTCTGTGCTTAGGTAGGGTTGCGGTCTGTTGATCTTCCGAGGTCGGGCATGACCCAGGAAAGTGTGTCCGGCCAAATGGGATCGAGCATACTGGGTTATGTGGTGTGATACGTCCAAAACATATCTATATTTTCTGCTTGCTCCATGCCTCTTTTGGGTGATATTGCTATGATATTTATACACTTCCATACACTTTTGATCATATTTGGACTAACCTATTAACTCAGTGCACCCCAGTGCCAGTTTCAGTTTTCTGCTGTTTTTGTATTTCAGGTTTTCCCATTACGTAAACTGCCAGAAAAATCCCGGAAAAATTATATAAAAAATCAGCGTTCCGGAAGCTTCCACACGGCCGAAGTAGGGCCGGAGGGGGCCACCAGGGCTCCAGGCGCCCTGGTGGCGCGGCCCCCCTCCTGGCCGCGCCGGGGGGGGGGGCTGTCGGTAACCCCGATCCTAAGTCACACCGATCTAGCTGTAGCACGTCATATCACTTTGCGGCCTCACGCACGGTAACCCCACGGGTGCCACCTTACCTGGCCCGGGACCGTTTGCGCATTTTGGCACACGTATATGACAGTGTCGCTAGCATCCATATGACAGAGAACCCGGGCCGACATGGCTAGTTATAAACCA
Organism: Secale cereale; assembly: GCA_902687465.1. Classification (NCBI taxonomy): domain Eukaryota; kingdom Viridiplantae; phylum Streptophyta; class Magnoliopsida; order Poales; family Poaceae; genus Secale; species Secale cereale. Next base: position 65,302,537 of record LR738713.1, read on the forward strand.
AAAGTGGCACTAAATTACAGAGACAGGCATCCATGACCCAGCAACGAACGTGTTGGTCATCAACGTATGAACCCAAGTCGTAGCAAGCTACATGGACTTAAAGGAACAACGCGTGACATTTCCCCTAAGGGACAGACACAGGAAGGAAGAAGGACACATGCCGGCCAGCCTACGTGTTCCGAGCAGTAGCAAGCTACCAAGGCTCATTGGAGACACTAGGAGGCATTTCCCTGTAAGATAGGCTACCAAAGGAAAACAACTAGGTGTCGGATCCTACACATACCAAGCATTTCAATCATACACGCAATATGCTCAATATGTGCAAATACAACATTGCATCACAACAGAACTCTATGACTCAAAGTACTTTATTTAAGAGGCTCCAAGAGCCATACATAACATATTCATACAGGTAGGGGTCACATGACCCAACACTCAAGTCATACAGTCATACAAGCACAAGCGGAAGCTACATGTCTGAGTACAGACAACTTAGAAAATAAAACAGGCTTGGTGTTGCCTGACTATCTACAAGGCCCTTCACAAGCTCCAGATCTTCGTCTGGGTGTCAAGCTACTCGTCGACGTCAACGTCTATGTAGAACCCATCAGCAGGGGCAGGGTTCTCCTCTGCAACAGTTATTAAGCAAACATGAGTACAAAGGTACTCAGCAAGTCTTACCACAGAACCTATCATACATGCAACATTATCAAAGGGGGTAGTGGAGTTCATAGCAGAAAGCCAGCTTTGACTCTTGGTTAACCTATACTACAACTCTCAACGGATTACAAGATATTATTACGAACACAAGTCCTCTACTCAGCACAACAATACACTACCGAGGATCCTCTTCCGTCATCCTACGGAAGGCCATCCACGGCACTCACACTTATCTTGAGGCTTTTAGTAGTATCCATCAACTTGTCTATGAACTGTAAGAGTAACCAAGTAGTCAGTACCGCGAACAATGGCTATTCGAATAGATTGATAACCCTACAGGGGTGTACTTCTTCACACACGCTTCCACCACTTATCGCCGTTTACTCGACGTGTACTCGGCAACCTTCAAGCAGAAGCCCAGCGAGGGTGTCGGCCATGACCTGACTAACTACTCAAGTCTCTCGTCCAGGTTTATTGCCTATTTGGGTTCCATCCGTGGGGAGATCTGGCCGGGGTGTCGCTCACGGCCCCAAACGATGTGTACAGGGTTCCCGAGTCACCAAACGGGCAACCGGTACACCATGCCACGTACCTGTCGCATCACAACCCACCCCGAGGGTCAGCGCTGCGCACGACCTCGAGTAAACTATAAACACCAGAAACTAGTTGCAACTCCTGGATAGAGATCGAGGGTAATTAATAAGCCGAGAGGGTCAATTAAGGATCCCAATGTGTGGTAGTAGCTGTAACTTGAACCACACATACAGATCTCGGGTCCTATGGACGATTCCAATGAAACAACCCACCATGTACTCCTACATGGCCTTTCATCGATACCTTTACCAAGCGTATTCCACACTTCCTTCTCTTTATCGGTATGATCATTTCACTCTGATCCATCACCCTGATGAACCAGACCAGACACAACTCTAAGCATAGCAGGCAACATAAACAAATAGCATGGTGGATCACACATCACATGGCTCAATCAACTCCTACACATGCTAGTGGGTTTCAACTATTTACTATGGCAATGACAGGTCATGCAAGGGAATAGGGTTCAACTACCGCAGCAAGTAGCAGTTCACACGCTGTTGCCTTAATGCAGTAAAAGAGAGCAGGAGCGAGAAGATGGGTTTGTATCGGAATGATCAATGATTGCTTGCCTGACAAAGTGGTTGTCGGGTACTGCTCTTCAGCTGGATACGCAGCAGTATCCTCGGGAGCAGGACCTAACACGGAGAATACCGGTGATACAATCATTAAACAAACAAATGCAACAATATGATGCATGCTCATGTCATGGCAAGATGCATGTGTTTTGGGCTAATGCAACTATAACCAGAAGGGTTTGAGCTTATTTGAATCAAAGATTCAAATTGGCACTTTAGCTAATATTTAACTAAGTGCATTATCATGTTTTAAAGTATACTGCAAGGTTAACTTGCTCAAACATGCATGAAACCAGTGCCATTGGAAAGATTGGATTTTTCTGATCGTATTTCATATATAAATTATTTCCATCTGAGCTACGGTTGATTTTATATGATTTTTAGAAGTTTAGGCATTTTCTGCAATTCATAGATCATTTAAGATTTAAATTAAATTCCAGAAACTCTTTACTGCATCAGCATGACCTCATGCTGACGTCAGCTGGTCAACAGGAGCTGGTCCAGGTCAAACATGACATGTGGGCCCGGCATGTCAGTGTCACAGCTAATTAACAAAGTTAATTAGTGTTAAACTAAGAAATAATTAGCTGTCAGTGGGGTCTGGGCCCACGGGTCAGTGACTAAACTAACTAACTAATATAATTAACATTAACTTAATTAAACTAGTTAATTAGGAGAGGGGTGGCCCACACGTCAGCGACCCAGGGGTGGTCAACCCCCCGGTCAAACGAGTCAAACTCGCTGGCGAAGTGACGCCGGCGAGGCCAAACACGGCGGCGTGCTTCGGAAAACGTCTACAGGGCACGGCTCGGGCCGCGGTTGGGCGCGTTGGGGAGCCCTTGCCGAAGCGCGTCGAACGGTGGTGGTCGCCGGGCCTGTGGTGGCCGGAGACGACGGCAACGAGCTCGACAGCGGCGGCCGGCGTTCGGGTGTGTGTGGATACGCGGCTACGGTGGCCTAGGCGATGCGTGCGTGGCATCTAGCTCGTCTACGTGCTGCGGTGAGCGAGATGGACATGTGTCCGTGACCAAATGGTCACCGGAGCATCGCCGGCGGCAAGCACGGCGGCGGTGGGTTTCGGTGATCAACGGAGCAGCAGCTACACGGCGCAAACGAAGCGGAGGAGAGAGGGGTTCGGCGTAGGGGCTCACAACGGTGCTAGCAAGCTCGACGAAGGGGTCGGGGACGCTCTGCAGCTTCTTAATCGATGGCGAGGTGCTCCGGTGATCCGAGGTTGGGGACGACGGCGTGAAGGCGTTGCAGGGCTCCCGGCGATCCGTGGCTCAGCGAGGAGGTAGAGGGCGTCGCGGCGAACCTTTTGGACACGATCACGGGACGAGGGGGAGGCTCTAGGTGCGGCAACGGCGAGTGGCGGCGACGGGCGGCTCGGTGGTGAGAGGGAGAGAGCCAGGGGAAGGCGATGGGGACGAGGGGAAAGTGAGAGAGGGGTCGGGGCAGCTGCGTGGCGACGCAGGGAGGCTTCCAGGGCGTCAGGGAGGTAGGCAAGCAGGGTGGAGGTGGCCGGGCGCGTGCCGGCGCGCGGTGGCCACGCGCGCTGCCTTCTGGCGCGAGGAGGAAGGCGACAGAAGCGGGGCTGGTGGGCTGCGCCGGCCTGCAACAGTGCTGGGCTCCAGGTAAGTCCTTTCTCTCTTTTCTTTTTCCTAATTCTTTTCTGTTTCATTTGTTTTGCAACTTTGTTTAATTAATAAAAATGCCAGAACATTTTTATAACTCATAAAACTTGTCATGCCCACTGTATATAATATGAACAGCATAGAAAATTATAGTTTATGATTATTTGAGCATTTAAAATATTTTATAGCATTTAAATGCCCAAATTCAAATAACATATGATTTAATCCAGAGCCCTTAGATGTCCTAGAAAATTGTGCACCATTTTTGGCAGAGGTTTAAGACCAAGGCAAAAATGATGAACATTTTTAAGGGCATTTTGGGTACATTGGAAAAGATTTTATCAAACCCTAGTTGTTAGAAGAGGGGTGCTGGGGTTTCTGTCATTCCCATTTCAAGTTTCTTTGATAAGTGAACATGATGCACACTCTTGCTAGTCCTAATGCAAGTGCTAACTAGGGATGTGACAGTGGTCATATAATCACTATCATCTTAAGACTCCATGATATCTACTCCAGCTTCGTCTTCATAGTCACTTTCATCACTGTCGGTGTCGTCTATCAGAATGTAGTTCTCCATAGTAATTCCTATCTCCGGTTCCGGGTTCACTGTGCCAGTTCCAACCTTCTTCTTAAGTTCTTCATTCTGCTCCAATAGTACGGCGATTTCCTCTTCATATCCATCTCGTACTGTCTTGAGTTCTTCCTCTAGCTCCGCATTCTGGGTTATCACCATGTTGGTCTTCTGCATAAGTGCGCCCATCTGATTTTCGTAGCGTCGAATATGTTGGTCCATCTCATGGATGTATGCTGCAATGGATCCGTCCTTCCTGGTTCGAAGCATCTCCCATTGCTGGTCTCGACATCCACAAATCTGATAGATGGTGTCTTCAAGGTCCTTGTTGTAGACTTCACATATGCATCCAAATGTGATGTGAGCTGCCATACTCTTTCCCAAGCTCCATGTCGGTGCGTCATATTCTAGCTCCAGTGGCTTCGTGAATGGTATAATTGTTCTCCCAGGTACACTAACTTTGATCTTCCAGCATTCCTCTTCCGGCGATGTTGCGTAAAGATCTCCACTGATACTTGGTATTCCAATGTGCAAGTATCTAGTGACTTCCTTCAAGTGCTTTCCGAAAGGGGTGTCATCGTCTGGCTGAGTGAACTTGCTCACTGGGTCCGACATCTATAGAGAAGAAATAGAGAAGAATTAGAATGAGTAGAGAAGAAGTAGAATGAATAGAGAAGAACATCCTATGGCTTATCCTAGTGGTCACGTCCTACAGTCAACGTGTGCTCTGATACCATCTTGTAGCTACCATAATTCCAATGAACCGAAGTCTTTATGCTTAGTGTCATCCCTGGATCGGTATGCTGACACACACAGTACTCGAGGATTTATATTTGAGGTTCAATCACACTTTATTACATCTAAAATCCTCGAAGAGGCAATACCCGTTACACGAAATTGGTTGAAGGCCATCTAATGAAATAAACTGCGGAAGCTATGAAGAGTAGTTGAGTCCATCCAACTCCACGACAAACATTGAGTGCATGAAAACGACCTATCGCACCTTAATCTCCGTCTGAAAACTCTGCAACGTGATATGTAGGTCAGCACATTGAATATACTGGCAATAACACACTGTAATGATAATGAGCAATGTCTACAACTATATGCATATTTGGCTGGTGGAGGCTATAAGGTTAAGTTTTGCATAAAGCTAGTTTTTCCCTACAACAAAGGAATGTATTAATTTAACTACTTTCTTAAATTTAAGCATGAAAAATTGAGTATGGTTCCTCCATCTTAATCCCAAACCAAAGTCTTTATTTACCCAACAATTTAATAAACTGATGAGATCAGTCCATAATTCAAATACCAGGATACTCAAGAAAGTCCATAACCGGGGACACGACTACTCATGAATAGTTTGTACACTCTGCAGAGGTTTGTGCACTTTTCCCCACAAGACTCGATCGCCTCCATTTAACTTCTCGCACTGCATGGTGTTCGAGAACCGGATGACCGAGACACAGTCTTTCAGAAGCATTAACTCTTAACCCTAGGTAGACCGTACCACCTACATCCGCTATAGCTACTAGTCTACCACGGAAAGAGGTCACACAACATACTCAACTATGCCTGAGCCCATAATGGCTTATGGCTGCACACGGAAGTTTCTAGGCATGAATGATATATGATCTCTTTGAGCCTGGGTGGCATTCCATAGGATAATCACACGGGTCCTCCGGGATTTCCTAGGACAACACTAGATTCTCCAGGTGCCCTGCAACCAATCCACCCAGATGTGTATTAAATTCCACCTTAAAGAACCCTTAGTTGTTATTGCACTCACAACTTTCATGAAATCACTCATGCCAATCCACGTCTACATGCATGGCTAAGCAATAAGTAACAAAGCGTATAATCCCTTGGGTTGATCTCAAGTCATTGGGCTCCTACCTCATGAACTATAAAGCATCATATTATGTAACCAGTCCTACTCATGCAAGTGTTTGACGATATAACTAATGCAGTAAAATTGGGTATTGGAAAGTATGATCAAAGTATGAACTTGCCTTGCTGACGATCGTTGAAACCTAGTGACTCATGGTAGCACGCTTCGCACTCCGGGAATTCTATCGCAATCAAACAATAGCATACATAAGCACTTAAACAAAGATGCACGGGTAAAACTCAAATAAGAAGATCAAATCTTAAAGTTCAACTGAAGAGCTTCGACTTGCAAAAAGAATCGATCAAATCGGAGGTACGGAACTGAAACTACGGTCAAAAGAACTTCAAATTCAAATCTGCTTGAAACCAAATTTTAAATTGTCAAAACCTTGTTCAAGTTTATTAAACGTAAGAGGGGCTCGAGAGGAAGATTTTGGCGTTGGTTTCACTGGATTTGGACAAACGGTTTAGAAACGGCGAGGGTTTGAACTTCAGGGGCTAATCTGCGATAAAAATAATTGCGGATAGGTCCCTGGCCGAAAAAGAAAATAAAAACAAAAAAACTACGGCGTGAACGTTTGTTGACAAAGACGAACGGACGAACGCGTTCGTTAAAACGAACTAACGAGCGGACGCTCGCTAAATAACGAAACCGAAAAAATGAAACGAAATGAACCGATCTAAAAAACCAAAACAAGGGTTTCTAAAAAAACCGAGAGGGCTTTTACCTAAACCGAGAAAAAAACGGCTGGCAAGAACTGGCGACGTCCGGCGAGGCGGGGCGGCTGCAGCGGCGTGGGCGACGACGGTGCGGGCGGCGTGGGCGACGGCGGCACGGGCGGAGCGGCGGCGGCTGCGGCACTGCAGCGGCTGCTGCGGGCCGGGGCAGGGTGGCGAGGTGGGCGTCGGGGCGGCGGCGCCTCGGGCTTTAATGGCCCGGGGGCGTGGCTTGCGGGAGGGGGCGGCGCCGGCGGCTCGGGTTCGGACTCCCCGAGTCCGTCACGAGCACGACGACGAGAGGCGGTGGCGGCTGGGCCGGCCCAGTTCGGCCGCGAATTTTTTTTAATAAATTTTGTCGAAGGAAAATCCTGAATAAATATAAAAAATATATAAAAATGCCAAAAACAATTTTCACCGTCTAAATAAAATATTTAGAACAAAGTGAACATTTTCTTGGCCTAAAATACAATTTTGAAAAATGCATATTTTTTCTAATTCGAATAAGATAGCAATAAAATCCAAATAAAATTATTTATTTGATTGTTACATTTTTTCTCCAATATTTCTTTTATTTTGGAGATGTCATATTATCTCCTCTCATATATTTTGATATTGAAATATTTCGGAGAGAAAATAATTAAAACCAAATGATCCTCTTTTCATTATTTGAGAAAATTCAAATATGAAAATAATAAAATCCCCAACTCTCTCTGTGGGTCCTTTAGTTGCTTTGGATTTTTAGAATTCAAACCAAAATCTAAATAAAATATGATATGCATATGATGATCTATGTATAACATTCCAAATTGAAAATTTGGGATGTTACAAACCTACCCCCCTTAAGATGAATCTCGCCCTCGAGATTCGGGTCGGTTAGAAAATAGGTGTGGGTGGTCCTGGCGTAGATCCTCCGCTCGTTCCCAGGTGGCTTCGTCTTTTGTATGGTGACTCCATTGTACTTTGCAGAACTTGATGGCTTTGCTGCGGGTAACTCCGTCGGCAAACTCGAGAATCTTAACGGGCTTCTCCTCGTAAGTCAGGTCGCTCTCTAACTGAATTGCTTCCAGGGGCACTGTATCACGTAACGGAATATCGGCCATCTCTACGTGACACTTCTTTAACTGAGATATGTGCTCCAAAACTTCTCCTCTGTTCAAAGTCTCGGGCAACTCTAGCTGATAAGCTACTTCTCCTCTGTGCTCCAAAACTTTGTACGGTCCCACAAATCTAGGTGCCAATTTACCCTTAACTCCGAAATGCTTAACTCCTCGAAGCAGAGACTCACGAAGATACGCTCTATCCCCAACTTCATAGGTCACCAATACGTAGCCAATGTATCTATAATTTTTGATTGTTCCATGCTATTATATATTCTATTTTTGCATGTTTAATGGGCTTTATTATACACTTTTATATTATTTTTGGGACTAACCTACTAACCCAAGGCCTAGTGCAGATTGTTGTTTTTTTTGCCTATTTCAGTGTTCCGCAGAAAAGGAATATCAAACGGAGTCCAAACGGAATGAAACCTTCGGGAGAGTTATTTTTGGAACCTTATCTACCCAGAAGACTTGGAGTACACGTGAGGGAACGAGAGAGGCGGCCACGAGGGGGCAGGGCGCACCTCCCACCCTCGTGGGCCCTCTTTGGCTCCCCCGGTGCCCTCTTTCCTCCTATATATATCCTTGTACCCTGAAAACATCGAGGCAACAGAGAAAACCCTAATTCCACCGCCGCAACCTTCTGTTCCCATGATATCCCATCTTGGGGCCTGTTCCGGAGCTCCGCCGGAGGGGGATCGATCACGGAGTGCTTCTACATCAACACCGTAGCCTCACCAATGAGTTGTGAGTAGTTTACCACAGACCTTCGGGTCCATAGTTATTAGCTAGATGGCTTCTTCTCTCTTTTTGGATCTCAATACAAAGTTCTCCTCGGTCTTCGAGGAGATCTATTCGATGTAATCTTTTTGCGGTGTGTTTGTCGAGATCCGATGAATTGTGGGTTTATGATCAAGATTATCTATGAACAATATTTGATTCTTTTATGAAATCTTTTATGTAAGATTATAATATCCTTGCAAGTCTCTTCGAATTATTGGTTTGGTTTGGCTTACTAGATCTATAGTTCTTGCAATGGGAGAAGTGCTTGGCTTTGGGTTCAATCTTGCGGTGTCCTTTCCCAGTGACAGTAGGGGCAGCAAGGCACGTATTGTATTGTTTCCATCGAGGATAAAAAGATGGTTTTGATATCATATTGCTTGAGTTTATCCCTCTACACCATGTCATCTTGCTTAAGGTGTTACTCTGTTCTTATGAACTTAATACTCTAGATGCATGCTGGATAGCGGTCGATGTGTGGAGTAATAGTAGTAGATGCAGAATTGTTCCGATCTACTTGTTAGGGACGTGATGCGTATATATAATGATCATGCCTAGATATTCTCATAACTATGCGCTTTTCTATCAATTGCTCGACAGTAATTTCTTCACCCACCGTAGAATTCTGCTATCATGAGAGAAGCAACTAGTGAAACCTATGGCCCTCGGGTCTGTCTTTATCATATTACTTTCCCTTCAATTCCTTTGCCGTTGTTTATTTGTTTTCTTTACTTTCTATTCTTATACCAAAAATACCAAAAATATTATCCTATCCTATCTATAAGATCTCACTTTCGTAAGTGACCGTGAAGGGATTGACAACCCCTTATCGCGTTGGTTGCGAAGTTCTTATTTGTTTGTGCAGGTGCGAGGGACTCGCGCGTGGTCTCCTACTGGATTGACACATTGGTTCTCAAAAACTGAGGGAAATAATTACGCTACTGTGATGCATCACCCTTTCCTCTTCGAGGGAATACAACGCAAGCTCGAGAAGTAGCAAGAAGAACTTCTGGCACCGTTGCCGGGGAGATCTACGCAAAAGTCATATACCAAGTACCTATAACAAACCCTTATCCTTCGCACTATATTATTTGCCTCTTGTTTTCCTCTCCCCCACTTCACCCTTGCCGTTATATTTGCCCTTTTTCCGTGCATTTACCGTTTGCTTGCCTCGTGTGTGTTCCTCTTTTTCGTGGGTTGCTGCTATCATGTCTGAGATGGGGGGAGATGTGGATGAAAGGGGTAGTAATGTTGAGGGCAACTTCACCTTTGTTGATCCTCCGGATGAAACTACCACTTTACATACTAAGAAATTTCGGGTTCGTAGTGGTAATATTATTGGAAAAGGAGTTCTTCAAGACTTCTTTACTTGTGCCGATGCTTTTCCCACTATGGGTGGATCTATTCTTCATAAAACTAGTAGTCTTGCAGATGCCATATCTATGCTTATAGTTGAAATTGAAAGGCAATTTATCCATATGTATCCTTGCATTCAGAGAATCTTTCTGGAATTTTCCAATATTGAGCATTCTTCAGTTAAGAGCGGAGCTACTATCTTTTTGGCTCATGAGTTCAGATTCATAATGAAAGAGGCCAAAGAGATCTTTACGCATTATAGGGTGGACGCTGGTCATCCTCCCATAGAAGCTATCTTATTCAATCAAGAGGACATAATGTGTTTGCAATCTTTAGGTCATGTTGCTTTTCATGAAAACCTTAGAAAAAAGGTTCCTACCGATATCTTGGTTGATAGAATTTCTGAATTGAATAATGATTTTGCTATTCAAAGCAATGGGTTAGTTTTTTCCCTCGAGCGAAGGCTCATGACCGTTTGCCAAAAGAATGCTTATAATGATGAATTGGTTGTGCAATATGAAGGGCCAAAGGAGGACCCTATACCTCCTGAGCTTGATATGGGGGACTTTTGTCCTATTAAATTTAGCCCTTTTGATTACTTTTGCTTGCCACAAAGAAAACTTGCTGCTAAACGTAGGGAATATGAGATGAGTTTTCGCGATCTACCTTATCATGATGGCAATACCTAGATCTATTCTTGTATCGTGCCTAGCTAGGGGCGTTAAACGATAGCGCTTGTTGGGAGGCAACTCAATTTTATTTTATTTGTTTTTGCTTCTGCTTAGGAATAAATATTGCATCTAGCTTATGTTTAGAAGTGGTTTTCTATTTCAATTAGTGTTTGTGCCAAGTATAACCTTTGGGAAGACTTGTGTGAAGTTTATATGATCATGCTGTAAAAAACAGAAACTTTAGCCCTCACGAGATTGGCTGTAATTGTTTACTGGAGAGTGCTTTTTAGTTGATTCTTTTTGCAGATGATTAATAGACAAATTCCTCATCTTTACCAATTTATTTTAAAAAATAGAGTTACAGAAGTATTCGAAACTTACAGATTACTACAGACTATTCTGTTTTTGATAGATTCTGTTTTTCGTGTGTTGTATGCTTATTTTAACGAATCTATGAGTAGTATCGGGGGTATGAATCATGGAGAAGTTGTAATACAGTATTTTTTGACACAATATAAAAAATAATGAGTTCATTACAGTACCTTTGAGTGGTGGTTTGTTTTCTTATACTAACGGAGCTCACGAGATTTTTGGCTAAGTTTTGTGTTGTGAAGTTTTCAAGTTTTGAGTATGGCTTTGATGGACTATGGAACAAAGAGTGGAAAGAGCCTAAGCTTGGGGATTACCAAGGCACCCCAAGGTAAGATTTAAGGACAACCAAAAGCTTAAGCTTGGGGATGCCCCGGGAAGGCATCCCATCTTTCATCTTCATCTATCTGTAACTTTACTCGGGACTATATTTTTATTCACCACATGATATGTGTTTTGCTTAGAGCGTCATGTATGATTTGAGTCTTTTCTTTTAGTTTGCCACAATCATCCTTGCTGGAGACACCTTTTTGAGAGAGATAATATGGTTTAGAATTTATTAGAATACTCTATGCGCTTCACTTATATCTTTTGAGCTAGATAGTTTTGCTCTAGTGCTTCACGTATATCTTTTAGAGCACGGTGGTGGTTTTATTTTGTAGAAATTATTGATCTCTCATGCTTCACTTATATCCTTTTGAGAGTCTTTTAGAACATCATGGTAATGTGCTTTGGTTATAAAACTAGTCCTAATATGATAGGCATCCAATATGAGTATAGTAAAAACTTTCATACAAGTGCAATGAATGATAGGAGAAGTTTGATACTTGATGATTGTTTTGAGATATGAGGATGATGATATTAGAGTCATGCTAGTGGTGTAATTTTGAATTTGAGAAACACTTGTGTTAAAGTTTGTGATTCCCGTAGCATGCACGTATGGTGAACCGTTATGTGACGAAGTTGGAGCATGATTTATTTATTGAGTGTCATGCTTTGTGTGGAGGTCGGGATTGCGGAGGCTCTGTTTCGGAAGAGGCTTGATCTTCCCTAGGAGCATGCGTTGAATACTTTGTTTTGATAACTCGTAAATTTTTGCAATAAGTATATGAGTTCTTTATGATTAATGTTGAGTCCATGGATTATACGCACTCTCACCGTTCCACCATTGCTAGCCTCTCTTGTACCGCGCAACTTTCGCCGGTACCTGATATGTCTCCAACGTATCTATATTTTTTATTGTTCCATGCTATTATTTATGATGTTCTGGATGTTTAATGGGCTTTGTTATACACTTTTAAATTATTTTTGGGACTAACCTATTAACCCAAAGGCCCAGTCCAGATTGCTGTTTTTTGGCCTATTTCAGGATTTTACAGAAAAGGAATATCAAACGGAGTCCAAACAGAATGAAACTTCAGGAGAGATATTTTTGGAGCAAAATACGCACGGGAGACTTGAGAACCACGGAGTAGGGCACACGTGGCGTCCACGAGGGTGGGGTCGCCTCCCCCCTACAGGGCGCGCCCCCTGCCTCGTGAGCCCCACGTTTGGCCCCCGGTGCCCTCCTTCCTCCTATATATACCTACATACCCTGAAACCATCAGAACAAGAGAGAAAACCCTAGTTCCACCACCGCAACCTTCTGTTCCCGTGAGATCCCATCTTGGGGCCTGTTCCGGAGCTCCGTCGGAGCGGGGATCTACCACGGAGTGCTTCTACATCATCATAATCGCCGCACCATGAGTTGTGAGTAGTTTACCACAGACCTTCGGGCCCATAGCTAGTATCTAGATGGCTTCTTCTCTCTCTTTGGATCTCAATACCAATTTATCCTTGGTCTTCGAGGAGATATATTCGATGTAATCTCTTTTTGCGGTGTTTTGTCGAGATCCGATGAATTGTGAGTTTATGATCAAGATTATCCATGAGAAATATTTGGTTCTTTCCTGAACTCTTTATGTATGATTATAATATCCTTGCAAGTCTCTTCGAACTATTGGTTTCGTTTGGCCTACTAGATCTATAGTTCTTGCAATGGGAGAAGTGCTTGGCTTTGGGTTCAATCTTGTGGTGTCCTTTCCAAGTGGCAGTAGGGCAGCAAGGCACGTCTTGTATTGTTGCCATCGAGGATAAAAGGATGGGGTTTATATCATGTTATCTGAGTGTATCCCTGTACATCATGTCATCTTGCTTAAGTCGTTACTCTGTTCCTATGAACTTATTACTCTAGATGCATGCTGGATAGCGGTCGATGTGTGGAGTAATAGTAGTAGATGCAGAATCGTTTCGGTCTACTTGTCTCGGACGTGATGCCTATATATAATGATCATGCCTAGATATTCTCATAAGTATTCGCTTTTCTATCAATTGCTCGACAGTAATTTGTTTACCCGCCATAAAATACCTGTCGTGGAATTGTCACGGCAGATGTCCTAGGGTTAGGTCTTAGTCGCGAGGCCAACGCATCTATGTGGTAGCTTGAGAGGGGTTGAGCGGAATCGAGAGACGCAACGAAAGGCAAGGATTTAGACAGCTTCGGGCCCAGGGAAACATCATCCGGTAATAGCCCTACATGTTGTTTGAGGCTAGGTCTCATTATGATACTCATGGGGTCGCCGGTAAACCGGCTCTTTGTGTCTAGCCCTAGAGATTATGGTGCCTCTAACTTGTGAGAACTTGTCCCTCTTTGGGGAGCCCCCCTCCTTATATATGTTGAAGGGGGGGGGGGTTACATGACTAGTCCTAGTAGGATTAGGATTAATCTATTACAAGGAGTGCTAGTCTTACTTCCTTTGTAGGAGAATATTCCTTGTGCTTTCTTCATAACCCGGCCCACCATAATATGAACCGGCCTTTTGGGCCTTGGGCCTTGTCATTCGTCCGCCCAGCGTCGGGTTGCCAGTGAGTCATACTAACCAGGCAGGTTGCTTGTAAACCGTTTGATCAGGGCGGGTCGCCAGTGAATAACCAAGTGTAAACTGTCAAGTAAACCGTCAAGTCCGGCTGGGTTATATCTCCGGCCGGGTTACGCCGCGGGGTATATCCCCGACATTACCCCCAGTTTAGCTTGGATTTATCCATGGTAAACTTATGCTACAAAATAAACACAAGAACAAATCTGACAGGTTGTACTCTGGGTTTAGAATTTCTTATAAACCGGCACCTGACCATCCGTAAATCCTTTTCATTTTCTCCTTGATATGTATCCATGATCTCATAGAAAATCTCCTTAGCGGATATGTTCAAACATTACCAGTGCAAACAATCCAGGCACTTCTTCTGAAAAATCCGAGTCAATAGACCAGCTTCATAATCCATTTGCTGACGTTGGTGTCTCATAGAGAAATATTGTAAGAGATAATCCACTTGAATCGGCTTCCAATGCTTAACAAAAAATATTGGTCTTTGAAATACTCATCTAATACTCAGCCGGCTTGAAGATGCCGGTTTATGATTACCACCTTTGCCGGGTTATAAAAACTGATGATCCCGGGTCATGATTGTTTATAGATGCCAGGTTATGATTGTTGCCAACACCGGGTCACACAATTAATAGTCCTGATTTGCCCAAAACTGAGAATTTGAAGATGAAGATGTTCCTCCTTTACATGCATATTATTTGTAGCCCCCAAGTCTTAAGAGGAGAACATAGTGATAGCTTAAGACTTGTTTCAATATAAATGTTGCAACCTTGAAGAAATCCAGATTGTTCATCCCAGTCACTAGAAAAAACCGAATACTCCATATTATGTAGCCCCCAAGTGTCGGGTCATTATGTAATAATGAGCAAGAACTTTGTGTATACGTCGTTGAAAATAATATTATATAATGTAACTCCCATCATGGGGTTTGAACCCACGTCCACAAGGTTAAGAGCTTTGTGTTTTACCAACTGAGCAGTGGATTCTTCAATATAATAGATTAATACTTGTGTACCTTGAATTGTTGACAGGAGCAACTGGTAGCCTCCAAGGGCCGGCTCATTACAATGTGATGAGTCGGGTCTTCAATAAGGCTAGTAAAAATGACTTTGCATTAGCCCCCAAGTGCCATGGTACATGCTGGCAGTGACATGGGACTTGCGTATTTGATATAATCACAATTTGACTAATGTAGCCCCCAAGTGCCGGGTTGTAAGCCTGCAGCAATTCGGGACTATTTCTTCAGCTGTAGAATAAATCATACCATTGATAAAATAATATCCATTGCGCTGAAGCGACTTTGAAAACCTCAATCATAATATTGGTTATTGATAACCATAATAAAAATCCAGCCATGTTGGCTATTTAAAGATGTGACTAATATAACCCGGTTTGAAAACCGGTTCCTATGATATTTGATCACACTGTTGGTTTTACCAAGCCTGTGTAGTAAGGGTGATAACCCAAAATTTGAACATTGGTGATTATCATTGATTGCCGGTTTATAAACAAAACCAGGCCGGGTTAATAAACATCGATCATTATCTTATCTCATACTAGCGACTTATAGTCAAAAGCCAGGCCGGTTTAATAAACGCCGGTCATTGTCTTATCTCATACTGGTGACTTATAGTCAAAAGCCAGGCCAGTTTAATAAACACCGGTCATTATCTTACCTGCTTCTGCATAAAACAATGTTTAAAGTGTCCTGGCGGTTTATCACCGGACGGGTCATAGTGCCCAAACACATGATCTAAGTTTATAACTTGAACTGTGTACAAAATATAAAGTATGTATCATACCTGTGATTAAGTGTGTCACGATTAACCTTAATCCGGTAGTCAAAGATAATGATCCAAGGCACAAGTGTTGATGACTCCCTTGATTATTTGATGTTTCATCATAAAACCAAACCGGGTTATGAAGAACTCCGGTTTAGCTGTAGTTAGTGCTGGTGTTTGTAACCCAGACTAGAACTCTGTAAACGCAAATGTAGTGGCAACTTATAGTCATCCACTCCCTGAATCGATGGACTTGGTTGAAAACCAATGACCTTGAGGATAAAGATTTGATAAAACATAAAAAAAATTGGGCAAATAAGACCATGTAGTCGAGGCTTTTTACGAGCTGCCAGGCTCCAAATTCGAGGCTTTTTATGAGCTGCCAGGCTACTGTCATTAACCATTTTGCAAAGCCTGTTAGGATGGTCCGCAATCCTTAACCAAATCATCAATGTCAAATGCTACCAAGTTCAAAAAATCTCGTAAAGATTTGACTTGTGTAATCACTTGATGATCGTCAATTTAACGTTACCAAGTTCAGGGGTCCATAAGGATTGACTTGTGTGTACGTTTGACGGGTCGTACCAGGTTTACCTGGGCGGCGTGACTTACTTGATGTAGGCAGGTTAATCCGGGGTTTTAGGTGTATACACCAAGCTTCCAAGCCGTGTTTACTACAAGATTCTTCAACTCGCTGATGTCTTGCATCAGGAGCCCCCAGGTAGAATTTGAGCATTGCTCGTCGGGGCCTATGTTTGAGTTGTGCTAAGCATCAAACTCTCTTTTGCCCCTCTTCATCATGTGGAAATTGCCGAAGCAACCAGAGCTGTGCCCTTATGATGGCCTTGATGCGGTCGCCGGTTTAAGAGGCCATAGGAACTCCCTTGCACACAGAAGCCCCCATGTGACAAACTCTTATGATGGTCTTGGTTTGGTCACCGGATCAGGAGGGTGGTCAGAACTGCACTTTATAAACAGAAGCCCCCATGTGACATATTTCTGAGCTGTGCTTGCCGGGTACCTATGTTTGAGTTATGTTGTGCAACAAACTCTCTTTGGTCCCTTTAATAAATAACTGTCCTGCATATCAAAATATACGGATCAAAGTAGCTGTTTTCTTGATGAAAACAATATATACCAAGAAAATAGATTTAGATGGATATCACCTTATGTATTTGGACCTTATGATCCTCATTGGTGTCTGTTAGCCAACCTGGTATATCGGATAGACCGGACCACAGGGCGGACAGTAAAATGACCGCAGCATCAGAGGCAGCACAGACACATGAGCCGGCCGCAGTGTTGTAAGCCGGCATAGATGAGCAAGTTGTCCTCTGCGTTGTAAACCGGTGCGGTCGCGAAAGACGGCCACGGCGTGGTAAACCGGCGCGATCGCGAGAGATGGCCACGGCGCTGTAAGCCAGTGCGGGAGTCCGTTGAGTAATGACGACCACTTGTGCCAAATGATGTTGGCGTGCCTCCATCTCCGCGGTATAATACCACTTTGTAATGAATGATTTTCCTGCGTATAAAATACAGCAGGGCGAGGTATTTTTGCTCGGATGAATTAATATGTATTAAAAATAAATAGGATAGATATCACCTGATTCGCCCGGACAACAGATGAGTCGGCCGCAGCATTGTAAGCCGGCACGTACGGGCGAGTTAATCGCAGGCGCGGATAGCTGAGTCGGCCACATATTGATGAAAGCGCAGCAACGGGGGCAGCGACTCGCACGCGTATCCGTTGGGCCGGTTTATGAGGACGGGTGCAGCACCGGCGTGTTAATATAGACCGGACCGCGGAAGCAGTGGCATGCGCACGTCCATTGGCGAGGGAGTCGGCCGCGGTGTTGGAGACCAGAGCACGTGGGCGCGGATAGACAAGTCGGCCGGCGCGTTGATGTAAACCAGACCGCGACACGTATGTTCGTGAAGCCGCGCAACACCGCTGAACGTGCATCCATGGCATATCACCACCCATTTTTCTTTTAATAGTCGTCCTGCGTAAAAAATATTACATGCGAGAGTAATTGTTGTCGGATGAATTAACATGCTGAAAAAATACAAAGGAAAAATATCACCTGATTTCTTTTGAATGACGGATGATCTATTTGTAGAATCTTTGCATGTAGTAATGGTAGTACTCCGTACTGCCTTTTGGACCAAAGTAGTACTTGCAGCAGTATTTTGAACGTAATCACTGATTCGATGTGGATCCAATTTGTTCGCCCCGTCTGTTCTTTTCTGAAGCTACGGCACATCATTTTCGCGAAATATTCAGAGAATAGGCACCTGACCCAACCAACGAAGGCAACACAGCGTGGTTGCAGTAGTAGCTCGGCAAGACAACTTGCAGGCATGCGGGCCCGCGGCTTTGGGCACGCAGGGGAGGAGCGCGGGGGCGGCTCGGAGTCGATGGCGAAAGCGCCGCGGCGCAAGAAGCACCGGCGAGTCGGGGCCGCGGCGGCTCTGCTCGAGGCGATGCCGGTGTGGGACGGCGGCAACAGCGGTAAGCTAGCGGCTCAAGGGTGGAGGCTGCGGTCGAGGCGGACTATGTGGCTCGGAGCGGCGGCTTGCGGCGCGGCAACCGCAGAGATGAAAAGCCGGCCCCGACGGACACCATAGCGGCGGAGGTAAACGGTTATGGAGGCCGAGGCGACTCAACAGGGCCTGTGGTTGAAGTGTAGGGCGCGCGGGGCAAAGCCCGGTCCGGAGCAACGGCGACGCAGAAACAGCCGCGGTGGGGCGCAGGCATGGCCACTGCGGGCGGAGATCGAGGCGAGGGCACGGGCCTTTAGCGGAGGCGGCAGTACAGGTGGCTCACGGCGGGCGGCAGCTCGGCCCGGCTACCTCTGAGGCAGGCGGAGACGGAGGTCTCAAAGGCAGGCGGCGGCGTTTGACCTGGTCGGCTCAGGACGAGGCGACTCGGGTGCGTGACGCGCAGACGGCTCAGCGGCTCACGGCCGGTCGAGGCGGCAGACCGGCCCGGGGTGCGGCAGTTTTTGGTACAGCGGCGCGCATCGCTCACGTTGGAGGCGAGCTGGAGGCCATCACTGCTACGGAGGCGGAGGCATCAGGCGGGTTGGCGAGGCCGAGCTTGGGACGGCTTTGTGCGACGGGCGAAAGCAGCAACGATCAAGGGCCGGACCTGCTGCTACGCGCCATCAGCAGCGGCGGAGGCCAGCCACCAATTGGACCTGAAGCAAGGTCGACAATCGAGGCAAGCTCAAGGCACGGCGAGTCGGAATAACACGTCGGCGGGTGAAGACCGCGGCCGTGGTTCGGTGCAAACAGGCCGGCAGCAGTGCAGCGGCCTGCTAGTTGAGGCGAAGGCAAGATGGCCGCAGAAGGGCACCTTGAGGCGCAACAGTGGGATGGATCGAGGCCATAGCAATGGTGGGGCCGTGGCCGAGCTGCAGTTGAAGGCGCACCTGGCGATGGTGTGGCTCGCAGGCAGCTTATCGGTGACTTGAACCAGGGCCGGCATGTGGTGTAGACGGGTTGATGGGGTAGCGGCCCGCCGGGCAGCTCAAGGTGGGATAACCCAGACGTGGCAAGGGCGGCAGCGGCTCAAGGCCGGCCATAGCAGAGGCGGAGGCGCGGCTGTGCATTGTCAAGGGGAGGGGTCCGATTTAGTGCCGCATCTTCCTCTAGCTCGTGACTCGAAGAACATGAATCAGCTGGTGGCTCATACCAAAGGCCACATGATCCTGAACTTTGGAAATTGTGGCAATACTACTGTTAGAGCGTCGTGTTCCTGTAGTACTAGTACACAGCTGCTGTAGTACATTAATCATTAGATAAACAATCATTGCTTCTTCGGACTTGAGGCAAAAGATTTTTGACAGCTCCCTGTACGTGCCAAAACAGAGGCGGCTTGGCGTACCAGAAATTGCTGCTCGGCGACTCGGTTGTGCACGATTGTAAAGAATAAGTGCAACTCCAAACTGTCGTCGGTCTCGGCTTGCTTCAGAAATTGACCTGGCTTCGGATTTGACGGATCGCAGGTCACGCGCGGCGTCGTCGGCGTATGCGGAGAGACGCCCGAAGCCTAATGTCTTCTCGATCTCAATCTCGCACCGGCTTCTCCTCATCTGATGAATCGCAAGATTCTCGATCCCTGGGAGAGATCCCTCCAAGAACTCATCACAACCGTGCGCTGGCCCCACGGTGGGCGCCAACTGTCGTGGAATTGTCACGGCAGATGTCCTAGGGTTAGGACTTAGTTGCGAGGCCAACGCATCTATGTGGTAGCTTGAGAGGGGTTGAGCGGAATCAAGAGACGCAACGCAAGGCAAGGGTTTAGATAGCTTCGGGCCCCGGGAAACATCATCCGGTAATAACCCTACATGCTATTTGAGGCTAGGTCTCATTATGATCCTCATGTGGTCGTCGGTAAACCGGATCTTTGTGTCTAGCCCTAGAGATTATGGCGCCTCTAACTTGTGAGAACTTGTCCCTCTTTTTGGAGCCCTGCCCCTCCTTATATATGTTGAAGGGGCGGGTTACATGACTAGTCCTAGTAGGATTAGGATTAATCTATTACAAGGAGTCCTAGTCTTACTTCCTTTGTAGGAGAATATTCCTTGTGCTTTTTCATAACCCGACCCACCATAACATGAACCGGCCTTTTGGGCCTTGGGCCTTGTCATCCGTCCGCCCTGCGTCGGGTTACCAGTGAGTCATACTAACCAGGAAGGTTGCTTGTAAATCGTTTGATCAGGGCGAGTCGGCAGTGAATCACCAAGTGTAAACTGTCAAGTAAACCGTCAAGTCCGGCCGGGTTATATCTCCGGCCGGGTTACGCCGCGGGGTATATCCCCGACAATACAGCTATCATGAGAGAAGCCACTAGAGAAAACTATGGCCCCCGGGTCTATTCTCAACATATTAATCTACAATCTGATTTACTTTTCCGCTTTTACTTTATGTTCTTATATAAAAAAATACCAAAAATATTAAACTATCATCTCTATCAGATCTCACTTTCGTAAGTGACCGTAAAGGGATTGACAACCCCTTATCGCGTTGGTTGCGAAGTTCTTATTTGTTTGTGCAGGTGCGAGGGACTCGCGCGTGGTCTCCTACTGGATTGATACCTTGGTTCTCACAAACTGAGCGAAATACTTACGCTATTGTGCTGCATCACCCTTTCCTCTTGGATGGAAATACAACGCAAGCTCGAGAAGTAGCAAGAAGAATTTCTGGCACCGTTGCCGGGGAGGCTTACGCAAAAGTCATATACCAAGTACCTATCACAAACCCTTATCCTTCGCATTACATTTATTTGCCTCTCGTTTTCCTCTCCCCCACTTCACCCTTGCCATTTTATTTGCCCTTCCTTTTGACGTGTGTTTATCGTTCGCTTGCTTCTTGTTTGCTTGTGTGTTGGATTGCTTGCTTGTCGCTATGGCTCAGAACAATACCAAATTGTGTGACTTCTCCAATACCAACAATAATGATTTTATTAGCACTTTCGATTGGTCCTATTACCGATGCTGAATCTTGTGAGATCAATGCTGCTATGTTGAATCTTGTCATGAAAGATCAATTTTCCGGCCTTCCTAGTGAAGATGCCGCTACCCATCTAAACAACTTTGTTGATTTGTGTGATATGCAAAAGAAAAGGGATGTAGATAACGATATTGTTAAATTGAAATTATTTTTGTTTTCACTTAGAGATCGTGTTAAAACTTGGTTTTCTTCTTTGCCTAGAAATAGTATTGATTTGTGGAATAAGTGCAAAGATGCTTTTATCTCTAAGTATTTCCTTCCTGCTAAGATCATCTCTCTTAGAAACGATATTATGAATTTTAAGCAACTAGATCATGAGCTTGTTGCACAAGCTTGGGAGAGAATGAAATTAATGATATGTAATTGCCCTACACATGGTTTGAATTTGTGGATAGTTATTCAAAAAAAATATGTTGGCTTGAATTTTGCTTCTAGAAATTTTTTAGATTCGGTCGCAGGAGGCACTTTCATGGAAACTACCTTAGGAGAAACTACCAAACTCCTAGATAATATTATGGTTAATTATTCTCAATGGCACACCGAAAGAACTACTAGTAAAAAAGTACATGCTATTGAAGAGATTAGTGTTTTGAGTGGAAAGATGGATGAACTTACGAAACTATTTGCTACTAAGAGTGCTTCTTCTGATCCTAATGATATGACTTTATCCACATTGATTGAAAATAATAATGAATCTTTGGATGTGAATTTTTTTGATAGGAATAATTTTGGTAACAATGCTTATAGAGGAAACTTTAATCCTAGGCCTTTTCCTAGTAATTCTTCTAATAATTTTGGAAATTCCTACAATAACTCTTATGGAAAAATGCCTTTTGAATTTGAAACTAGTGTCAAGGAGTTTATGAATTCGCAAAAGAATTTCAATGTAACATCCCAAATTTTCAATTTGGAATGTTATACATAGCTCATATTGCATTGCATATTTTATTGCATTTGTGCATTGCAATCCTCGAAAATTCTAAGCAACTCAAGGACCCACAGAGAAAGTTGGGGATTTTACCATTTTCGTATTTGAGTTCCCTCAAATACCGGTACGGGGATCACTTTGGTTTTAATTGTTTTTCTCTCCTAAAAATATTTCTTAATAAAATATATGAGCGGAGATAATATGACTTCTACAAAATAAAAGGAATATTTGAGGGAAATAGTAAAATCACTTTTGGTTTTTATTCGGATTTATTTGCGATTTTATTTGCATAGGAAAAATGTGCGTTTTTCAAAATTGCATTTAGGTCCGGGAAAAATGTTCACTTTGTCCTAAATTTTATTACAGGAAGGTGAAAAATTATTTCGGAATTTTTCGTCTCTGTTTACTATTTTATTTTTGAGTTTCTGTGCGTCAGGATAATTTAAAAAACAGTGGGTCGGGCCGATTGGGCCGAAGCCCAGCTGGCCCAGCGCCGCCGCCGACTCCGACTACGGTCGGGAGTCCTGCCCGCGCCCGCCGCCCATCGTGGCCGAGGTGGACTACCGCAGCCGCCTGCCCCTTCCCCAAGCCACTGCCCCCCTGGCCCTTTATAAGCCGACCCCCCCC
>LR738713.1:65325297-65347954 GCA_902687465.1 Secale cereale
CCCTCTTTCGCCGCCACCGCCGCCAGCCACCGCCGCCGCAGCCGCCAGTTGCAGCTGCCAGCCGTTGCCGCCGCAGCAAGCCGCCTCCGTCGCGCCGAAGCTCGCCGCCCCGCCGCCGCACTCGTCGCACCCGCCGCTTCGCCGTCGGAGCCCTCACCGCCGGAGCCCGCCGCCATCGAGGTAGACGCCATCCTGAGCCGCCGGCGGTTTTTATTTAAATCGTTCGTTTTTTTAAACCATTCGTTTTTTCAGAAACCCTAGATCTGTTTTTTTAATAGATCAGTTCGGGTTTTTTCGGTTTAGTTGTTTAGCGGACGTTCGTTCGTACGTTCGTCTTAGCGAACGTTGTTCGCCTGTTAGTCACAGACAACGAACGTTTGTTCGTTAGCCTGTTCGTCAGTTTTCTTTTTCAGGGCCTTTTTCGCGATTATTTTCGATCGTGAATTCTGCCTTGATCTTGTTTTTAGTTTTTCTTTTCGCTCGAGAGTCGGAATGAGGCGATTCAAGCGCCCAGATCTTTGTCTCGAAGCCCTCTTTCCGTTCAACCAACTTGAACAAGGTTTTGTACTATAAAAGTTGACCTTAGACCAATCTAGTAAACGGATCTTGTTTCTTTCGCAGTTTGAGTTTCGTTGCTCCGTTTGATTTGATTCTTTTTGCAAACCGGAGTTCTGAAGTTGAAATTTCTGGTTAGATCTTCTTGTTTGGAGTTTTGTTTGTGCATCTTTGCTTGTTTGTGTCACATCCCTAGCTAGCACTTGTATTAGGACCTGACTAGAGTGTGCATCATGTTTACTTTCAAAGAAACTTGAAATGGGATTAACAGAAACCCCAGCACCCCTCCCCTAACAACTAGGGTTTGCTAAAATATTTTCCAATGTACCCAAAATGCCCTTCAAAATGTTCATCATTTCTGCCTTGGTCTTAAACCTCTGCCAAAAATGGTGCACAATTTTCTAGGACAATCTAGGGTTTTGGATTAAATCATATGGTATTTGAATTTGGGCATTTAAATACTATAAAATATTTTAAATGCTCAAATAATCATAAACTATAATGTTTCCTACTGTTCATATTATATACAGCAGGTATGACAAGTGTTATGATTTATAAAAATGTTTAGGCATTTTTATTAAATGAACAAAGTTGCAAAAGAAATGAAACAGAAAAGAAAATAGAAAAGGGAGAGAGAGAGAACACTTACCTGGCGCCCACCCGGCCCACCTGCCGGCCCAGCCCAGCTGCCGCTCCAGCGAGCTGCTTGGCTCGGCCAGGCAGGCAGGCAGGTGCTCGACGGCGACCGCGCCGCGCGCCACGCAGCTGCCCGCCGCCCTGCTTCGCCCCCTCGCCGTCCTGGAGGAGTGGATCGAGCGTCCACGTCTCCCTCGACCCCCCAGACACCTCCGTTTCTCCCCAGCTCCTCTCCTCCGATCTCCCCGCGCCATGGCCGACGCCGCCGTGATCGCACCGTCGTAGAAACCACGTCCACCGTCGTCCCCGAGCTCCGCCGTGTTGTCCCTCGTCTCCGCCGTCCTCGACTGCTTCGACAGGCCGAGCCCCGAGCGCTCGCCCGCCCTGGAGACGCCCCCGAGCTCTTCTTCCCCAACTCCGGCCGCGGAGATCCCCCTCGCCGTGCTGCTCAGCTCCGACCCCCTCCGAGCTCGCTTCGGTGCTCGCTGCAACCGCTGTGAGACTAGCTACCTCCTCCCCCTCTCCGTTGGCTCCCTCTTGCCCTGTAACCCACTGCACGTAGCTCCACCGCACGCACCGCCGCCGTGCTCGTCGCCGGTGATGCTCCGGTGACCTTTTGGTCACCGGCACCCGTCCAACGCACTCACCACAGCACGTAGATGCGAACGGTGCTACGCACGCATCGCCTAGGCCCCTGCAGCCGCATCCCCACACACGCCCGACGCCGGTCGCCCCCGTCGAGCTTGTTGCCGTCGTCTCCGGCCACCCCAGGTCCGGCGACCATCACCATCCGATGCGGAAGAGCAAGATCTCTCCAACGCACCCAACCACAGCTCGAACTGTGCACCACAGACGTTTTCCGAGGCACGCCGCCGCGTTTGGCCTCGCCGGCGGCTAAACGCTGACGAGTTTGACCTGTTTTGACCACGGGTTTGACCCCCTGGGTCAATGACATGTGGGCCCTGCCCGCAAGTCAAACTCAGTTTAGGTGTTAATTTAATATTAATTAGTTAATTAGTTTAGTCACTGACATGTGGGCCCTGGCCCCACTGACAGCTAATTAGTTTTAGTTTAACTCTATTTAACTCAGTTAATTAGCTGTGACACTGACATGAGGGACCCACTGGTCAGGTTTGACCTGGACTGGCCCTGTTGACTGGCTGACGTCAGCATGATGTCATGCTGACGCAGTAAAGGTTTTTCTGGGATTTTTAGATATAATAATAATTCAGGAAATTCCAGAAAATACCCAAAACTTCTAAAAATCATATAAAATCAACCATAGCTCAGATGGAAAAGATTTATATATGAAAAATGATCAGAAAAATCCAACCTATCTAATGGCACTGGTTTCATGCATGTTTGAACAAGTTAACTTGCTGTATATATCAAAAACATGATAATGCACTTATTTAAATACTAGTTTGAACTTCAATTTGAATCTTTGATTCAAATAGGTTCAAACCCCTCTGGTCTTAGTTGCATTAGCCAACACACATGCATCTTGCCATGTCATAAACATGCATCATATTGTTGCATTTGTTTGTTAATGATTGTATCGTCGGTATTTCCTGTGTTAGGTCCTGCTCCCGAGGATACTGCTGCGTATCCAGTTGAAGAGCAGTACCCGACAACTACCCTGTCAGGCAAGCAATCATTGATCATTCCGATACAACCCAATCTTCTCGCTCCTGCTCTCTTTTATTGCATTAAGGCAACAGCACGTGAACTGCTACTTGCTGCGGTAGTTGAACCCTATTCCCTTGCATGACCTGTCATTGCCACAGTAAATAGTTGAAACCCACTAGCATGTGTAGGAGTTGATTGAGCCATGTGATGTGTGATCCACCATGCTATTTGTTATGTTGCCTGCTATGCTTAGAGTTGTGTCTGGTCTGATTCATCTGGGTGATGAATCAGAGTGAAACAATCTTTCGATAAAGAGAAGGAAGTGTGGAATACGCTTGGTAAAGGTATCGATGAAAGGCCATGTAGGAGTACGTGGTGGGTTGTTTCATTGGAACCGTACATAGGACCCGAGATCTGTATGTGTGGTTCAAGTTGCAGTTACTACCATGCATTGGGCCCGAAACCAATGGACCCTCTCGACTTATTAATTACCCTTGATCTCTGTCCAGGAGTTGCAACTAGTTTCTGGTGTTTATAGCTTACTGGAGGTCGTGCACAACGCTGACCCTCGGGGTGGGTTGTGATGCGACAGGTACGTGGCACGGTGTACCGGTTGCCCGTTTGGTGACTCGGGAACCCTGTACACATCGTTTGGGGCCGTGAGCGACACCCCGGCCGGATCTCCCCACGGATGGAACCCAAATAGGCGATAAACCTGGACGAGTGACTTGTGTAGTTAGTCAGGTCGTGGCCGACACCCTCGCTGGGCTTCCGCTTGAAGGTTGCCGAGTACACGCCGAGTAAACGGCGATAAGCGGTGGAAGCGTGTGTGAAGAAGTACACCCCTGCAGGGTTATCAAACTATTCGAATAGCCGTTGTTCGCGGTACGAACTACTTGGTTACTCTTACAGTTCATAGACAAGTTGATGGATACTACTAAAAGCCTCAAGATAAGCGTGAGTGCCGTGGATGGCCCTTCCGTAGGATGACGGAAGAGGATCCTCGGTAGTGTATTGATGTGGTGACTAGAGGACTCGTGTTCGTAATAACATCTTGCAATCTGTTGAGAGTTGTAGTATAGGTTAGCCAAGGTCAAAGCTGGCATTCTGCTATAAACTCCACTACCCCCTTTGATAATGTTGTATGTAAGATAGGTTCTGTGGTAAGACTTGCTTAGTACCTTTGTACTCATGTTTGCTTAATAATTGTTGCAGAGGAGAACCCTGCCCCCGCTGATGGGTTCTACATAGACGTTGACGTCGACGAGTAGCTTGACACCCAGACGGTGATCTGGAGCTTGTGAAGGGCCTTGTAGATAGGCAGGCTACACCAAGCCTGTTTTATTTTCTAAGTTGTCTGTACTCAGACATGTAGCTTCCGCTTGTGCTTGTATGACTGTATGACTTGAGTGTTGGGTCATATGACCCCTACCTGTATGACTATGTTATGTATGGCTCTTGGAGCCTTTTAAATAAAGCACTTTGAGTCATAGAGTTCTGTTGTGATGCAATGTTGTATTTGCACATATTGAGCATATTGCGTGTATGATTGAAATGCTTGGTATGTGTGGGATCCGACACCTAGTTGTTTTCCTTTGGTAGCCTATCTTACAGGGAAATGCCTCCTAGTGATTCCAATGAGCCTTGGTAGCTTGCTACTGCTCGGAACACGTAGGCTGGCCGGCATGTGTCCTTCTTCGTTCCTGTGTCTGTCCCTTAAGGGAAATGTCACGCCTTGTTCCTTTAAGTCCATGTAGCTTGCTACGACTTGGGTTCATACGTTGATGACCGACACGTTCATTGCTGGGTCATGGATGCCTGTCTCTGTAATTTAGTGCCACTTTTGGATTATAACTAGCCATGTCGGCCCGGGTTCTCTGTCATATGGATGCTAGCGACACTTTCATATACGTGTGCCAAAATGCGCAAACGGTCCCGGGCCAGGTAAGGTGGCACCCGTGGGGTTACCGTGCGTGAGGCCGCAAAGTGATATGACGTGTTACAGCTAGATCGGTGTGACTTAGGATCGGGGTCCTGACAGCGTTGGCATCAGAGCTGGACTGCCTGTAGGTTTCTCAAGCCAAACTGGTCGATGTTGAGTCTAGAAAAATTCTTAGTTATATGTAGGGGAATTGATTGTGGAAGGGAACGTAAGGCTCTTTTTACTCCTTTACGTTATGCCCTTCTGATCTGAGTCTGTCTATTCTTTCTACGGGGAATTAGGACTAGGCCTCTTATCCTTACTAGGTTCACGCGTTACTAATCTGTAGACTCTTAGGATTGTTGGTTTCAAGCCTCATTTTAGTTTCTATCATGTTGAGTATGATGATTGTTGAACCGGAACCTTGATATGGAATTGTTGAGTGGCTATGCTATCATTTGTATGATGTCTCAAATCCTTGTTTGAGCATTTACAGTTGTTATGCTGCCCGATTTCTTCCAGAAACACTAATGCCTTTGCATTATTTGGTGTTTCAGATGTCTAGCCGCATTCCTCACCAAGTGGTTCGTTTGACTCGGTGCATTAATGTGCCCGGTCACACGGCCATGCTAGTCCGTGTGATGACTGAGACCGGTTATCGCTGGTATCCTGAATACACTGTGGAGGAACAGTATCGGGATTTTAATCAAAGTCAGTATTTCTGCACAGTCCGGATATACCCCTCATATCCCGGAGCTAATGATCCCATCCATTGGTCTTATGGACTCGGGATTACCATCGAGATGGTAGTGCAGGATGCCGCTTATTCGATGATGACCATTCTCCGTGCTAGGCATGCCCTGTTGCTGAACACTGAGTTCTGTTACATGCCAGCTTCACTCCCCGGAGAAGAAGGCTACTACACTGGTCTGTATACTGATGCTACTCATGAAGAGCCACTGCTTCAGACTATTGTTCAGATGTTGGAGGATAGGGACCGTGAGGTCCGTGCCCTCCGAATGGAGCTGTATAACACCCGAGCCGCTCACTGGACTACTTTGACACGGCTTGCACCTGCTGTGCACGCCGGATATCTGGACATGCGGGATTTGTATCCTGTGCGGACTCGTCTGCCTGATCGCATGGATTGGCGTGACGTTGGGGGTATTACACCTCCACGTGGGCGTGGGTTACCACCAGCATCGGGACCGAGACCACACCCATGCCCTTATGGTCCACAACCTTCGAGTGCTCGTGAGTTCCAAGATCCGTCTGTACCACTTCCAGGCTACGGTGGAAATCTTTACGAGGATTACTACGCGAATGTCTGAGCTAGTCCGTGGTAGTAGTAGTATTGTAATAGTTGTATTTCCACAGTCCTGCGCGTCTTGTGGAATATGACTTAGTGTGTACTGAATTCCGGAGGTGTAGTTAAATAATGAATAGGAGCCTAGAATGCCTCTGATGGGATGTATCGTCTTTCACCGCAGTTGTACTTTAGCCTTGGCTTGTACTAAACTTTGTATGGTGTGTATGACCACTGGTGTATATATAGCAGTTCCTATATTACCATGTCGTACGGATGAACATCTCTGCATTCTGTGTCATCCATTACATTCTGCACTTCTATGTCAAATTTTGCCATCCATGTCTAAACCGTTGTTTTGTTTTCCTAGGATGGTCAACACTCGCAACACTCCTGCTGCTCAGGAGCAGGGTGAGGCTAGTGGGGCTAGAGATGGAAATCTGCCCCAGCCACCCTCCTTGGCGGAAGTTATGCTTGAAGCAGAACGGAACAAGAGAGAGATCAACCGTCTGCTGGAACGCATAGAGCAAAACACTGGGTTCCGTCAGAGGAATGACGTGGTGTCAATCCACGATTTTATCAAGATGTGTCCACCGAAGTTCCATCACTCCACTGAACCTCTGGATGCTGATGACTGGCTACGTAGTATCACCCACAAGCTACACTCTGCCCGTGTGGCCGAAGCTGACAAGGTTATCTACGCCGCCTACCATCTTGAGGGCCCTGCCAGTCTTTGGTGGGAAAACTTTGAAGCTATGCGTCCTGCTGGCCAAGTCACTACCTGGGTTGAGTTCAGTGAGGCATTCCGTGAACATCACATTCCGGAAGGTCTCATGGATCGCAAGCGGGAGGAATTCTGCAATTTCACCCAGGGCCGTCTGACTGTGGATGGCTACAGTCGTGAGTTTGGTAATCTGGCACGCTATGCACCTGAAGAAGTATCCACCGATGCCAAGAAACAAGCGAGGTTCCGCAAGGGACTCAGCCCTGAACTTCGTCGTGATCTACGTCTGCACGAGTGCACCTCTTTCCAGAAGTTGGTTAACAAGGCTATCAGTGCTGAGACAGGCCAGACCGACTTCGAGGCCACCCGCAAGCATACTCAAGACCTTGGTTCCTCATCCGGCTCTGGTTCTCACAAGCGCCGTGTATGGGTTCCTAACACTGTTCTGCCACCCAAGTATACACCGAGGCCATCCTATGAGGCGCCCCGTCCAACTCAACAGTTTGCACCTGCTAAGACCTATGGAGGTCCACCCTCCAACTTTGCTCCACGCACCACCACTGTGACATGTTTCAAGTGTGGAGAACCGGGACACTACATGCGTGATTGTCCCCAGAACCAGCCAGGAAAACCCGTTGGCCGTGGTAAGCCAACCGGCAAGGTGAACTATGTCAAGCCAATCCCCACTGCACGTGGTCATGTCAACTATGTTTCTGCCGAAGAAGCTTATGAGGATCCTAACGTCGTCCTTGGTACGCTTCTCGTAAACTGCCATCCGGCATCTGTTCTTTTCGATACTGGAGCATCCCATTCGTTCATATCTGAAAGCCATGCTCGATTGCACAACATGACTTTTTGTGACATGCCTACTTCCATGGTTATTTAAACTCCTGGTTCAAAGTGGCAGACCTCTAGGGTAAGCCATGGAAATGAAATCCTTGTCGATAGAATTGTTTTCCTTGCATCCTTAATCGCTCTCAAGTCCTCGGACATAAATATCATTTTGGGTATGGATTGGATGACAACCCATTACGCCAAAATTGACTGCTTTACTAGGACTGTTCAACTTACACACCCATCCGGCAAGATAGTCAATGTCTTGACTCGAATGGCTAAACGTCAGCTCTACTCTCTTAATGCCAGCCCTCTACCAGAACTCGAAGATATCCCGGTAGTCCGTGACTTTCCGGATGTTTTTCCAGAAGAACTGCCAGGAGTTCCACCTGACAGAGATGTCGAGTTCGTGATAGATCTTATTCCTGGAACTGTCCCAATCTCTAGGAGACCTTATAAGATGGCACCACTAGAATTAGCTGAGCTAAAGAAACAACTCGATGAGTCTTTGCAAAAAGGTTTCATCCGTCCTAGCTCTTCCCCTTGGGCTTGCCCCGTCCTCTTCGTCAAGAAGAAGGATGGAACGGAGCGGATGGTTGTAGATTACCGACCTGTCAATATGGTCACCATAAAGAATAAGTATCCGCTTCCCAGGATCAACGACCTGTATGATCAGCTCGCTGGATCCTCAGTCTTCTCTAAGATGGATTTGAGGTTGGGCTACCATCAAATCAAAATCAAGAACGGGGACATTCCTAAAACGGCTTTCGTTACTCGTTATGGCCAATATGAGTACACCGTCATGTCCTTCGGATTAACCAATGCCCCAGCTACCTTTTCTCGGTTAATGAATTCTATATTCATGGAGTACCTGGATAAATTCGTCGTGGTATACCTCGATGATATACTCATTTTCTCCAAGAACAAGGAAGATCATGCCGAGCATTTAAGGTTGGTATTGACGAAACTTCGAGAGCACCGCCTTTATGCCAAATTCTCTAAATGTGAATTTTGGTTGCCAGAAGTAACCTATCTAGGTCATGTAATCTCTGGCAAGGGTATTGCTGTCAATCCCGAGCGAGTTCAAGCCGTCCTCGATTGGACTCCCCCTGAATCGGTCAAGCAAGTTAGGAGTTTTCTTGGCTTAGCGAGCTATTGCCGACGTTTCGTCGAGAACTTCTCCAAGGTTGCTAAACCTCTAACCGAACTCCTCAAGAAAGATAAAAAGTTTGAGTGGACCCCACAGTGCGAGTCCAGTTTTCAGGAACTGAAAAGACGCCTGACATCTGCACCTGTACTGGTACCACCAGACTTTTCCAAGGATTTTATAATCTATTGCGACGCCTCGCGACAAGGACTAGGTTGCATTCTTATGCAAGATCGTCAAGTGATTGCATACGCATCCCGACAGTTGCGTCCACATGAGGATAACTATCCTACTCATGATCTAGAGCTTGCAGCTGTAGTCCATGCACTCAAAACATGGCGGCATTACCTCCTTGGTAATCGCTGTGAAATTTTCACTGATCACCAAAGCTTGAAGTATATCTTCACCCAACCGGATTTGAATCTCAGGCAAAGACGTTGGGTTGAGTTACTCACCGACTACGACTTAGGAATCACTTACACTCCTGGAAAGGCCAATGTCATGGCTGATGCACTAAGTCGTAAGTCTTATTGTAACAATTTAATGTTACAACAAAGTCAACCACTTCTCCACGAGGAATTTCGTAAGCTTAACCTTCACATTGTTCCTCGAGGATTCCTTTCCACCTTGGTGGCAAAACCTACCCTTTTGGATCAGGTCATCAAAGCACAGAAGGTTGATCCCGGAATTTCCCGTATTAAAAGGAACATCAAGAAAGGAGTTGCAGGATGTTTCTCAATTGATGATCAAGGAGTCGTATTCTTTAGCAACCGCTTAGTGGTTCCTAAGGTGCGAAACCTAAGACGTTTGATCCTCAAGGAGGCTCATGAATCTCCTCTCACAATTCATCCCGGTAGTACCAAAATGTATCAAGACCTACGTCAAAGATTCTGGTGGACTAGGATGAAGAGAGAAATCACTCAGTTCATCGCTAACTGCGACGTTTGTCGTCGAGTTAAAGCAGAGCATCAACGGCCTGCTGGCACCCTTCAACCTCTAGCTATTCCTGAATGGAAATGGGATAAAGTCGGTATGGACTTCATTACCGGGTTTCCCAGGTTCAGGAAAGGGAATAATGCTATCTTCGTCGTTATCGACTGCCTCTCTAAAGTAGCTCACTTCCTGCCTGTTCGGGAGAGTATTACCACTAGCCAGCTAGCAGACTTATATATCTCTCGAATAGTATCACTTCATGGTGTACCGTTGGAGATTAACTCAGACCGTGGAAGTCTCTTCACTTCCCGATTTTGGGAAAGTTTCCAGAACGCTATGGGAACTCATCTCTCTTCAGTACTGCCTTCCATCCGCAGTCAAGTGGTCAAGTGGAACGAGTCAATCAAATTCTGGAAGACATGCTTCGAGCCTCTGTCATTTCTTTCGTTATGGAATGGGAAAAATGTCTTCCATTTGCCGAATTCGCTTATAACAATAGTTATCAAGCCAGCCTGGGTAAAGCTCCCTTCGAAGTTCTATATGGACGAAGGTGTCGAACACCTCTTAACTGGTCAGAAACCGGCGAAAGACAATTCTTTGGCCCGGATATGATTCAGGAAGCAGAGGAACAAGTTCGCATCGTTCGTGAAAGAATGAAAACAGCCCAGTCTCGCCAAAAGAGCCAATATGATAGTCATCATAAGGCTGCGACTTTTGAAGTCGGCGATAAGGCTTACCTTCGGGTTACTCCTCTTAAGGGAACCCATCGCTTCGGTATCAAAGGCAAATTGGCCCCTCGTTTCATCGGTCCTTTTCGCATTCTTGCCAAACGAGGAGAAGTTGCCTACCAATTGGAACTACCTCCGCATCTCTCCAAAGTTCATGATGTTTTCCACGTTTCCCAACTCAGGCGTTGCTTCTCGGATCCTATCCGCGGAGTGGACCACGAAATGCTTGATCTCCAAGACAATCTCACATATCGAGAATATCTCATTCGTATTCTTGATCAAACTGAGCGCACCACTCGACGCCACAATATCAAGTTTCTCAAGGTTCAATGGTCACATCATTCCGAGAGTGAAGCCACTTGGGAAAGGGAGGATCGTCTTCGACTTGAGTACCCCACCCTCTTTCCGGAGGAACCCGAATCTCGGGATGCGATTCTTTTAAGTGGGGGTGAGTTGTCACATCCCTAGCTAGCACTTGTATTAGGACCTGACTAGAGTGTGCATCATGTTTACTTTCAAAGAAACTTGAAATGGGATTAACAGAAACCCCAGCACCCCTCCCCTAACAACTAGGGTTTGCTAAAATATTTTCCAATGTACCCAAAATGCCCTTCAAAATGTTCATCATTTCTGCCTTGGTCTTAAACCTCTGCCAAAAATGGTGCACAATTTTCTAGGACAATCTAGGGTTTTGGATTAAATCATATGGTATTTGAATTTGGGCATTTAAATACTATAAAATATTTTAAATGCTCAAATAATCATAAACTATAATGTTTCCTACTGTTCATATTATATACAGCAGGTATGACAAGTGTTATGATTTATAAAAATGTTTAGGCATTTTTATTAAATGAACAAAGTTGCAAAAGAAATGAAACAGAAAAGAAAATAGAAAAGGGAGAGAGAGAGAACACTTACCTGGCGCCCACCCGGCCCACCTGCCGGCCCAGCCCAGCTACCGCTCCAGCGAGCTGCTTGGCTCGGCCAGGCAGGCAGGCAGGTGCTCGACAGCAACCGCGCCGCGCGCCACGCAGCTGCCCGCCGCCCTGCTTCGCCCCCTCGCCGTCCTGGAGGAGTGGATCGAGCGTCCACGTCTCCCTCGACCCCCCCAGACACCTCCGTTTCTCCCCAGCTCCTCTCCTCCACTCTCCCCGCGCCATGGCCGACGCCGCCGTGATCGCACCATCGTAGAAACCACGTCCACCGTCGTCCCCGAGCTCCGCTGTGTTGTCCCTCGTCTCCGCCGTCCTCGACTGCTTCGACAGGCCGAGCCCCGAGCGCTCGCCCGCCCTGGAGACGCCCCCGAGCTCTTCTTCCCCAACTCCGGCCGCGGAGATCCCCCTCGCCGTGCTGCTCAGCTCCGACCCCCTCCGAGCTCGCTTCGGTGCTCGCTGCAACCGCTGTGAGACTAGCTACCTCCTCCCCTCTCCGTTGGCTCCCTCTTGCCCTGTAACCCACTGCACGTAGCTCCACCGCACGCACCGCCGCCGTGCTCGTCGCCGGTGATGCTCCGGTGACCTTTTGGTCACCGGCACCCGTCCAACGCACTCACCACAGCACGTAGATGCGAACGGTGCTACGCACGCATCGCCTAGGCCCCTACAGCCGCATCACCACACACGCCCGACGCCGGTCGCCGCCGTCGAGCTTGTTGCCGTCGTCTCCGGCCACCCCAGGTCCGGCGACCACCACCATCCGATGCGGAAGAGCAAGAGCTCTCCAACGCACCCAACCACAGCTCGAACCGTGCACCACAGACGTTTTCCGAGGCACGCCGCCGCGTTTGGCCTCGCCGGCGGCTAAACGCCGGCGAGTTTGACCTGTTTTGACCACGGGTTTGACCCCCTGGGTCAATGACATGTGGGCCCTGCCCGCAAGTCAAACTCAGTTTAGGTGTTAATTTAATATTAATTAGTTAATTAGTTTAGTCACTGACATGTGGGCCCTGGCCCCACTGACAGCTAATTAGTTTTAGTTTAACTCTATTTAACTCAGTTAATTAGCTGTGACACTGACATGAGGGACCCACTGGTCAGGTTTGACCTGGACTGGCCCTGTTGACTGGCTGACGTCAGCATGATGTCATGCTGACGCAGTAAAGGTTTTTCTGGGATTTTTAGATATAATAATAATTCAGGAAATTCCAGAAAATACCCAAAACTTCTAAAAATCATATAAAATCAACCATAGCTCAGATGGAAAAGATTTATATATGAAAAATGATCAGAAAAATCCAACCTATCTAATGGCACTGGTTTCATGCATGTCTGAACAAGTTAACTTGCTGTATATATCAAAACCATGATAATGCACTTATTTAAATACTAGTTTGAACTTCAATTTGAATCTTTGATTCAAATAGGTTCAAACCCCTCTGGTCTTAGTTGCATTAGCCAACACACATGCATCTTGCCATGTCATAAACATGCATCATATTGTTGCATTTGTTTGTTAATGATTGTATCGTCGGTATTTCCTGTGTTAGGTCCTGCTCCCGAGGATACTGCTGCGTATCCAGTTGAAGAGCAGTACCCGACAACTACCCTGTCAGGCAAGCAATCATTGATCATTCCGATACAACCCAATCTTCTCGCTCCTGCTCTCTTTTATTGCATTAAGGCAACAGCGCGTGAACTGCTACTTGCTGCGGTAGTTGAACCCTATTCCCTTGCATGACCTGTCATTGCCACAGTAAATAGTTGAAACCCACTAGCATGTGTAGGAGTTGATTGAGCCATGTGATGTGTGATCCACCATGCTATTTGTTATGTTGCCTGCTATGCTTAGAGTTGTGTCTGGTCTGATTCATCTGGGTGATGAATCAGAGTGAAACAATCTTTCGATAAAGAGAAGGAAGTGTGGAATACGCTTGGTAAAGGTATCGATGAAAGGCCATGTAGGAGTACGTGGTGGGTTGTTTCATTGGAACCGTACATAGGACCCGAGATCTGTATGTGTGGTTCAAGTTGCAGTTACTACCATGCATTGGGCCCGAAACCAATGGACCCTCTCGACTTATTAATTACCCTTGATCTCTGTCCAGGAGTTGCAACTAGTTTCTGGTGTTTATAGCTTACTGGAGGTCGTGCACAACGCTGACCCTCGGGGTGGGTTGTGATGCGACAGGTACGTGGCACGGTGTACCGGTTGCCCGTTTGGTGACTCGGGAACCCTGTACACATCGTTTGGGGCCGTGAGCGACACCCCGGCCGGATCTCCCCACGGATGGAACCCAAATAGGCGATAAACCTGGACGAGAGACTTGAGTAGTTAGTCAGGTCGTGGCCGACACCCTCGCTGGGCTTCCGCTTGAAGGTTGCCGAGTACACGCCGAGTAAACGGCAATAAGCGGTGGAAGCGTGTGTGAAGAAGTACACCCCTGCAGGGTTATCAAACTATTCGAATAGCCGTTGTTCGCGGTACGAACTACTTGGTTACTCTTACAGTTCATAGACAAGTTGATGGATACTACTAAAAGCCTCAAGATAAGCGTGAGTGCCGTGGATGGCCCTTCCGTAGGATGACGGAAGAGGATCCTCGGTAGTGTATTGATGTGGTGACTAGAGGACTCGTGTTCGTAATAACATCTTGCAATCTGTTGAGAGTTGTAGTATAGGTTAGCCAAGGTTAAAGCTGGCATTCTGCTATAAACTCCACTACCCCCTTTGATAATGTTGTATGTAAGATAGGTTCTGTGGTAAGACTTGCTGAGTACCTTTGTACTCATGTTTGCTTAATAACTGTTGCAGAGGAGAACCCTGCCCGCGCTGATGGGTTCTACATAGACGTTGACGTCGACGAGTAGCT
The DNA here is from genome assembly GCA_902687465.1 of Secale cereale. Lineage (NCBI taxonomy): Eukaryota > Viridiplantae > Streptophyta > Magnoliopsida > Poales > Poaceae > Secale > Secale cereale. Next base: position 65,339,521 of record LR738713.1, read on the forward strand.
TGACACCCAGACGGTGATCTGGAGCTTGTGAAGGGCCTTGTAGATAGGCAGGCTACACCCAGCCTGTTTTATTTTCTAAGTTGTCTGTACTCAGACATGTAGCTTCCGCTTGTGCTTGTATGACTGTATGACTTGAGTGTTGGGTCATATGACCCCTACCTGTATGACTATGTTATGTATGGCTCTTGGAGCCTTTTAAATAAAGCACTTGGAGTCATAGAGTTCTGTTGTGATGCAATGTTGTATTTGCACATATTGAGCATATTGCGTGTATGATTGAAATGCTTGGTATGTGTGGGATCCGACACCTAGTTGTTTTCCTTTGGTAGCCTATCTTACAGGGAAATGCCTCCTAGTGATTCCAATGAGCCTTGGTAGCTTGCTACTGCTCGGAACACGTAGGCTGGCCGACATGTGTCCTTCTTCGTTCCTGTGTCTGTCCCTTAAGGGAAATGTCACGCATTGTTCCTTTAAGTCCATGTAGCTTGCTACGACTTGGGTTCATACGTTGATGACCGACACGTTCGTTGCTGGGTCATGGATGCCTGTCTCTGTAATTTAGTGCCACTTTTGGATTATAACTAGCCATGTCGGCCCGGGTTCTCTGTCATATGGATGCTAGCGACACTGTCATATACGTGTGCCAAAATGCGCAAACGGTCCCGGGCCAGGGAAGCTGGCACCCGTGGGGTTACCGTGCGTGAGGCCGCAAAGTGATATGACGTGTTACAGCTAGATCGGTGTGACTTAGGATCGGGGTCCTGACAGTTTGCTTATGTATGCTATTGCTTGCTTGCGATAGAATTCCCGGAGTGCGAAGCGTGCTACTACGAGTCCCTAGGTTTTGCGAATCATCAGGAAGGCAAGTAACACTTTGATCATACCCTTTATTACCCAGTTTTTATGCATTAGATCAAACCCTCACACATTGCATATGTAGGATCTCTTAACTTGTGGGTCTGGTAAGTAGATTGAGGTAGAACCTATTACCTGCATTATTTTCAAACCCTGGGAGTTACTTCTACGTTATGCTTAGGTTGCCATGGTATGCTCGTAGACGTGGATTGGGTTTGAGTGTATCCATGATAGATGTGAGTTGTTAATTAATGATTCAACTTAAGGTGGCTACTTGAATACACATCTGGGTGGATTGGTTGCAGGGCACCTGGAGAATCCAGTGTTGTCCTAGGAAATCCCGGGGGTACCGTGTGATTATCCTATGGAATTCCATCCAGGCTCAAAGGGATCATAAAACTATTCATGCTAGAAACTTCCTGTGCATCCACAATGCCATTACGGGCTCTGGCATAGTATGAGTAAGTTGTGTGAGCTCTTTCAGTGGTGGACTAGCTGATGTAGGGGAAAGTAGGTGTACGGGTCCACCCGGGGTAAAGAGTAAATGCTTCTGAAAGGCTGTGTCTCGGTCATCCGTTCCTCAAACACCATGTAGTGCGAAAAATCCAACGAAGGAGATCGAGTCTTGTGGGGAAAGTGCACAAACCTCTGCAGAGTGTACAAACTAATCATGATTAGCAATGTCCCCGGTTATGGACATCTTGAGTATCTGGTACTTGAATTATTGGTTGATCTCAACACTCTAAAATTAAACTTGTTGGGTCAATGATGACTACTTTAATTGGGATTGAGTTGGAGGTACCTTCTGATTGATATTTATACTACCATGATAGTTACAATAAAACTTATTCCTTTGTTGTAGGGAAAAATTGGCTTTATGCAAAACTTTAACCTTAGAGCCTCCACCAGCCAAATATGCATATAGTGTTAGCCTTTATTTCTGTTACTTGCTCCACTGTGTTATCTTGCCAGCATATTCCATGTGCTGGCCCGTTTCGGGCTGCAACATGTTACATTGCAAACTTTTCAAACGAAGATTAAGAAGCGCTAGGTCGTTTGTCATGCACTCATCTATGCCGTTGTAGTTGATGGACTCACTTATGTTCCAAGCCTTCCGCTGTTGTTTTGTTAGATGGCCTTATGCCATAGACTTTTGTAATAAGTTCTCTTTTGAGACATTCGATGTAATAAGTGTGTGACTGCAACTCTGTTATAAATTCTTCAAGTACTTTGTGTGTCAGCATTACTGTCGTGGAATTGGCACGGCAGATGTCCGGTTTAGAGGACTTAGGTGTGGCCCATCACGCGGGTTAGCTTGAAGAGGTTAAAAGCACGCAAAGGACACAGAGGGTTTATACTAGTTCGGCCCCTTCGATGAAGGTAAAAGCCTACGTCTAGTTTGGTGTGGTATTGCTTGGGCATCGAAGAACAGGGAGCGGATTGCTTGCCTGTGTCTCGACGGGTTGTTTCTTGTCCTTGAACCGTCGCCGGGTCGTCCCTTTATATAGGAGGCGACGCCCGGTCCGGTTTACAGAGTCCCGAGGCCGGCTCATAATCGTGTCCGCCTCTGTCTCTACTCTTCCTATCTTATACCTCATGTTACATGATATGACGGTTCATAAACCATAAGCTTTACGCATGGGCCCTAAGCCTCTATGGGCCGTAACCTCTGATTCATATTCTACTGGGCTTATGATAATACAACTATGTTAGTGTAATCCGGATCTTCCTGGCCAGTTTATACCTGCTAGTAATATCCCTGACATTAGGCCCAGATTGATTTGAACTTGTTAATGTCAGTCCTCTATGTCTTTGCATGAATTTCTTCTCTGTAGCTTATCTGCTTCGTAAACCGGCCATGACGTCATCTCCAGGAATTATCTTAATCCGTCGTGACATCACCTCTGTATTTATTGCTCACATCTGTTTGTTACCTTTGTTAAATGCCATCCCGAAAATCGAGGCGACAACATAATCTTTATCCAATCTCTGATCTCCTCGATTCCCGCGCTTGCCGTTTCACCTCCTCGGCTTATAAATACCGTTGAGGTCTGCCTTCTTTTCCCCTTCTGTCTTCGTCTTCTTTCGTCGCTCGAAGCTCCGCCGCCGCACTTCGAGCCCGTCGCCGTCGTCAAGCCAGGCTGCTGCATCACCCTGAATCGCGTCCACAGCAACTCACCGCCGTCCGCTTCTTCATCAGGTACCCTTCTTCCTCACTATAGATCCCAATCTAGGGTTCCTCCATAGCTTCCGCCATGAAACTTTGAAGCTTCGTTGTTCATCCCTGCGGGCTAACCTTGAAGTAGATTCAAACCTTTACTTTAGATTCGTTTTGAGTACGTTCCTGCTCCGCACTCACACCTTTAGTTCCTCTAGCTTAACAGCTTGGATTCGATCTGTAGAAAACCTCCATGGTTCTTCCTGTATAAGACTTGCATATATTTCATCTTTTCCTTATGCCTCAGATCCATTTTTACTTCAGCCTTCTATGGAAACTGTTTTTCGTCTTGTAGATCTGTAGATGTAATCTTGTACATTGTAGTTGACGGTTTAGCGTCTGCTTTCTTTATCATCATAATCCGGTAGTTACCTTACTCTTATATACTCCTGGACTAGTAATACCATTAGCCCCTTGTGTAAACCGGCAATTTAGATCCACAACCTTATATAATGCTCCGGCTTAATTGTAGCAATTGGTAAACCGGATTCTGTATTCTACTTTTCAGCATTTCCTCATTCCGAACAATGGCCAAGCAGTTTGTTGCTTGCAACTGAGCTCCTTCCTGCATTACTGAAGAGGATCTATCAAATGCCGCTTCAATTGGTATTCTGGGTCCCAAAGCGGTTCTGAAATGGCGGGCCCCAGGAGATGAGTGTCCCCCTACCCCTAAAGAAGGAGAGGTCATTGTTTTCTTTGATCACCTGGCCCGGGGTTTTAGGCCTCCCGGTTCAAAATTCTTCCGGGATGTTCTAGCCGCTTTTCAGCTCCATCCACAGGACATAGGTCCAAATTCTATATCAAATGTCTGCAATTTTCAAGTCTTCTCATAAGCATATCTTCAAGAAGAACCTTCAGTGGATCTGTTCAGAGACTTTTTCCACTTAAACTGGCGGACAGAATTTTCTGACGGGCCGCATCAAGAATTGGGTGGCGTCAACATTCAAAAGAGAAAGGATGTGAGCTTCCCTCACGCTGCCCTTCATACGCACCCCAAGGAATGGAACCAATCATGGTTCTATTGTATAGATACTTCACCTGAAGGGGAAAACCCACTATCGGGTTACCACGCATATCGCCTTCCTGAAGATCATCCCCTGCCGCAGTGCCTTAGTGCCCCAGACCGTGCCCGGTTTGCCCCTCAACTGTCCAAGCTTAGACTTCGTTCGTTGTTGGCTTGCCTGGAGCATCCTTCCACTGAGCCAATGGTTTAACCGGAGTAGACTTCGTTCATTGTTGGCTTGCCTAGAGCATCCTTCCACTGAGCCGGCGCTTAGGTCTGATGTGCGAGTGCACTGGTAAACCGGATGATCCGCTGCGCCACATTGACATAATACTTCCTGAAAAAGAAGTTGCTGAATCCACGAAGAAAATGCTCAACATCTCTCTAGAGGAGTGCAGCCGGACCGGCTTAGCTCCATTCTGTGAAAACAATAAACCACCAGCAGTAAGTTCTTTCTGATGTTTTTCTGTTTGTTTTAATCCGTCCATATCGATTGTCTTCTATTTATTCGGTATCTTCTGCACAGGCCAACGACCCCTTCTGGAAGAGGAAACCTCAAGATAAATCTGCCAAACAGCCACGCCGGAAGACGTTTGCCGTTAAGAAGAAGAAGGTGGTTGCTGCCTCCGGTTCACATCCTGAGGAAGATGTTCCGGATTCTGAGGTATGAGTTGATCCTGACATGTTTTAATCTCCTTCTATCCAAATTTATGTTAACAGTGCCTTTCAACAGGATCTGGCTGAGGGAAGTAAAGCGGCGGAAGTTGAGGTAATCTCTCTTTCTTCAGACTCAGAACCGCCACCGCCCGAAATCCGTCGGGTGTCCCGGAAATATCCTTTTTCTCATCCTTACGCTCAATTGGACCCCAAATTTCTTTTGAAGAAGCTGCAACATGAAGCACGCCGGACTACGCGCCATAGTGGTCATGTAGTGGAATCATCCGGAATTCCTCTTACTCCGGCACGCAGGCGCCGTTCTGAGGTTTTGCTTTCTCCAACTCTTCTTCATCCAAAAGCCGGGCTCATACGTAAACCACTTAAACCGTCTGATCCTAGCTATCAGGAGGCTCCCTTGTCCTCTTCTGGCGAGTCGACTGCTACCCAGGTCCCTGTGCTGAAGACCGTACCCGGGTAAGTCCCTTTCAATCCTCCGGTTTATCTTTACATTTGCACGCTTATGATTCTTATCGTTTCTCTGGATTTTTTCCAGCAAGCCGAAGCCTAGCAAGAGGGCGAAAGCAACCAAAGCGGCCGCCGAAACCGCTACTGTTGAACCGGCCGCTGATCCGGAAGAAGTCATCCCTCCAGAAGATAATCCTGCCGCTCAGTTTGATGATCCTATTCCCATGGATCGTGACGACGTTGCCGCTCCGGAGGATGTCAATGTGGAAAATATAGTTGAACCGACGAGTCCTATCCGGGTTAGCCCTCCTAGGGCTAATCCAGCTCCTGTTAGCCCACCGCCTACTGCTACCCCTTCTCAACCAATTGCCACTTCCTCCCCGGACGTTCAGATAACTGGGTCAGGCTTTACCGCTCCTGCTGAGCCGGTCGTCTTAGCCAAGCACACTGCCAAAGAGGAAAAACTTCAACAATAAAAAGGCAAGTGGAGCATGGACTTATCCATCTATGCCCAATTGAGTGCCCAGGAGCTTCATTTCGGGTATTTGAACCGGCTCTTTACCAGCCGCGATTATGAATCCGGGTTGGTTAACATGATGAAGGATAAGTACGAGGTAACTTCCTTCACTTGTCTCTGTTTTGTGTTCTTTGCAAACCTGTCTGTAGGCCATAGTAGCCCCCAAGTGCCGGTTTAGCGTCGTTGTAGGTGAACCAGGACTTCCAATGTACTTGCAAATGAACTTACATTAGCCCCCAAGTGCCAGGGGTATAACTTATTTTATGCGCTTAGCACTTGTCTGAAATTTTCTTTTGGTACTTCAACTGCACATTAGCCCCCATGTGTCAAGTGGATAACTTGTTTATATGCTTGAGACTTGTCTAAAATTATCTTCTAATCCATTTGATTTCCTTGTAGGCTGACTTGACCCGGAGAGCTGCAGAGGTAACTGATCTCCGGAATAGATTGGCTGCTACTGAAACTACTTCTGCCAAAGCCAAGGAAGAGCTTGTGCTGAGCTTAGCCAACGTAGAAAAATTGAAAAAGGACTTTGAAGCGGAGCGGTCTGCCTGGGGGGTGCAGAGGGATGCTCTTGAGAAAAGAGCAAAGGATGCTGAGGCTGCCCTTAATCCGGTTACGCAGGAGCTGACCAGTTTAAAGCAGCAAATAGAACTTATGACCTCTGCTATCTTTGGTGAGCACTCAATTGTATATACTTTTTTGTCTCTGTCATCTTTAACCCACTCCGGTTTAACTTTGACAAACATGTTTAGGGCGACGCATAACTCATCTTGGAGATGACGTCCGGAAGAAGCTCAAGGCCTCTTATGCCCTGGTGGAGCAGCTGTATTCCGGCGCTCAAAGGGTTATAAGTGCAATGTCCCGTCAGAAAGCGGCCCCCACTACTATCCAAGGTACTTTGGAGAAGCTATCTGTCCTGCCTATGCGCTTGGTGGAAGTGAAGAAATCTGCTCCACGGGCCGGCTCTCTTCTAGCACTGACTCGGGCCAAGGTATGGGTTCCGGACTTTGATCCGGAAGAGGCTATGAACGGATATCCCAGTAATAAGGAAGATGGATCCACCTTCTCTACCGAGGACCTCCGTGCCTTAACAAAAGAGATGCGCCCACTCGCCAGCAAACTTGCCGATGAAGCGGATCTGGCCAGGTATCATCCGGCATATGACTTAGAAAATGAACGGGTGGAGCGGCCGGTTTATGACACCGAGAATCTGATCCCGCCAGTGCGTGGCCATACTTTCGCTCCAGATATTGATCCGTCCGATCTTATTACTGAGGAAATGTACTTCCGTGCGCTCTCCAAGATTGACTGGCGCATTCCTGATTTCCAGCCACTTCCTGAAGATGAAGAAGATCCGGAACAAGCCGACCCTCAGCCTTTGCAGTGTGAAGAAGAATCATAGAACGCCCGGTTTAACTCATAGTTGCTGAAACTTTGCAAAGAACTTTAATCCGTTCAGGCCTGCAAGTGCCTTGTAATAGGATAATTGGAAACATTGTCTTTGTCCCAATTCAGATGTCACAGCTTGACTTGGCGTCTGCCAATTTTAATCCCTTGTCTGCTGTGGTTGATCCGTCCATGTTATCCGTATGTGCATAAACAATGCTGAAAAGATGTCCTGGCGGTTTACCACCGGACTTATTATATTGCTCCCTTTGGCAAATATTGAAAGAGTACCTGATTTATACCCAAAAATACCTCATACCTTTGATTAAGTGTGCCTGACATCCTTAATCCGGTAGGCATAATTGAACGTGTAGATTCTGATGAGGCTCTTGGCTCTCTTTGTGTTTGCCTGATAACTGTTCCGGGTTATGATAAACGCCGGTTTAAATCATGCTGGTGTTTATGACCCAGACTTTGAACTTATGATGGTATTTACGACCCAGACTTTTTGCTTTGTAGATATATGGTCAACTTTGAAGTTGCCCAATTCCGGATTAATAAACTTGGTTAACCACAAAAACTTTGAAAAATCGCAAAAACCAAGAATTTTTTGGCAAATAAGACCATGTAGTCGAGGCTTTTTACGAGCTGCCAGGCTCCAAATTCGAGGCTTTTTGCGTGCTGCCAGGCTCCATAGGCTTTTTGCGAGCTGCCAGGCTCCATAGGCTTTTTACGAGCTGCCAGGCTCCATAGGCTTTTTACGAGCTGCCAGGCTCCATAGGCTTTTTACGAGCTGCCAGGCTCCATAGGCTTCTGATTCGAATGTGATCAGTAAACCGGACCAAAGGGGTTGAGCTAGGATTCGAATGCGACCACGTAGCCCCCAGTGGCCTTGAGAATTTTGCCGATCAGTGGATTCGAATGCGATCCAAGGCGGACCCTAAACGGGGTTTAAGCTATGATTCGAATGCGATCATATATATTGGACCAAAGGGGTTAAGCTAGGATTCGAATGCGACCACGTAGCCCCCAGTGGTTGTGAGATTTTTCCGATCAATGGATTCGAATGCGATCCAAGGCGGACCCTAAATGGGGTTTAAGCTATGATTCGAATGCGATCATATAAACCGGACCAAAAGGGGTTAAGCTAGGATTCGAATGCGATCACGTAGCCCCCTAGTGATCGTAGAGGCAGGGTACCTATATGGGAGTTGTGCTTGTGTGGCAAGCCCTTATTTTGGTCCCTTTGTATAATTGTCCTGCATATCAAAATAGATTGATCAAAGCATCTTGTTTCCTCGATGGAAATAATATATATCAAGAGAAATAA
>LR738713.1:65347964-65451571 GCA_902687465.1 Secale cereale
TTTTTGATGGATATCACCTGAGTGAATTCCCATAAGACATATATTTTGAAGAAGATGGCTGATCCCCCGGTTTATCGGGGGTGCCGGTTTATTTATTAATCATAATATATACAGGATACATGAAGCGGAGCCCATGGCTCAAGTGTAGTAAGGCCGGAAGAGAGCAATGTTCCATGGCCTCTTCGTCTCTTCCTCTGCTATACGTGAGTCTTTATGTTCTCGAACGTCCACCAGGTAGTATGAACCATTGTGTAGGTTCTTGCTGACCACAAAGGGTCCTTCCCAAGGTGGGGATAACTTGTGCATATCTGTCTGGTTTTGGATGAGCCAGAGCACCAGGTCCCCTTCCTGGAACGTCCTGGTCTTAACCCAGCGGCTGTGATATCTGCGCAGGTCGTACTGATAAATTGCGGATCGTGCCGCCTCTATGTCACGCTCCTCATCCAGCCGATCTAAGCCGTCCTGTCTTGCTTGCTCATTGGCCGCTTCAACATAAGCTGCCACCCGTGGTGAATCGTGCCGAATATCACTAGGGAGAACCGCTTCAGCACCATACACCATGAAGAAGGGCATGTAGCCTGTAGACCTGTTAGGTGTAGTATTGATGCTCCAGAGGACAGAAGGTAACTCTTCAACCCAGCACCCTCGTGTTCTCTGTAAGGGAGTCATAAGCCGGGGCTTGATGCCTCGCAAGATCTCTTGGTTGGCCCTTTCAGCTTGACCATTGGATTGAGGGTGAGCTACTAAAGACACGTCCAGCCGAATATGCTCTCTTTGGCAAAACTCTTCCATCTCCCCTTTAGATAGATTGGTGCCATTATCAGTAATAATGCTGTGTGGAAAGCCAAACCGGAAGATCACCTTCTTGATAAATTTAACCGCTGTTGCCGCATCACACTTACTGACAAGCTCTGCCTCAATCCACTTTGTAAACTTGTCCACTGCCACCAATTGGTGGGTTTTCTGATCTTGTGATCGTTTAAAAGGTCCAACCATATCAAGCCCCCAGGTCGCAAACGGCCAAGTAATTGGAATCATCCGTAGCTCCTATGCCGGAACAAGAGCACACCGTGAAAATTTCTGACAAGCGTCACATCTCCGGATTAGATCGTCCGCATCAGCGTGGGTTATTAACCAGTAAAACCCGTGACGAAAAGCCTTGGCTACCAATGATTTTGAACCGGAGTGATGACCACAATCTCCTTCGTGTATCTCTCGAAGAATATCATTGCCTTCTTCCGATGATACACAACGCTGAAAAGCCCCAGAAACGCTGCGGTGATGAAGTTCTCCGTTAACAATGGTCATAGATTTGGATCGCCGGATTATCTGCCTGGCTTCAATCTCATCATCTGGCAACTCTCCTCGGCTTAGGTACGCCAAGTAAGGGAGTGTCCAATCCGGAATTACATGAAGTGCTGCCACCAACTGTGCCTCCGGATCAGGAACAACCAAATCCTCCTCCGATGGTACCTGAACTGATGGACTGTGCAACTCATCCAAGAAAGTATTTGGCGGCACCGGTTTACGCTGAGAACCCAGTCGGCTTAGAGCATTGGATGCTTCATTTTTCCGCCGGTCTATGTGATCTACCTGATATCCTTTGAAATATCCTGCAACCGCTTCAACTTCCTGCCTGTAGGCTGCCATGAGCGGATCTTTAGAGTCCCACTTGCCAGACACTTGTTGCGCTACCAGATCTGAGTCACCAAAACACTTGACCCGGCTCAAGTTCATCTCCTTAGCCATTCGTAGCCCGTGAAGCAGTGCTTCATATTCAGCAGCATTGTTAGTGCAAGGAAACATTAGTCGGAGGACATAACAAAACTTGTCACCTCGTGGGGAAGTTAGCACTACTCCAGCCCCCGAGCCTCCTAACTGCCTTGAACCGTCAAAGTGGATAGTCCAGTATGTATGATCCGGCTTCTCCTCTGGTGCTTGCAATTCTGTCCAATCATTGATGAAATCAACCAATGCTTGGGATTTAATAGCGGTATGGGGTACATACTTCAATACGTGTGGGCTAAGCTCAATGGCCCACTTTGCTACTCTGCCAGTGGCCTCTTTGTTCTGGATTATATCCCCCAACGGAGCTGAGCTAACAACAGTGATTGGGTGGCCTTGGAAGTAGTGCTTCAGCTTCCGGTTTGCCATGAACACGCCATACACCAGTTTCTGCCAGTGTGGATACCTTTGTATTGATTCAATTAGAACCTCACTGACGTAATAAACCGGGCGCTGAACCGGATATTCCTTGCCTGCTTTTTTGCATTCCACAACAATTGCCACGCTAACTGCACGGGCATTGGCGGCCACGTATAACAGCAGCGGCTCGTTGTCAACAGGGGCAGCAAGAATAGGTGGTTATGCTAATTGCCGCTTCAAGTCCTCGAACGCAGCGTTTGCAGCATCACTCCATATAAACCGATCTGTCTTTTTCAGCATCTGATAAAGTGGAATTGCCTTCTCTCCCAAACGGCTGATGAATCGACTTAACGCTGTAATCTGGCCTGCTATACGCTGGACGTCGTTGATACAAGTCGGTTTAATCAAGGATGTGATCGCCTTGATCTTCTCTGGATTGGCCTCTATTCCTCTGTTTGATACTAAGAATCCAAGGAGCTTACCTGCCGGAACACCAAAAATGCACTTCTCCGGATTAAGCATCATCTTATAAACCCGGAGGTTGTCAAAGGTTTCCTTTAGGTCTTCTATCAGCGTCTCCTCCTTCCTTGATTTTACCACAATGTCATCCACATAGGCATGGACATTTTTCCCAATCTGCCCCTTAAGACAGTTCTGTACGCAACGCTGGTAAGTTGCTCGGGCACTCTTGAGCCCAAAGGGCATAGATACATAGCAGAAGGCTCCAAAGGGAGTTATGAATGATGTCTTCTCCTGGTCTTTAACTGCCATTTTGATCTGATGATACCCTGAATAAGCATCCAAAAAACTTAGCCGCTCACATCCTGCAGTAGCATCAATAATCTGATCAATACAGGGGACAGCAAAAGGATCAGTTGGACAAGCTTTGTTTAGGTCTGTGTAATCTACACACATCCTCCACTTTCCATTTTTCTTTAACACCAGAACCGGATTAGCCAACCACTCCGGATGGAACACCTCAATTATGAACCCTGCGGCCAAAAGCCTGGCCACTTCCTCACCTATAGCCTTGCGCCTCTCTTCATTAAAGCGGCACAGGTACTGCTTGACCGGTTTAAACTTCGGATCAATGTTAAGATTGTGCTCAGCGAGTTCCCTCAGTATACCTGGCATGTCATAAGGTTTCCATGCGAAGATATCCCGATTCTCACAGATGAACTCGATGAGCGCGCTTTCCTATTTGGGGTCTAGGTTAGCGCTGATAGTGAACTGCTTGGATGAATCCCCTGGCACAAAGTCAACTTGCTTGGTTTCTTCTGCCGATTTAAACTTCAGCGCCGGATCATGCTCTGTAGTTAGCTTTTTTAATGGGGACATATCTGCCGGATCAACGTTGTCTTTGTAGAACTTCAACTCCTCTGTAGCACATATTGCCTCTGCATAGGCTGCATCTCCTTCCTCACATTCCAATGCGATCTTGCGACTTCCGTGAACCGTGATGGTTCCCTTGTGACCCGGCATCTTGAGTTGTAGATAAACATAGCACGGTCTAGCCATGAATTTGGCGTAAACCGGTCTCCCAAACAGAGCATGATATGGGCTCCGGATCTTTACGACCTCAAAGGTCACTGTCTCTGATCTAGAATCCTGCTCATCCCCAAAGGTGACCTCCAGATCAATTTTCCCAACTGGGTAAGCGGATTTACCTGGCACAGCTCCATGGAACACTGTGTTGGATTGTCTCAACCTCTTGTCTGTCAGCCCCATACGGCGGAAAGTCTCGTAATATAAGATGTTGATACTGCTGCCGCCATCCATGAGTACTTTTGTGAATTTGTAGCCACCCACCTGTGGTGCTACCACCATGGCCAACTGGCCTGGATTGTCAACCCGTGGCAGGTGATCCTCTCTGCTCCACACAATAGGTTGTTCCGACCAACGTAGAAAACGTGGCGTTGCCGGTTCAACTGTGTGTACTGCTCGCTTCAGAATCTTTTGATCTCGTTTGCACAAACTCGTGGTAAAAACATGGTACTGTCCACTACTTAGCTCCTTTGGGTTACTCTGATATCCGGATTGCTGCTGCTGCTGACGCTGCTGATTGTCTTGGTTATTGTAACCACCCTGACCATGCTGCTGGTTGCCTTGGTTGTTGTAACCACCCTGACCATGCTGCTGGTTGCCTTGGTTGTAGTTATTGTTACCACCATGATATCCTGATCCGGAACCGTTACCATGATAGCCCGGGCCCTGAAAACCAGAACTCGGGCCGCCGCCCGGGGGTTCGTGGTTATGCTTGGCTTGCTTCATGGCCTCTATCATGACCCGGCATTCCCTCCATGAATGTTTAGATGGGATTCCCTCTTTGTTGTGTTTTGGGCAAGGCGCGTCTAACTGTTGCTCTATACTGAGGAATTGCCCTTCACCACGAGGAGGTGGTCTACCCTTGCGGCGCTGCCTATTTCCCTGAACGTTGGTATTAGCCACAAAATCAGAACCACCCTCTGATTTTCGCTTACCATTGTAACTCGTTCCTGCCGGGTTAACTTGCGCCGGTTTACCGGCCTTATTTGCTTTCCCGGATTTGTCTCCATCCGCCTCTGGGTACTTAGTGTTATTAGAGTCCCCATATTTCACCAGAGCGCTCATGAGTGTCCCCATGTCCGTACAATCCCGCTTGAGCCGTCCCAACTTCAGCTTCAGAGACTCAAACCGGCAATTGTTTTCCAGTGTCACTATCGCCGTACTGGTGTTGATACTATTAGAAGAATGCAGGATTTCTGATACTCGCCGCACCCAGGCGCTCATAGGTTCCTGCTCTCCTTGAACACATGCCGCTAAATCTACCATTGACATTGGCTGCTTGCACGTGTCTTCGAAATTTTTGATAAACTGGCGACGCATTTCTCCCCATGATCCGATGGAGTTAGGTGGTAGACCCTTTAACCATGTCCGGGCTGTGCCTTCCAGCATCATGGTGAAGTATTTGGCGTATGCCGCTTCATCCACATCTAGCATCTCCATAGACATCTCATAGGTCTCAACCCATGCCTCTGGAGCTAAGTCTGCCATATAATTGGGTACCTTGCGGGGACCTTTGAAGTCCTTGGGCAATTTCACGCTTCGCAAAGTGGTTACGAGACACTGTACCCCAAAGGAACTTGCCGTGACTCCTGTTTCAGCTGTGGTTGGGTGAACCGGCGTCCCTGGACGTGTTTCGTCGCGGGCAGTATGTCTGGCCCGGTTCATCGCCTCCTGGGCGCGCGCTTCCGCTCCTGCCGGATTATCCTGCCTCTGATGGTGACATCTCCGCTCGCTGCTAGATACCGCTGGTTCATCCCAATGCCTAGTGTAACTCCGGCTGTGGCGGGGGGTTGAATGAATCCTCTCCCTGCTGTAAGAGTACACCTGCTGCTGTGTTAGCGCTGTGTCTAGCAACTCCTTAGCCCGGCGTGCTTCCATCGCCATGGGGGATGTCCCCTCAATGGGTAAAGCGGCCAGTCGTGAAGCGGCGGCGACAACCTTGTCCAACGGGTTTGAATAATGGCCAGGAGGGGTGGGGATGTGCGGTGTGGTCACAACTTGACGATTTCGCCCTACGGCCGACTGTTGAACCGGAGCGCCTTCTCCTGGGGCTCCTCCCCGGTTTACTTCTAGGTTATTGCTGGCTCCCGCTCCTGGTGTGCCAAAGAGATTCATCGCCTCATAGACCGGCGGTAGACGGGTTTGCTGCCTTCTGTTCCTTACCTCCTGCGCAGAAGTCTGATCAATCCTGAGCCGGAAAGCTTGGGAGTCTAGCTCTGCTTGCCTCGTAGCTATCATGGCTTTCTTTGCGTCCAGATCCCGTTTAGCTTGCTCAATCCGGCCCTTCAGTTGAAGGATCTCCGCATCATGTTGCGCCTTGTTGGCAGGAGCCAGTTCTGCTATTCCGCGTGCTGTCAACTCCTCGACCAAGGTGGATAGAACGTCAGAGGGTGAGGGGGCTTGGCTGCTCGCCCCCGCACCAGCTATCTCTGCTGTGAACGCCCCGGTCACCGTGGGCTGCTGCATAGACTGTGATCCGGCCATGAAAACAGCCACCCGGTTTGGCAGATCAAAGGGGTCCGGAATGCTGTTACCATCGGTTATATCCTCGGATCGGCCGTCCTGCAACAGATACAAAGATTCGGTCTCGTCAGAATAGACAGCGGTCTCGCCACCAGAATCCGACCCGTCCTCGGCTTGGACTCCATGTACTGCTCCAACAAAGACACGCTTCACGGCGGGCTGAATCCGGGCCGATCTCACACGCTGAGCCGGCTCGATGATGTTGGGGAAGATGTCTGGCTCAGGTCCCGCTTCACAAATCTTACCAATGAAGACGTGGATGCCGCCGAAGGGGACCCGATACCCGTATTCGATTGAATCGGCCTCGGAGCCCCAGCCAGCGTCGTCGATGTAGATCCGGCCGCGGCGACTCTTGGTCATCCGGCCAACCGCGTAACCCTTGAGTCCTTGAAAGCTGCCCTTCAAGAACTCAAAACCATCGGGCGATAGCCCCACGGTGGGCGCCAACTGTCGTGGAATTGGCACGGCAGATGTCCGGATTAGAGGACTTAGGTGTGAGGCAATCGCGCGGGTTAGCTTGAAGAGGTTAAAAGCACGCAAAGGACACAGAGGGTTTATACTAGTTCGGCCCCTTCGATGAAGGTAAAAGCCTATGTCTAGTTTGGTGTGGTATTGCTTGGGCGTCGATGAACAGGGAGCGGATTGCTTGCCTGTGTCTCGACAAGTTGTTTCTTGTCCTTGAACCGTCGCCGGGTCGTCCCTTTATATAGGAGGCGACGCCCGGTCCGGTTTACAAAGTCCCGAGGTCGGCTCATAATCGTTTCCGCCTCGGTCTCTACTCTTCCTATCTTACACCTCAAGTTACATGATATGACGGTTCATAAACCGTAAGCTTTACGCATGGGCCCTAAGCCTCTATGGGCCGTAACCTCCGATTCATATTCTACTGGGCTTATGATAATACAACTATGTTAGTGTAATCCGGATCTTCCTGGCCGGTTTATACCTGTTAGTAATATCCCTGACAATTACCGATCCAGGGATGACACAGAACACAGAGACTTCGGTCCATTCGGATCGTGGTCGCTACAAGATGGTATCAGAGCACATGCTGACTGTAGGACACGACCACTAAGATAAACCCTAGGTCACTCTTCTCTGCTCATTTCTGACTCCTCTCCATTTTCTACTCTTTAGGATGGTGGACCCAAGGAACAAGTTCACTCAACCGGATGAAGACACGCCTTTTGGACGACACTTGAAGGAAGTCACTAGGTACCTGAACATCGGAATACCAAGCTTCACCGGGGCCTACACGGCCACTTTACCAGAGGAGGAGCGATGGAGTATTAAAGTTCAAATTACCAGGAGGACCTTCGCACCATCCACTGAGCCAATAGAGTTTTCTTTTGATGCACCAACTTGGAGTCTAGGCAAGAGTATGGTAGCATACATTACCATGGGACGTATTGGAGAAGTCTACAAGCAGGAGCTGACGAACACCATCTACCAGATATGTGGACGCTGAGATGAGCAATGGGACATGATCAGTACCCGGAAGGACAGGTCCATTGCCGCATTCATCCAGGAGTTAAACCAGCACATTCGTCGACAGGAGCACCAGATGTGCGCGGGGATGGTAGATTTGAAAAAGGCGCTAACCAGGAACTTGGAGCTAGAAGAGGAACTCAAGTCTACACGCGACGGATACGAGGAGGAGATGACAATACTTGTGGAGAAGAATGATGACTTGACAAGGAAGCTAGGAGTATTCATGGGAGATCCAGCAGCAGGAGGAGAAGAAGAAGAAGAAGAACCCAAGGAGATTCGTTTTGAGGATTACATCATCATCGACGACACCGACTCAGACCCCGATGATAGTGATGATGACTATGAAGATGAAGCTGGAGCAGATATCATGGAATCTTCTGCCGATCAAAATTTCTAGATGACCACCCTATGACTAGTAGTTTTCCCCCATAAAGTAGAATTGAGAGCACATTGTAACGTTAGTTAGAATCTTTGTAAGCCCTTGCTTCAAATTGATTGGTGTGATATGATTGTGTTTGTATCATGTGCATATGGGTAGTGAATTGTCCCTTAGACCTCATTTCTATTCTAATCTCTTCCCTCTACACCCATCAGATGCCTCCGAGACGTGAGCCCGGATTTCAGTTTCCCCCTGAGCTCACTCAGTTGATCTAGCAGCAGAACACCTTGATGCAACTTCTTGTCCAGAACAATCAGAACAACAACAACAATAACCCTCCACCACCACCACCCGTGGACAACCTGACACGTTTTCTAAGGTTGCAACCACCGGTCTTTGCTAGCAGCATTGAACCAATAGTTGCTGATGACTAGCTACGCAAGATTGGAAGGGATTTGACCATCGCCAATTGCACGGATGCTAAGAAGGTGCGTTTTGCCGCACATCAATTGGCTGGTCCAGCAGCAGCATGATGGGAGAATTACACAGCCACTTTCCCCGTAGCCAATGTCACTTGGGATCAGTTTCAGCAAGCTTTTGGCAGTGCCCATGTCTCAACTCGAGCCATGAGCATAAAGAAGCCAGAGTTTCGCAACTTGTACCAAGGAAATCGTACTGTGGCTCAGTACGTAGATGAGTTTAGTACTTTATCTCGTTATGCCCCGGATGATGTGGCCACAGATGCCGCGAAGCAAGAGAAGTTTATGGAAGGGCTGAATGATGAGATGAGCATACAGTTGATGGTGGCAACCTTCAACAACTACCAAGAGTTGGTAGACAAGGCTCTTATGATTGAAGGGAACCAGCAGCAGATTGAAAGCTGCAAGAGGAAGTATGGACAAGGCAGGAATAATTCTGGAGCCCAGCAGAAGTCCCGTTTCACCCCCGAACTCGGGAGGATACACCCATAACCATGGAGGCCACACCCATAATGGAGGGAGTTCTCACAACTACAATGGCTCCAAGAATGGGAATGGGAACGAAGCCAACAATTATCAGAACCGCTCCACCCCATCCACACCCGCCAAGAGGGATTTAAGCCATGTTACTTGTTTCAAGTGCGAGAAGAAAGGACACTACGCCACAGACTGCCCTGAAGCTAAGAATGGGAATGGCAATGGAAGCGCGAGAAGAAGCCCAACCCGTTCAATAAAGGACAAGTGAACCACGTGACTATGGAGGAGGTTGCAGAGCAACCAGATGCAGTTATCGGTAAGTTTTTGGTTAAGTCATTTACCGCAGTAGTTCTTTTCAATACTGGTGCATCGCATTCATACATTTCAAGGGGATTCGTAAATAGACATAAGTTGCCCACCAAAGTCTTGATGACCCCCATGTTAGTAAGTTCACCCGGAGCAGAATATATGGCACATCAAGGATGTTTTCAGACGCCATTGACCATTGGACGCCATGTTTTCCCCTCAAACCTGATAGTTTTGGAGTCACAAGGATTGGATGCGATACTAGGTATGGATTGGCTATCAATGTATGGAGGGAACATCGATTGTGCCAGTAAGACTATTTTGCTTACCACCTGATACGTCTCCAACGTATCTATAATTTTTGATTGTTCCATGCTATTATATTATCCTTCTAGGATGTCTTATGGGCTTTTATATACACTTTTATATGATTTTTGGGACTAACCTATAAACCCAGAGCCTAGTGCCAGTTTCTGTTTTTTCATTGTTTTTGAGTTTCCCAGAAAAGGAATATCAAACAGAGTCCAATTGACGAGCCAATTTTTGATGATTTTTTGTGGACCAAAAGAAGCCCACGAAGCAAAAGAGTTGTGCCAGGAGAGCCACGGGCTGCCCACGAGGGTGGGGGCCACGCCCTGCGCAGGGGGGCGCGCCCTCCTATCTCGTGGACAGCCCGGAAGACCCCCTGACGTGTGCCCTACGCCAAAAAATCCTATAAATACTGGAACCTTCAGAAATTAACCTAGATCGGGAGTTCCGCTGACGAAAGCCTCTGTAGCCACCAAAAACCAATCTACACCCGTTCTTGCACCCTGCTAGAGGGGGAATCCCTTTCCGGTGGCTATCTTCATCATCTCGGCGCTCTCCATGACGAGGAGGGAGTAGTCCACCCTCGTGGCTGAGGGTATGTACCAGTAGCTATGTGTTTGATCTCTCTCTCTCTCTCTCGTGTTCTTGAGATGGAACAATCTTGATGTATCGTGAACTTTGCTATTATAGTTGGATCTTATGATGCTTCTCCCCCTCTACTCTCTTGTAATGGATTGATTTTTCCCTTTGAAGTTATCTTATCGGACTGAGTCTTTAAGGATTTGAGAACACTTGATGTATGTCTTGCACGTGCTTACCTGTGGTGACAATGGGATATCATGTGATCCACTTGATGTATGTTTTGGTGATCAACTTGCGGGTTCCGTGACCTTGGGAATCTATGCATAGGGGTTGGCACACGTTTTCGTCTTGACTTTCCAGTAGAAACTTTGGGGCACTCTTTGAAGTTATATGTGTTGGTCGAATAGATGTTTCTGAGATTGTGTGATGCATATCGTATAATCATGCCCACAGATACTTGAGGTGACAATGGAGTATCTAGGTGACATTAGGGTTTTGATTGATTTGTGTCTTAAGGTGTTATTCTAGTACGAACTCTATGATAGATTGAACGTTACTACGGACTCTTGAATAGATCGATCAGAAAGACTAACTTTGAGGTGGTTTCATACCCTACCATAATCTCTTCGTTTGTTCTCCGTTATTAGTTACTTTGAAGTGACTCTTTGTTGCATGTTGAGGGCTAGTAATATGATCCAATTATGTTATCCTTGTTGAGAGAACTTGCACTAGTGAAAGTATGAACCCTAGGCCTTGTTCCTATCATTGCAATACCGTTTATGCTCACGTTTACCACTTGCTACCTTGATGTTATTATATTTTCTTATTACAAAAACCAATATCTACCATCCATATTGCACTTGTATCACCATCTCTTCGCCGAACTAGTGCACCTATACAATTTACCATTGTATTGGGTGTGTTGGGGACACAAGAGACTCTTTGTTATTTGGTTGTAGGGTTGTTTGAGAGAGACCATCTTCATCCTACGCCTCCCACTGATTGATAAACCTTAGGTCATCCACTTGAGGGAAATTTGCTACTGTCCTACAAACCTCTGCACTTGGAGGCCCAACAACGTCTACAAGAAGAAGGTTGCGTAGTAGACATCAAGCTCTTTTCTGGCGCCGTTGCCGGTGAGGTTAGTGCTTGAAGCTATATCTTTAGATCTTGCAATTGAATCTTTTAGTTTCTTGTTTTATCACTAGTTTTAGTTTATAAAAGAAAACTACAAAAAATGGAATTAAGGTTACCTCATATGCTTCACCTTTTTAATATCTTTCATGAAAATGATGGGAAGGAAAATTGTGCTCAAGTACTAGAAGAAGAATTACATAGAATGCTTGGCATAGAATATGTGCATGATGAGCATGATTGCAATGTTGTTAGTATGAATTCTTTGAATACCCATGATGCTAATGATATGCAAAGTCACAAGCTTGGGAAGCTATGTTTGATGAAGATGATATTTTTAGTCCCCCAAGTCTTGATGAGCAAATTTATTATGATGAAAGCATGCCTCCTATTTATGATGGTTATATTGATGAAAGTGGATTTGGAGAGGTCATGACTTTATTTAGTGATGAATCCACTATTTCGGAAGAGGTTCCAATTAATTATGAGAACAAATTTGCTATCTATGATGACTATTGTGATGACTTGTATGCTATTAAGAATAATGATAACCATGAAACTTGTCATCATGATTTTAGTTTTCAATTGGATTATGCTTCACATGATAGTTATTTTGTTGAATCTGATGCTCCCACTATTTCGAATGAGAAGAATTTTGCTTATGTGGAGAGTAGTAAAATTTCTATGCAAGTAGATCATGAAAAGAATGCTTTATGTGCTGGTTATATTGTTGAATTCATTCATGATTCTACTGAAAATTATTATGAGAGAGGATCATATGCTTCTACAAATTGCAATAATATCAAGTTTCCTCTCTATGTGCTTAAAGTTTTGAAGTTATGCTTGTTTTCCCTTCCTATGCTAGTTGATTATCGTTCCCATAAGTTGTTTGCTTACAAAATCCCTATGCATAGGAAGTGGGTTAGACTTAAATGTTCTAGTCATATTCTTCATAATGCTCACCTTATGTTTCAATTCTTATCTGAGCATCATTATGCCTAGCTAGGAGCGTTAGACGATAGCGCTTGTTGGGAGGCAACCCAACTTTATTTAAGTTTTTTTGTTTTTGCTTCTGTTTAGGAATAAATATTGCATCTAGCTTCTGTTTAGATGTGGTTTTGTGTTTTAATTAGTGTTTGTGCCAAGTAGAACCTTTGGGAAGACTTGTGTGAAGTTTATATGATCTTGCTGTGAAAAAACAGATTCTTTAGCGCTTGCTAGAATGGTCATCAGATTTTACTGCTATTTAGTTGATTCTTTTTGCAGATGATTAATATACAAATTCCTCACATTTAACAATTTAGTTTGAATTTTTTGGAGTTACAGAAGTATGGGAAACCTGCAGATTACTACAGACTGTTCTGTTTTTGACAGATTCTGTTTTTCGTGTGTTGTTTGCTTATTTCAATGCATCTATGAGTAATATTGGGAAGTATGAACCATAGAGAAGTTGGAATACAGTAGGTTCAACACCAATATAAACAAAGAATGAATTCATTGCAGTACCTTTGAGTAGTGGTTTGCTTTCTTATACTAACGGAGCTCACGAGATTTTTGTCTAAGTTTTGTGTTGTGAAGTTTTCAAGTTTTGAGTATCGCTTCGATGGACTATGGAACAAAGAGTGGCAAGAGCCTAAGCTTGGGGATGCCAAAGGCACCCCAAGGTAAAATTCAAGGACAACCAAAAGCCTAAGCTTGGGGATGCCCCGGGAAGGCATCCCCTCTTTCGTCTTCATCTATCGGTAACTATACACTGAGCTATATTTTTATTCACCACATGATATGTGTTTTGCTTGGAGCGTCAATTTATTTTAGTTTGTTTTGCTTGCTGTTTGAATAATATCTCAAGATCTTAAATTCTTAAATGTTAGAGAGTCTTCACATAGTTACATAATTATTCAACTACTCATTGATCTTCACTTATATCTTTCGGAGTAGTTTGTTATTGCTCTAGTGCTTCACTTATATCTTTTAGAGCACGGCGGTGGTTTTATTTTGTTGAAATTGTTGATCTCTCATGCTTCACTTATATTCTTTTGAGAGTCTATTAAAACAGCATGGTAATGTGCTTTGGCTATAAAACTAGCCTTTGCCTGATAGGCATCCAAGATCAATGTAGTAAAAACTTTCACACACTAAGTGCATTGAATATGATGAGAAGTTGGATGCTTCATAATTGTTTTGAGATATGAGGATAGTGATATTAGAGTCATGCTAGTGGAGTTATTATGAAATTGAGAAATGCTTGTGTTAAGGTTAGTGATTCCCGTAGCATGCACGTATGGTGAACCGCTATGTGACGAAGTTAGAGCATGATGTATTTGTAAAGTGTCAACCTTTGTGTGGAGGTCGGGGGCGCGCGATGGTTAACTCCTACCAACCTCCCCCCTCCCTAGGAGCATGCGTTGATTGCTTTGTTTTGATGACTCGTAAATTTTTGCAATAAGTATATGAGTTCTTATGACTAATGTTGAGTCCATGGATTATACGCACTCTCACCCTTCCACCGTTGCTAGCCTCTCTTGTATCGCGCAACTTTCGCCGGTACCATACACCCACTATATATCCTTCCTCAAAACAGCCACCATATTATTCCTCAAAACAGCCACCATACCTACCTATCATGGCATTTCCATAGCCATTCCGAGATATATTGCCATGCAACTTTCCACCGTTCCGTTCATATGACACACTTCATATTGTCATATTGCCATGCATGATCATGTAGTTGACATCGTATTTGTGGCAAAGCCACCATGCATAATTTTTCATACATGTCACTCTTGATTCATTGCACATCCTGATAGACCGCCGGAGGCATTCATATAGGGTCATACTTTGTTCTAGTATCGAGTTGTAAATCAATATAAGTGTGATGATCTTCATTATTAGAGCATTGTCCCGTGTGAGGAAAAAAAGATAAAGGCCAAATAAAAAAGGAGATGGCCCAAAAAAATAGAGAGGGGCTAAAAACAAAAGAGGGAAGCCCCTCCGAAAAAATGAGAGAAAAGAGAGAAGGGACAATGCTACTATCTTTTTCCACACTTGTGCTTCAAAGTAGCACCATGTTCTTCATGATAGAGAGTCTCATGTTTAGTCACTTTCATATACTAGTGGGAATTTTCATTATAGAACTTGGCTTGTATATTCCAACGATGGGCTTCCTCAAATGCCCTAGGTCTTCGTGAGCAAGCAAGTTGGATGCACACCCACTTAGTTTCTTTTGTTAAGCTTTCATACATTTTTAGCTCTAGTGCATCCGTTGCATGGCAGTCCCTACTCACTCACATTGATATCTATTGATGGGCATCTCCATAGCCCGTTGATACGCCTAGTCGATGTGAGACTATCTTCCTCCTTTTTGTCTTCTCCACGACCACCTCTCTATTCCACATAGTGCTATGTCCATGGCTCACGCTCATGTATTGCGTGAAAGTTGAAATGTTTGAAAGAATAGAGTATGAAAACAAGTGCTTGGCTGAGATCGGGGTTGTGCATGATATGAATATTTTGTGTGATGAAGAGGGAGCATAGCCAGACTATATGATTTTGTAGGGATAACTTTCTTTAGTCGTAGTATTTTGAGAAGACATGATTGCTTTGTTAGTATGCTTGAAGTATTGTTATTTCTTATGTCAATATAGACTTTTATCTTGAATCTTTCAGATCTGAGCATTCATGCCACAATTAAGAGAATTACATTGAAAAACTATATTGGTTAGCATTCCACATCAAAAATTCTTTCTTTATCATTTACCTACTCGAGGACGAGCAGGAATTAAGCTTGGGGATGCTTGATACGTCTCCAACGTATCTATAATTTTTGATTGTTCCATGCTATTATATTATCCTTCTGGGATATATTATGGGCTTTTATATACACTTTTATATGATTTTCGGGACTAACCTATTAACCCAGAGCCCAGTGCCAGTTTCTGTTTTTTCCTTGTTTTTGAGTTTCGTTGAAAGGAATATCAAACGGAGTCCAATTGACGAGCCAATTTTTGATGATTTTTTCTAGACCAAAGGAAGCCCCCCAGAAGCAAAAGAGTTGGGCCAGGAGAGCCACGGGCTGCCCACAAGGGTGGGGGCGTGCCCTGGGCAGGGGCGCGCCCTCCTATCTCGTGGACAGCCCAGAAGCCCCCCTGACATGTGCCCTACGCCAAAAAATCCTATAAATACTGAAACCTTCGGAAATTAACCTAGATCAGGAGTTCTGTCGACGAAAGCCTTTGTAGCCACCGAAAACCAATCTACGCCCGTTCTGGCACCCTGCCGGAGGGGGGAATCCCTCTCCGGTGGCTATCTTCATCATCCCGGCGCTCTCCATGACGAGGAGGGAGTAGTCCACCCTCGGGGCTGAGGGTATGTACCAGTAGCTATATGTTTGATCTCTCTCTCTCTCTCTCTCTCTCTCTCGTGTTCTTGAGATGGAACAATCTTGATGTATCGCGAGCTTTGCTATTATAGATGGAACTTATGATGCTTCTCCCCCTCTACTCTCTTGTAATGGATTGAGTTTTCCCTTTGAAGTTATCTTATCGGATTGAGTCTTTAAGGATTTGAGAACACTTGATGTATGTCTTGCACGTGCTTATCTGTGGTGACAATGGGATATCATGTGATCCACTTGATGTATGTTTTGGTGATCAACTTGCGGGTTCCGTGACCTTGGGAATCTATGCATAGGGGTTGGCACACGTTTTCATCTTGACTTTCCGCTAGAAACTTTGGGGCACTCTTTGAAGTTCTATGTGTTGGTTGAATAGATGTTTCTGAGATTGTGTGATGCATATCGTATAATCATGCCCACGGATAATTGAGGTGACAATGGAGTATCTAGGTGACATTAGGGTTTTGATTGATTTGTGTCTTAAGGTGTTATTCTAGTATGAACTCTATGATAGATTGAACGTTACTACGGACTCTTGAATAGATCGATCGGCAAGAATAACTTTGAGGTGGTTTCATACCCTACCATAATCTCTTCGTTTGTTCTCCCCTATTAGTTACTTTGGAGTGACTCTTTGTTGCATGTTGAGGGCTAGTAATATGATCCAATTATGTTATCCTTGTTGAGAGAACTTGCACTAGTGAAAGTATGCACCCTAGGCCTTGTTTCCTATCATTGCCATACCGTTTATGCTCACGTTTACCACTTGCTACCTTGCTGTTTTTATATTTTCTTATTACAAAAACCAATATCTACCATCCATATTGCACTTGTATCACCATCTCTTCGCCGAACTAGTGCACCTATACAATTTACCATTGTATTGGGTGTGTTGGGGACACAAGAGACTCTTTGTTATTTGGTTGCAGGGTTGTTTGAGAGAGACCATCTTCATCCTACGCCTCCCACGGATTGATAAACCTTAGGTCATCCACTTGAGGGAAATTTGCTACTGTCCTACAAACCTCTGCACTTGGAGGCCCAACAACGTCTACAAGAAGAAGGTTGCGTAGTAGACATCACCACCCCGGAGGGAAAAAGGATCAAGTATGTATCTAGGCATTCGCCTAGTAGGACACAAGTAAATTATCTCTCGGGAGTTGTTCAGGAGGAAGTGCCCGTAGTAAGGGATTATCCGGATGTATTTCCAGTGGAGCTACCAGGCATGCCGCCGGATGGGGATATTGAGTTTTTGATATAGCTATTGCCTGGCACCGGACCAATATCGAAGAGACCATACCGGATACCAGCAAATGATCTGGAGGAGATCAAGAAGCAGATTAAGGAGTTATTAGAGAAAGGATTTATTAGACGAAGTTCATCACCTTGGGGAGCCCTGGTGCTCTTGGTCGAGAAGAAGGGTGGATCTTTAAGAATGGTCGTTGGTTATCGGGAACTCAATGAAGTGACGATTAAGAATAAGTACCCACTGCCGATGATCAATGATTTGTTCGACCAACTTCAAGGAGCTAAAGTATTCTCCAAGATCTATCTACGATCAGGATACCACCAGTTGAAGATCCGTGAGAAGGATATACCTAGGACAGCCTTTACCACAAGGTATGGGCTATATGAGTATACGGTTATGTCATTTGGATTGACTAACGCCCCTGCCTATTTCATGTGTATGATGAATAAGGTGTTCTTGGAGTTCTTGGATAAGTTTGTCGTGGTATTCATTGATGATATCTTGGTGTACTCGAAGAACGAAGAGGAACACGCGGAGCATTTGCGTTTGGTTCTAGAGAAGCTCAGAGAACATCAGTTGTACGCCAAGTTTAGCAAATGTGAGTTTTGGTTGAAGGAAGTTGGATTCTTAGGACATGTTATATCAGGAGAAGGTGTAGCAGTGGACCCCGTCAAAGTGCAGGCAGTCACTGAGTGGCTGGCACCCACTTCAGTTGGAGAGATCCGCGGTTTGCTTGGACTCGTGGGATACTACCGGAGATTCATAGAGAATTTCTCCAAGATTGCAAAGCCTATGACAACATTGTTGAAGAAGGATAAAAGTTTCATTGGGCTGAAGAGTGTGAAGAAAGTTTCCAGGAGTTGAAGAAACGTTTGACGACAGCCCCAGTGCTGATCTTGCCAGATATATGCAAGGATTTCCAAGTGTATTGTGATGCTTCACGCTTAGGACTTGGAGGAGTACTCATGCAGGATGGAAGAGTTGTTTCTTATGCATCACGTCAACTTCGACCACACAAGTTGAATTATGCGACGCATGATTTGGAGCTAGCAGCAGTTGTGCATGTGCTCAAAACTTGGAGACGTTTCCTTATTGGAAATCATTGTGATGTGTACATGTATCACAAGAGTTTGAAGTACATTTTCACTTAGAAGGAGCCGAACCTCAGGCAGAGGAGATGGTTGGAGCTTATAAAGGATTATGATATGAAGCTGCACTATCACCCCGGAAAGGCCAATGCCGTTGCAGACGCTTTGAGCCGGAAGAGTTATGCAAATACCTAGTAAAGGGAGGATTGCCAGAGGAGTTAGCAAAAGATCTCAGGGAGCTTCGTTTGGAGATAGTACCTAGAGGTTTTGTTGCAACATTGGAGGTTCAATCAACATTGTTGGGAAAGATACGAGAAGCCCAGAAGGATGACAAAGAGATTGCCGAAATCAAGGAGAAGATGAGTGAAGGAAAAGCCAAGGGTTTTCGTGAGGATGAACACGACACCTTGTGGTTTGAAGACTGAATCTATGTGCCCAACAACGCCAAGATCAGGAAGTTGATATTACAGGAAGCACATGATTGGCCATATTCGATACACCCCGGAAACACTAAGATGTATTTGGATTTAAAGGAACTTTTCTGGTGGACGGGTATGAAGAAGGATATTGCCTAGTATGTAGCAGTATGTGATGTATGCCAGAGAGAGAAGGCGGAACATCAGAAGCCAGCAGGATTACTACAGCCTATGCCGATACCCAAATGGAAGTGGGATAAGCTTGGCATGGACTTTATCACCGGATTGCCCAGAACCAGATCGGGATATGACTCAATCTGGGTAGTAGTGGATCGCTTGACCAAAGTGGCCCACTTTATCCCAGTGAAAACCACGTATACCAGTGCGAAGTTGGCCAAGATATACATGACCAGGATCGTATGTCTGCACGGAGTTCCAAGGACCATTTTATCAAATAGAGGAACACAGTTCACCTCAAAGTTTTGGCATCAGCTACACCACACTTTGGGAACGAGGCTGGAATTCAGTACCGCTTTTCACCCGCAGACTGATGGACAGACCGAGAGAGTTAATCAGATTCTGGAGGACATGTTGAGACCTTGTGCGCTAGATTATGGATCTAGTTAGGATGACAACTTGCCCTACGCGGAGTTCTCGTACAACAATAGCTACCAGGCCAGTTTGAAGATGGCGCCATTCGAAGCATTGTACGGGAGGAGATGCCGGACGCCATTGATGTGGGATGAAGTCGGAGACCGTCAGTTGTTTGGACCAGATCTGATTAAAGAGTCAGAAGAGAAGGTTAAGCTGATTCGACATAGACTAAAGGTAGCTCATTCTAGACAGAAGAGTTATGCAGACTCGAAGCGCAAGGAAGTAGTCTATGAAATTGGAGATAGAGCGTACCTGAGAGTGTCGCCTCTGCGAGGAGTTAAACGTTTTGGAGTTAAGGGAAAGTTAGCCCCGAGATTTGTCGGACCATACCATGTTTTGGAACGCATGGGAGAGGTTGCATATAAGTTGGAGTTACCTGAAGGATTGTTAGGAGTTCACGACGTATTTCACGTTTCTCAGCTTAAGAAGTGCCATGCAAAGATGGCCGATATTCCTTTAAGAGACACAGTGCCCCTGGAAGCAATTCAGTTGGATAGTGATCTGACTTACGAGGAGAAACCCGTCAAGATCCTCGAGTTTGCGAGCAGAGTCACCCGCAGCAAGGTTATCAAGTTTTGCAAAGTTCAGTGGAGTCACCACACCGAAGATGAAGCCACCAGGGAACGAGAGGATGATCTACACAAGGACCACCCACACCTATTCTCTAGCCCAACCGAATCTCGAGGGCGAGATTCATTCTAAGTGGGGTAGGTTTGTAACATCCCAAATTTTCAATTTGGAATGTTATACATAGATCATATTGCATTGAATATTTTATTGCATTTGTGCATTGCGATCCTCGAAAATTCTAAGCAACTCAAGGACCCACGGAGAGAGTTGGGGATTTTACCGTTTTCGTATTTGAGTTCCCTCAAATACCGGTACGGGGATCACTTTGGTTTTAATTGTTTTTCTCTCCTAAAAATATTTCTTAATAAAATATATGAGCGGAGATAATATGACTTCTCCAAAATAAAAGGAATATTGGAGGAAAAATATTAAAATCACTTTTGGTTTTTATTCGGATTTATTTGCTATTTTATTTGCATAGGAAAAATGCGTGTTTTTCAAAATTGCATTTAGGTCCGGCAAAAATGTTCAATTTGTCCTAAATTTTATTAGAGGACGGTGAAAATTTATTTCGGAATTTTTCGTCTCCGTTTAGTATTTTATTTTTGAGTTTTTCTGCGTCAGGATAATTTAAAAAAAAAGTGGGTCGGACTGACTAGGCCGAAGCCCAGCCGGCCCAGCGCCGCCGCCGACTCCGACTCCGGTTGGGAGTCCTGCCTGCGCCTGCCGCCCGCCGTGGCCGAGGCAGACTGCCGCAGCCGCCTGCCCCTTCCCCAAGCCACCGCCCCCCTGGCCCTTTATAAGCCGACCCCCCCTTTCGCCGCCACCACCGCCAGCCACCGCCGCCGCAGCTGCCAGCCGCCGCCGCCGCACTATGCCGCCGCCGCCGCTGCAGCCACCGCCGCCGCGCCGGAGCTCGCCACCCTGCCGCCGCACCCGCCGCCTCATCGTCGGAGCCCCCGCCGCCGGAGCCCGCCGTCGTCGAGGTAGACGCCATCCCGAGCCGCCGCCGTTTTTTTAAACCATTCTGTTTTTTAGAAACCCAAGATCTGTTTTTTTAATAGATCGGTTCGATTTTTTTCGGTTTAGTTGTTTAGCGGACGTTCGTCCGTACGTTCATCTTAACGAACGTTGTTCGCCCATTAGTCACAGACAACGAACATTCATTCGTTAGCATGTTCGTCAGTTTTCTTTTTCAGGGCCTTTTTCGCGATTATTTTCGAGCGCGATTTCTGCCCTAATCTTGTTTTTAGTTTTTCTTTTCGCTCGGGAGTCGGAATGAGGCGATTCAAGCGCCCAGATCTTCGTCTCGAAGCCCTCTTTCCATTTAACCAACTTAAACAAGGTTTTGTACTGTAAAAGTTGACCTTAGACCAATCTAGTAAACGGATCTTGTTTCTTTCGCAGTTTGAGTTTCGTTGCTTCGTTTGATTTGATTCTTTTTGCAAACCGGAGTTCTGAAGTTGAACTTTCTGGTTAGATCTTCTTGTTTGTAGTTTTGTTTGTGCATATTTGCTTGTTTGCTTATGTATGCTATTGATTGCTTGTGATAGAATTCTCGGAGTGTGAAGCATGCTACTACGAGTCCCTAGGTTTTGCGAATCATCAGGAAGGCAAGTAACACTTTGATCATACCCTTTATTACCCAGTTTTTATGCATTAGATCAAACCCTCACACATTGCATGAGTAGGATATCTTAACTTGTGGGTTTGGGAAGTAGATTGAGGTAGAACCTATTACCTGCATTATTTTCAAACCTTGGGAGTTACTTCTACATTATGCTTAGGTTGCCATGATATGCTCGTAGACGTGGATTGGGTTTGAGTGTATCCATGACAGATGTGGGTTGTTAATTAATGGTTCAACTTAAGGTGGCTACTTGAATACACATATGGGTGGATTGGTTGCAGGGCACCTGGAGAATCCAGTGTTGTCCTAGGAAATCCCGGGGGTACCGTGTGATTATCCTATGGAATGCCACCCAGGCTCAAAGGGATCATAAAACTATTCATGCTAGAAACTTCCGTGTGCAGCCACAATGCCATTATAAGCTCTGGCATAGTATGAGTAAGTTGTGTGAGCTCTTTCAGTGGTGGACTAGCTGAAGTAGGGGAAAGTAGGTGTACGGGTCCACCCGGGATAAAGAGTAAATGCTTCTGAAAGACTGTGTCTCGGTCATCCGTTTCTCAAACACCATGCAGTGCGAGAAATCCAACGGGGGAGATCGAGTCTTGTGGGGAAAAGTCCACAAACCTCTGCAGAGTGTACAAACTAATCATCATTAGCCGTGTCCCCGGTTATGGACATCTTGAGTATCTGGTACTTGAATTATTGGTTGATATCAACACTCTAAAATTTAACTTGTTGGGTTAATGATGACTACTTTAATTGGGATTAAGTTGGAGGTACCTTCTCATTGATGTTTGAACTACCATGATAGTTAAAATAAAACTTATTCCTTTGTTGTAGGGAAAATTTGGCTTTATGCAAAACTTTAACCTTAGAGCCTCCACCAGCCAAATATGCATATAGTGTTAGCCTTTATTTCTGTTACTTGCTCCACTGTGTTATCTTGCCAGCATATTCCATGTGTTGACCCGTTTCGGGCTGCAACATGTTACGTTGAAGACTTTTCAGACGAAGAGTAAGAAGCGCTAGGTCGTTTGTCATGCACTCAGCTATGCCGTTGGAGTTGATGGACTCGCTAATCTTCCAAGCCTTCCACTGTTATTTTGTTAGATGGCCTTATGCCATAGACTTTTGTAATAAGTTCTCTTTTGAGACATTCGATGTAATAAGTGTGTGATTGCAACTCTGTTATAAATCCTTCAAGTACTGTGTGTGTCAGCATTACCGATCCAGGGATGACACAGAACACAGAGACTTCGGTCCATTCGGATCGTGGTCGCTACATTCAATGCTTTGCTTGAAGAAAAATTGCTTAAGATTGATGAATTGGCTAGAAGTGTGGATAGAATTACTCTTGATGTTGATTCTTTGAAACTTAGATCTATCCCACCTAAGCATGATATCTATGAGTCTCTCAAAGCTATGAGAATTTCCATTGATAAATGCAAAGAAAGAACCGCCAGGATGCGTGCTAAAAGAGAGAATTATGTAAAAGCGTGTTCTTCTAGTTATCATGAAAATAAAGATGAAGATCTGAAAGTTATTGATGTGTCTCCTATTAGATCCTTGTTTTCTAGTATGAATCTTGATAAAGATGGGATTGGAGATGAGTCCACTTTAATTAAAAGGTGTCCCAATGATTCGGAGTTTTTAGATCTTGATGCTAAAATTGTTAAAAGTGGGAGTGAAGAGATTAAAACTTTGCATAGTGATGAACCCACTACTTTGGATTTCAAGGGATTCAATTATGATAATTGCTCTTTGATTGATTGTATTTCCTTGTTACAATCCGTACTAAACTCTCCGCATGCTTATAGTCAAAATAAAGCTTTTACCAAACACATAGTTGATGCTTTGATGCAATCTTATGAAGAAAAACTAGAATTGGAAGTTTATATCCCTAGAAAGCTTTATGATGAGTGGGAACCTACTATTAAAATTAAAATAAAAGATCATGAATGCTTTGGTTTGTGTGATTTGGTTGCAAGTGTTTCCACTATCCCAAAAAACTTTGTGTGATTTGTTAGGCTTCCATGAGCTTGATGATTGTTCTTCAAATTTGCATCTTGCGGATTCCACTATTAAGAAACCTATGAGAAGGATTAATGATGTTATTATTGTTGCAAATAGGAATTATGTTCCAATAGATTTCATTGTTCTTGATATAGATTGCAATCCTTCATGTCCTATTATTCTTGGTAGACCTTTCCTTAGAACGATTGGTGCAATTATTGATATGAAGGAAGGAAATATTATATTCCAATTTCCGTTAAGGAAAGGCATGGAACACTTTCCTAGAAAGTGAAAACAAATTACCATATGAATCTATTATGAGATCCACTTATGGATTGCCTTCCAAAGATGGCAATACCTAGATCTATCCATGTATCGTGCCTAGCTAGGGGCGTAAAACGATAGCACTTGTTGGAGGCAACCCAATTTTATATTTTTTTTTTGTTTTTGCTTCTGTTTAGGAATAAATATTGCATCTAGCTTCTGTTTAGATGTGGTTTTGTGTTTTAATTAGTGTTTGTGCCAAGTAGAACCTTTGGGAAGACTTGTGTGAAGTTTATATGATCTTGCTGTGAAAAACATAATCGTTAGCGCTCGCTAGAATAGTCACCATATTTTACTAGAGCGTGCTATTTAGTTGATTCTTTTTGCAGATGATTAATAGACAAATTCCTCACGTTTACCAATTTATTTCAATTTTATTGGCGTTACAGAAGTACGCGAAAGTTACAGATTACTACATATTGTTATGTTTTTGACAGATTCTGTTTTTGTGTGTTGTTTGCTTATTTTGATGAATCTATGAGTAGTATTGGAGAGTATGAATCATAGAGAAGTAGGAATATAGTAGGTTTAACACTAATATAAACAAAGAATGAGTTCATTACAGTACCTTTGAGTAGTGGTTTGTTTTCTCATACTAACGGAGCTCACGAGATTTTTGTATAAGTTTTGTGTTGTGAAGTTTTCAAGTTTTGAGTATTGCTTTGATGGACTATGGAACAAAGAGTGGCAAGAGCCTAAGCTTGGGTATGCCCAAGTCACCCCAAGGTAAAATTCAAGGACAACCAAAATCCTAAGCTTGGGGATGCCCCGGGAAGGCATCCCCTCTTTCGTCTTCATCTATCGGTAACTATACTCTGAGCTATATTTTTATTCACCACATGATATGTGTTTTACTTGGAGCGTCATGTATTATTTGTGTCTTCACTTGTTAGTTTGCCACAATTATCCTTGCGGGACACGCCTTTTTGAGAGAGATAAATATCACCTAGTAATTGTTAGAACACTCTATGTGCTTCACTTATATCTTTTGAGTAGAATAGTTTTTGCTCTAGTGCTTCACTTATATCTTCTAGAGCACGATGGTGATTTTATTTTGTAGAAATTGTTGATCCCTCATGCTTCACTTAAATCTTTTTGAGAGTCTATTAGAACAGCATGATAATGTGCTTTGGCTCTAAAACTAGCCTTCACATGATAGGCATCCAAGATCAATGTAGTAAAAACTTTCACACTAAGTGCATTGAATATGAAGAGAAGTTGGATGCTTGATAAGTGTTTTGGGATATGAGGATAGTGATATTAAAGTCATGCTAGTAGAGTGATTATGAAATTTAGAAATACTTGTGTTAAAGTTAGTGATTCCCGTAGCATGCACGTATGGTGAACCGCTATGTGACAAAGTTAGAGCATGAGGTATTTGTAGAGTGTCATCCTTTGTGTGGAGGTCGGGGGCACGCGATGGTTAACTCCTACCAACCTCCCCCCTAGGAGCATGCGTCGATTGCTTTGTTTTGATGACTCGTAAATTTTTGCAATAAGTATATGAGTTCTTATGACTAATGTTGAGTCCATGGATTATACGCACTCTCACCCTTCCACCATTGCTAGCCTCTCTTGTACCGCGCAACTTTCGCTGGTACCATAAAACCCACTATATATCCTTCCTCAAAACTGCCACCATATATCTTCCTCAAAACAGCCACCATACCTACCTATCATGGCATTTCCATAGCCATTCTGAGATATATTGCCATGCATGTGTTGGGGAACGTTGCATGGGAAACAAAAATTTTCCTACGCTCACCAAGATCAATCTAGGAGATGCATCTACGAGGGAAGAGTCGGATCCACATACCCTTGTAGATCGCTAAGCGGAAGCGTTCAAGAACGCGGTTGATGGAGTCGTATTCGCCGCGATTCAGATCGCCGAAGATCCTAGCACCGAACGGACGGTGCCTCCGCGTTCTTCACACGTGCAGCTCGGGGACGTCTCCTCCTTCTTGATCCAGCAAGGGGGAAGGAGAGGTTGACGGAGAAACCCAGCAGCACGACGGCGTGGTGGAGATGGTGGTGGAGGAATTCCAGCAGGGCTTCGCCAAGCACTGCAAAATAGACGAAGATATTCGTGGGAGAGGGAGGGCAGCGCCGAGGCACGAACTTGTGTTGCTGCCCTCCCTCTGCCTAGGGGGCGGCGGCCAAGGCCAGATGGGGCCGGCCAAGGGGGGGGCGGCGGCCAGGGCTAGGGTTTCCCCCCCCCTAGGCGCCTTGCCCCCCAAGCCAAGGGGGTGCGGCTGCCCTAGGG
Organism: Secale cereale; assembly: GCA_902687465.1. Taxonomy (NCBI): domain Eukaryota; kingdom Viridiplantae; phylum Streptophyta; class Magnoliopsida; order Poales; family Poaceae; genus Secale; species Secale cereale. Next base: position 65,373,935 of record LR738713.1, read on the forward strand.
GGGCCCAGCCCCTTAGGCGCAGGTGGAGGGGCCTGGGGGGGGGCGCACAGCCCCTGTGTGGGCTGTTGCGTCTCCCCACTTATGGCCCATGAGGCCCGCAACACTTGCCGGGACCCCCGAAACTCCTTTCGGTCATCCGACGACTCCCCGGTGCTCCCCGGAACACTTCCGGACTCCGATCACTCTCATCCTATATATCAATCTTCGTCCCCGGACCATTCCGGAGACCCTCGTCACGTCCGGGATCTCATCCGGGACTCCGAACAACCTTCGGTTACCATGCACTGTTCTCACTAACAACTCTAGCGTCACCGAACCTTAAGTGTGTAGACCCTGCGGGTTCGGAAACTATGCAGACATGACCGAGACACTCCCAGGTCAATAACCAATAGCGGGATCTGGATACCCATATTGGTTCCCACACGTTCCTCGATGATCTCATCGGATGAACCACGATGTCAAGGATTCAGGCAATCCCGTATACAGTTCCCTTTGTCTCGTCGGTATGTTACTTGCCCGAGATTCGATCGTCGGTATCTCTATACCTAGTTCAATCTCGTTACCGGCAAGTCTCTTTACTCGTTCCATAATACATAATCCTGTGACTAATTACTTAGTCACTTTGAGCTCATTGAGATGACGTATTACCGAGTGGGCCCGGAGATACCTCTCCGTCACACGGAGTGACAAATCCCAGTCTCGATCCATGTCAACTCAACAGACACCTTCGGAGATACCTGTAGAGTACCTTTATAGTCACCCAGTTACGTTGCGACGTTTGGCACACACAAGGCACTCCTACGGTGTCAGTGAGTTACATGATCTCATGGTCATAGGAACTTATACTTGACATGCAGAAAACTATAGCGATAACTGATACGATCAAAAGCTATGTTTAACGTTTGGGTCTCGTCCATCACATCATTCTCCTAATGATGTGATCCCGTTATCAAATGACAACTCATGTCTATGACCTGGAAACCGCGGTCATCTTTGATCAACGAGCTAGTCCTGAAGAGGCTTACTAGGGACACAAAGTTTGTCTATTTATCCACACATGTATTTAAGTTTCCAATCAATACAATTATAGCATGGATAATAAACGTTATCATGAACAAGGAAATATAATAATAACTCTTTTATTATTGCCTCTAGGGCATATTTCCAACAGTCTCCCACTTGCACTAGAGTCAATAATCTAGCATTACAAGGTAATGAATCTAACACCCATAGAGTCTTGGTGTTGATCATGCTTAGCCCGTGGAAGAGGCTTAGTCAACGGATCTGCAACATTCAAATCCGTGTGTACTTTGCAAATGCGTATGTCCTCCTCCTTGACTGAATCGCGGATGGAATTGAAGCGTCGCTTTATGTGTCTGGTCCTCTTGTGAAACCTTGGTTCCTTGGCTAGAGCAATGGCACCAGTGTTGTCACAAAACAGAGTCATTGGGTTCAATGCACTAGGCACAACTCCAAGATCTGTCATGAACTCCTTCATCCAGACACCTTCCTTTGCCGCCTCCGAGGCAGCTATGTACTCCGCTTCGCATGTAGAATCGGCTACCACGCTTTGCTTGGAACTGCACCAGCTTACCGCTCCCCCGTTGAGAATATATACGTACCCGGTTTGAGACTTAGAGTCATCCGGATCAGTGTCAAAGCTTGCATCGACGTAACCCTTTACGACGAGCTCTTGATCACCTCCATAAACGAGAAACATTTCCTTAGTCCTTTTCAGGTACTTTAGGATATTCTTGACCGCTGTCCAGTGATCCATACCAGGATTACTTTGAAACCTTCCGGCCATACTTATGGCAAGGCTGACATCTGGTCTTGTGCACAGCATTGCATACATGATAGAGCCTATGGCTGAAGCATAGGGGATGACACTCATCTTTTCTCTATCTTCCGTAGTTACTGGGCATTGAGTCTTACTCAACTTTGTACCTTGCAATACCGGCAAGAACCCCTTCTTGGATTGATCCATTTTGAACTTCTTCAAAACTTTATCAAGGTATGTACTTTGTGAAAGTCCTATCAGGCGTCTGGATCTATCTCTATAGATCTTGATGCCCAATATGAAAGCAGCTTCACCGAGGTCCTTCATCGAAAAACTCTTGTTCAAATACCCCTTCACGCTATCCAAAAGTTCTATATTGTTTCCAATCAGCAATATGTCATCCACATATAATATTAGAAACGCTATAGAGCTCCCACTCACTTTCTTGTAAATACAAGCTTCTCCGTAAACTTGTACAAACCCAAACGCTTTGATCACCTCATCAAAGCGAAGATTCCAACTCCGAGATGCTTGCACCAGCCCATAAATGGAACGCTGGAGTTTGCAAACTTTGTCAGCATTCTCTGGATCGACAAAACCTTCCGGTTGTATCATATACAACTCTTCCTTAAGAAAACCGTTAAGGAACGCTGTTTTGACATCCATCTGCCAAATTTCATAATCGAAATACGCAGCTATTGCTAACATGATTCGGACGGATTTAAGCATCGCTACGGGTGAGAAAGTCTCATCGTAGTCAATTCCTTGAACTTGTGAAAAACCCTTTGCCACAAGTCGAGCTTTATACACGGTGACATTGCCGTCAGCGTCCGTGTTCCTCTTAAAAATCCATTTATTCTGAATGGCCTTCCGCCCTTCAGGTAATACTTCCAAAGTCCATACTTTGTTTTCATACATGGATCCCATCTCGGATTTCATGGCCTCTAACCATTTGTCGGAATCCGGGCCCACCATCGCTTCTCCATAGCTCGTAGGTTCACTGTTGTCCAACAACATGACCTCCAAGACAGGGTTACCATACCACTCAGGTGCAGTGCGTACCCTTGTCGACCTACGAGGTTCGGTAGTAACTTGATCAGAAGCTTCTTGATCATCATCATTGGCTTCCTCTTCAACCGTTGCAGGCTCCACAAAAACATCTTTCTGTGCTGCGCTACTCTCTGGTTGAAGCAGAGGTTCAATAACCTCATCAAGTTCTACCTTCCTCCCACTCAATTCTTTCGAGAGAAACTCTTTCTCGAGAAAGGACCCGTTCTTAGCGACAAACACTTTGCCCTCGGATCTGAGATAGAAGGTGTACCCAACCGTCTCTTTTGGGTATCCTATGAAGACACATTTGTCCGCTTTGGGTTCGAGCTTTTCTGGCTGAAGCCTTTTGACATAAGCATCGCAACCCCAAACTTTGAGAAAAGACAACTTAGGTTTCTTACCAAACCACAGTTCATACGGTGTTGTCTCAACGGACTTGGATGGAGCCCTATTTAAAGTGAATGCAGTCGTCTCTAACGCATATCCCCAAAATGATAGTGGCAAATCGGCAAGAGACATCATAGAACGCATTAAAATTCAGGGGAGCTACTGCGGGAGCCATCTACAACAAAAGATTTGCAAAGACATCTTAGACTATTGTTCATGATAAGTGAGTTTTAACTAATCAAATTACTTATAACTCCCACTCAAATTGACATCCCTCTGGTCATCCGAGCGTGACATGATCCAAATCCACCAACCCAAGTCCGATCATCACGTGAGATGAGGTGGTGTCAATGGTGAACATCTTCATGTTGATCATATCTACTATATGACTCATGCTCGACCTTTCGGTCTTCCGTGTTCCGAGGCCATGTCTGTACATGCTAGGCTCGTCAAGTCTAACCCGAGTGTTCTGCATGTGCAAAACTGGCTTGCACCCGTTGTATGCGAACGTAGAGTCTATCACACCCGATCATCACGTGGTGCTTCGAAACGACGAACCTTCGCAACGGCGCACACTCGGGGGGAACACAATTTTATCTTGAAATTTTAGTGAGGGATCATCTTATAATGCTACCGTCGTCCTAAGCAAAATAAGATGCATAAAAGGATTAACATCACATGCAAATCATAAGTGACATGATATGGCCATCAACTCGTGCTTTTGATCTTCATCTCCAAAGCACCAGCATGATCTCCATCGTCACCGGCGTAACACCATGATCCCCATCATCATGATCTCCATCATCGTGTCGCCATCGGGGTTGTCGCGCGCCCACCATGCTCTTACTACTATTGCTACCGTTTAGCGATAAAGTAAAGCATTACATAGCGCTTAATGATTGACACGCAGGTCATACAAAAATTAAAGACAACCCTATGGCTCCTGCCGGTTGCCGTATACATCGACATGCAAGTCGATATTAACTGTTACAACATGATCATCTCATACATCAAATATATCTCATCATGTCATTGGCCATATCATATCACATACATACCCTGCAAAAACAAGTTAGACGTCCTCTAATTTGTTGTTGCATGTTTTACGTGGCTGCTATGGGTATCTAGCAAGAACGCTTCTTACCTACGCAAAGCCACAACGGTGATATTTAAGTTGCTATTTAACCTTCTACAAGGACCGCCTTTGTCGAATCCGATTCAACTAAGATAGGAGAGACAGACACCCGCCAGCCATCTTATGCAACAAAAGTCGCATGTCTGTCGATGGAACCGGTCTCATGTACGTGGACATGTAAAGTTGGTCCGGGCCGCTTCATCCCATAATACCGCTGAATCAAGAAACACCAAGGAGGGAAGCAATCTAAACATCAACGCCCACAAACCCCTTTGTGTTCTACTCGTGAAAACATCTACGCAAGAACCTAGCTCATGATGCCACTGTTGGGGAACGTTGCATGGGAAACAAAAATTTTCCTACGCTCACCAAGATCAATCTAGGAGATGCATCTACGAGGGAAGAGTCGGATCCACATACCCTTGTAGATCGCTAAGCGGAAGCGTTCAAGAACGCGGTTGATGGAGTCGTATTCGCCGCGATTCAGATCGCCGAAGATCCTAGCACCGAACGGACGGTGCCTCCGCGTTCTTCACACGTGCAGCTCGGGGACGTCTCCTCCTTCTTGATCCAGCAAGGGGGAAGGAGAGGTTGACGGAGAAACCCAGCAGCACGACGGCGTGGTGGAGATGGTGGTGGAGGAATTCCAGCAAGGCTTCGCCAAGCACTGCAAAATAGACGAAGATATTCGTGGGAGAGGGAGGGCAGCGCCGAGGCACGAACTTGTGTTGCTGCCCTCCCTCTGCCTCTCTTTATATAGGGGGGAGAGAGGGGAGGGGGCGCCCCTAGGGTTCCCCCTAGGGGGCGGCGGCCAAGGCCAGATGGGGCCGGCCAAGGGGGGGGCGGCGGCCAGGGCTAGGGTTTCCCCCCCCCCCCAGGCGTCTTGCCCCCCAAGCCAAGGGGGTGCGGCTGCCCTAGGGGGGCCCAGCCCCTTAGGCGCAGGTGGAGGGGCCTAGGGGGGGCGCACATCCCCTGTGTGGGCTGTTGCGTCTCCCCACTTATGGCCCATGAGGCCCGCAACACTTGCCGGGACCCCCGAAACTCCTTTCGGTCATCCGACGACTCCCCGGTGCTCCCCGGAACACTTCCGGACTCCGATCACTCTCATCCTATATATCAATCTTCGTCCCCGGACCATTCCGGAGACCCTCGTCACGTCCGGGATCTCATCCGGGACTCCAAACAACCTTCGGTTACCATGCACTGTTCTCACTAACAACCCTAGCGTCACCGAACCTTAAGTGTGTAGACCCTGCGGGTTCGGAAACTATGCAGACATGACCGAGACACTCCCAGGTCAATAACCAATAGCGGGATCTGGATACCCATATTGGTTCCCACACGTTCCTCGATGATCTCATCGGATGAACCACGATGTCAAGGATTCAGGCAATCCCGTATACAGTTCCCTTTGTCTCGTCGGTATGTTACTTGCCCGAGATTCGATCGTCGGTATCTCTATACCTAGTTCAATCTCGTTACCGGCAAGTCTCTTTACTCGTTCCATAATACATAATCCCGTGACTAATTACTTAGTCACTTTGAGCTCATTGAGATGACGTATTACCGAGTGGGCCCGGAGATACCTCTCCGTCACACGGAGTGACAAATCCCAGTCTCGATCCATGTCAACTCAACAGACACCTTCGGAGATACCTGTAGAGTACCTTTATAGTCACCCAGTTACGTTGCGACGTTTGGCACACACAAGGCACTCCTACGGTGTCAGTGAGTTACATGATCTCATGGTCATAGGAACTTATACTTGACATGCAGAAAACTATAGCGATAACTGATACGATCAAAAGCTATGTTTAACGTTTGGGTCTCGTCCATCACATCATTCTCCTAATGATGTGATCCCGTTATCAAATGACAACTCATGTCTATGACCTGGAAACCGCGGTCATCTTTGATCAACGAGCTAGTCCTGAAGAGGCTTACTAGGGACACAAAGTTTGTCTATTTATCCACACATGTATTTAAGTTTCCAATCAATACAATTATAGCATGGATAATAAACGATTATCATGAACAAGGAAATATAATAATAACTCTTTTATTATTGCCTCTAGGGCATATTTCCAACAGCATGATCATGTAGTTGACATAGTATTTGTGGCAAAGCCACCATGCATAAATTTTCATACATGTCACTCTTGATTCATTGCACATCCCGGTACGCCGCCGGAGGCATTCATATGGAGTCATACTTTGTTCTAGTATCGAGTTGTAAAATCGAGTTGTAAATCAATAAGAGTGTGATGATCATTATTATTAGAGCATTGTCCCATGTGAGGAAAGGCCAAATAAAAAAAAGATGCCCCCAAAAAATATAGAGAGAGGGGCTAAATAAAAAAGAAGAGAAAGCCCCTCCAAAAAGAGAGAGAGAGAGAGAGAGAAAAGAGAGAAGGGACAATTGCTACTATCTTTTTCCACACTTGTGCTTCAAAGTAGCATCATGTTCTTCATGATAGAGAGTCTCATGTTTAGTCACTTTCATATACTAGTGGGAATTTTCATTATAGAACTTGGCTTGTATATTCCAACGATGGGCTTCCTCAAATGCCCTAGGTCTTCATGAGCAGGCAAGTTGGATGCACACCCACTTAGTTTATTTTGTTGAGCTTCCATACATTTTTTAACTCTAATGCATCCGTTGCATGGCAATCCCTACTCACTCATGTTGATATCTATTGATGGGCATCTCCATAGCCCATTGATACGCCTAGTCGATGTGAGACTATCTCCCTCCTTTTTGTCTTCTCCACAACCACCACTCTATTCCACATAGTGCTATATACATGGCTCACGCTCATGTATTGCTTGAAAGTTGAATGGTTTGAAAGAATAGAATATGAAAACATGTGCTTGGCTGAAACCGGGGTTGTGCATGATATGAATATTTTGTGTGATGAAGAGGGAGCATAGCCAGACTATATGATTTTGTAGGGATAACTTTCTTTAGCCATAGTATTTTGAGAAGACATGATTGCTTTGTTAGTATGCTTGAAGTATTATTATTTCTTATGTTAATATAGACTTTTGTCTTGAATCTTTCAGATCTGAACATTCATGCCACAATTAAGAGAACTACATTGAAAATTATGTTGGTTAGCATTCCACATCAAAAATTCTGTTTTTATCATTTACCTACTCGAGGACCAGCAGGAATTAAGCTTGGGGATGCTTGATAAGTCTCCAACGTATCTATAATTTTTTGATTCTTCCATGCTATTATTATGATGTTTCAGATGTTTAATGGGCTATGTTATTCACTTTTATATTATTTTTGGGACTAACCTATTAACCCAAAGGCCCAGTCCAGATTGCTGTTTTTTGCCTATTTCAGGGTTTTACAGAAAAGGAATATCAAACGGAGTCCAAACAGAATGAAACTTTGGGAGAGATATTTTTGGAGCAAAATACGCACGAGAGACTTGATAACCATGGAGTAGGGCACACATGGCGTCCACGAGGGTGGGGGGCGCGCCCCCTGCCTTGTGGGCCCCACGTTTGGCCCCCGGTGCCCTCCTTCCTCCTATATATATCTACGTACCCAGAAACCATCAGAACAACAGAGAAAACCCTAGTTACACCGCCGCAACCTTCTGTTCCCGTGAGATCCCATCTTGGGGCCTGTTCCGGAGCTCTGTCGGAGGGGGATCTACCACGGAGTGCTTCTACATCATCATCATCGCCTCACCATGAGTTGTGAGTAGTTTACACAAAACTTCGGGTCCATAGCTAGTATCTAGATGGCTTCTTCTCTCTCTCTTTGGATCTCAATACCAAGTTCTCCTCTGTCTTCGAGGAGATCTATTCGATGTAATCTATTTTTGCGGTGTGTTTGTCGAGATCCGATGAATTGTGGGTTTATGATCAAGATTATCTATGACAAATATTTGGTTCTTTCCTGAATTCTTTATGTATGTATGATTATAATATCCTTGCAAGTCTCTTCGAAGTATTGGTTTGGTTTGGCCTACTAGATCTATAGTTCTTGCAATGGGAGAAGTGCTTGGCTTTGGGTTCAATCTTGCGGAGTCCTTTCCCAGTGACAGTAGGGGCATCAAGGCACATATTGTATTGTTGCCATCAAGGATAAATAGATGGGGTTTATATCATGTTATTTGAGTTTATCCCTCTACATCATGTCATATTGCTTAAGGTGTTACTCTAGATGCATGCTGGATAGCGGTCGATGTTGTTGGGGAACGTAGTATTTTAAAATTTCCTACGATCATGCAAGATCTATTTACCAGATGCATAGCAATGAGAGGGGAGAGTGTGTCCACGTACCCTCGTAGACCGAAAGCGGAAGCGTCAAGTGACGCGGTTGATGTAGTCGAACTTCTTCACGATTCAACCGATCAAGCACGGAACGTACGGCACCTCCGTGTTCAGCACACATTCAGCTTGATGACGTCCCACGAGATCTTGATCCAGTTGAGCTTCACGGGAGATTTTCGTCAGAACGACGGCGTGGTGACGGATATGATGAAGTTACCGGCGTAGGGCTTCGCCTAAGCACTGCAACGGTATGACCGAGGTGTGTTTCTGTGGAGGAGGGCACCGCACACGGCTAGAGAGATCAACTTGTGTGTTCTAGGGTGCCCTCTGCCCCTGTTTATAAAGGAGCAAGGGGGAGTCCGGCCAGCCCTCTATGGCGCGCCAGGAGAGGCAATCCTACTAGGAATAGGATTGCAATCCTATTCCTAGTAGGAGTCCACCAAGAAGGAGAGAGGGGGAAGGAAGGAGAGGGAGAGGGAGAGGGAAAGAGGGGCCGCGCCCCCCTCCCCTAGTCCAATTTGGACTACCCCTTGGGAGGGGCACGCCACCTCCTCGCTGCTGCCCTCTTTCTCCCCTAAAGCCCACTAGGGGCCAACATTCCCCCGGGGGGTTCCCGTAACCCCCCCCCCCCCCCCCCCCCCCCGCGGCACTCTGATTAATTCTGAAACTTTCCGGTGTCCGAATATAGTCGTCCAATATATCAATCTTTACGTCTCAGACTTTCCGAGACTCCTCGTCATGTCCGTGATCTTGTCCGGGACTCCGAACTACCTTTGGTACATCAAAACTCATAAACTCATAATACCGATCGTCATCAAACGTTAAGCGTGCGGACCCTACGGTTTTGAGAACTATGTAGACATGACCGAGACTCATCTCGAGTCAATAACCAATAGCGAAACCTGGATGCTCATATTGGCTCCTACATATTCTATGAAGATCTTTATCGGTTAAATCCCATAACAACATACGTTGTTCCCTTTGTCATCGGTATGTTACTTGCCCGAGATTCGATATTTGGTATCTCAATACCTAGTTCAATCTCGTTACCTCCAAGTCTCTTTACTCATTCCATAATACATCATCTCATGACTAACTCATTAGTCATTTTCTTGCAAGGCTCATTATGATGTGTATTACCGAGAGGGCCCAAAGATACCTCTCCGACACTCGGAGTGACAAATCCTATTCTTGATCTATGCCAACACCACGAACAACTTCGGAGACACCTGTAGAGCATCTTTATAATCACCCAGTTACGTTGTGATGTTTGATAGAACACAAGGTGTTCCTCCGGTATACGGGAGTTGCATAATCTCATAGTCATAGGAACATGTATAAGTCATGAAGAAAGCAATAGCAGTAAAACTAAACGATCATAGTGCTAAGCTAACTGATGGGTCTTGTCCATCACATCATTCTCCTAATGATGTGATCCCATTGATCAAATGACAACTCATGTATATGGCTAGGAAACATAATCATCTTTGATCAATGAGCTAGTCTAGTAGAGGCATACTAGGGACATACTGTTTTGTCTATGTATTCACACATGTACTAAGTTTCCGCTTAATACAATTCTAGCATGAATAAAAGACATTTATCATGATATAAGGAAATACAAATAACATATTTATTATTGCCTCTAGGGCATATTTACTTCAGATGTGTGGAGTAATAGTAGTAGATGCAGAATCATTTCGGTCTACTTGTCTCGAACGTGATGCCTATATATAATGATCATGCCTAGATATTCTCATAAGTATTCGCTTTTCTATCAATTGCTCGACAGTAATTTGTTTACCCACCGTAGAATACCGCTATCGTGAGAGAAGCCACTAGAGAAAACTATGGCCCTCGGGTCTATTCTCAACAAATCAATCTACGATTTGATTTACTTTTCCGCTTTTACTTTCTGTTCTTATATCAAAAAATACCAAAAATATTAAACTATCATCTCTACCAGATCTCACTTTCGTAAGTGGCCGTAAAGGGATTGACAACCCCTTATCGCGTTGGCTGTGAAGTTCTTATTTGTTTGTGCAGGTGCGAGGGACTCGCGTGTGGTCTCCTACTAGATTGATACCTTGGTTCTCAAAAACTGAGGGAAATACTTGCGTTACTGTGTTGCATCACCCTTTCCTCTTCGAGGGTATACAACGCAAGCTAGAGAAGTAGCAGTACCATACACCCACCATATACCTTCCTCAAAACAGTCACCATACCTACCTATCATGGAATTTCGATAGCCATTCCGAGATATATTGCCATGCAACTTTCCACCGTTCCCTTCATATGACTTGCTTCATCATCATTCACATAGAGTCATATTTTGTTCTAGCTTCGAGTTGTAATCTTTGAGTTGTAAGTCAATAAAACTATGATGATCTTCATTATTAGAGCATTGTCCCATGTCAGGAAAGGCCAAATAAAAATAAGATGGCCCAAAAAATAGAGAGGGGCTAATAAAAAAAAGGATAAAGCCCCTCCAAAAAATGACAGAAAAGAGAGAAGGGACAATGCTACTATCCTTTTCCACACTTGTGCTTCAAAGTAGCACCATGATCTTCATGATAGAGAGTCTCTGGTTTTGTCACTTTCATATACTAGTGGGAATTTTCATTATAGAACTTGACTTGTATATTCCAACGATGGGCTTCCTCAAATGCCCTAGGTCTTCATGAGCAAGCAAGTTGGATGCACACCCACTTAGTTTCTTTTGATGAGCATTCATACACTTATAGCTTTAGTGCATCCGTTGCATGGCAATCCCTACTCACTCACATTGATATCTATTGATGGGCATCTCCATAGACCATTAATACGCCTAGTTGATGTGAGACTATCTTCCTCTTTTGTCTTCTCCACAACCACCATTCTATTCCACCTATAGTGCTATATCCATGGCTCACGCACATGTATTGCGTGAAAGTTGAAAGGTTTAAAAAAATTGAGTATGAAACAATTGCTTGGCTGAAACCGGGGTTGTGCATGATTTAAATATTTTGTGTGATGAAGAGGGAGCATAGCCAGACTATATGATTTTGTAGGGATAACTTTCTTTGGCCATGTTATTTTGAGAAGACATGATTGCTTTGTTAGTATGCTTGAAGTATTATTATTCTTATGTCAATATAGACTTTTGTCTTGGATCTTTTGGATCTGAACATTCATACCACAATAAAGAAATTACATTGAGAATTATGTTGGTTAGCATTCCACATCAAAAAATTCATTTGTATCATTTACCTACTCGAGGAAGAGCAGGAATTAAGCTTGGGGATGCTTGATACGTGTCCAACGTATCTATAATTTTTGATTGTTCCATGCTATTATATATTCTGTTTTGGATGTTTAATGGGCTTTATTATACACTTTTATATTATTTTTGGGACTAACCTACTAACCCAAGGCCCAGTGCAGATTGTTGTTTTTTTGCCTATTTCAGTGTTTCACAGAAAAGGAATATCAAATGGAGTCCAAACGGAATGAAACCTTCGGGAGAGTTATTTTTGGAACCATATCTACCCAGAAGACTTGGAGTACACGTGAGGGAACGAGTGAGGCGGCCACGAGGGGGCAAGGCGCGCCCAGGGGGCAGGCGTGCGCCCCACCCTTGTGGGCCCCCACTGGCTCCCCAGTGCCCTCCTTCCTCCTATATATATCCTTGTACCCTGAAAACATCAAGGCAACAGAGAAAACCCTAATTCCATCGCCGCAACCTTCTGTTCCCGTGATATCACATCTTGGGTCTTGTTTCGGAGCTCCGCCGGAGGGGGGATTGATCACGGAGTGCTTCTACATCAACACCATAGCCTCACCAATGAGTTGTGAGTAGTTTACCACAGACCTTCGGGTCCATAGTTATTAGCTAGACGGCTTCTTCTCTCTTTTTGGATCTCAATACAAAGTTCTCCTCGATCTTCGAGGAGATCTATTCGATGTAATCTTTTTGCGGTGTGTTTGTCGAGATCCGACGAATTGTGTGTGACGCCCCCGATTTGTCCGTACACTAATCATGCACGCAAATGTGTACGACCGAGATCAGGGACTCACTAGAAGATATCACAACACAACTCTAGACACAAATTAAAATAATACAAGCTTTATATTACAAGCCATGGGCCTCGAGGGCTCGAATACAAAAGCTCGAAAACACAAGAGTCAGCGGAAGCAATAATATCTGAGTACAGACATAAGTTAAACAAGTTTGCCTTAAGAAGGCTAGCACAAAACATCAACGATCGAAAAGGCAAGGCCTCCTGCCTGGGACCTCCTAACTACTCCTCGAAGCCGAACTCCATGTAGAAACATCCTCAGGATCATCTTTCTCCTGGACTCCACCACCTGGTTGCGTCATCCAAGAAGAAGGGACAAAAGGGGAAAAGGGGGAGAAAGCAACCGTGAGTACTCATGCAAAGTACTCGCAAGCAAGGATCTCCACTACATATGCAATGATATATGTGTAAAGGGGCAATATCTATGGACTGAACTGCAGAATGCCAGAATAAGAGGGGGATAGCTAATCCAAACGAAGACTACGCCTCTGGCCACCTCCATCTTGCAGCAGAAGATGAGGGTGCTGGAAAGTAACAAGTATCCTCGCTTCTCGTGGCCTCCATCTTGCAGCAGTAGAAGGGAGTAGACGGTAAGTTCACCAAGTAACATCGTATAGCATAAACCTACTCGGCGATCCTCCCGCACATCACCCTATGAGAGAGCAACCACCGAGTTGTATCTGGCACAGGTAAGGGTGTGTTTTATTAAGTATCCGGTTCTAGTTGTCATGAGGTCGGAATACAACTCCGGGTCGTCCTTTTACCGAGGGACACGGCTATTCGAATAGATTAACTTCCCTGCAGGGGTGCACCACATAACCCAGCACGCTTGATCCCATTTGGCCGGACACACTTTCCAGGGTCATGCCCGGCCTCGGAAGATCAACACGTCGTAGCCCTACCTAAGCACAGCAGAGAGGTCAGCACGCCGGTCTAAGTCCTAGGCACGCAGGAGTCCGGGCCCATCGCCCAACGCACACCTGCACGTTGCGTACGCGGCCGGTGAGCAGACCTAGCAACCGCTTATTCGGGTTCGTCTCGTCGTTCTGGGCAACTTTCATATATAAAGTATTTTCATCCGAGTTACGGTTTAAAAGATATGATTTTCTATAGTTTTTATTAATTTCAGGAGTTTAATATTAATTAAATTAATTCGAAAAAGGATTTATGACATCAGCACGACATCATGCTGATGTCAGCATGGTTGACTGGTCAACCCGACCAGTGGGTCCCACATGTCATTGAATCATTAACATAGTTAACAGAATAATTAGGTTGATTAGCTATTTAGGTTAATTAACCTTAATTAGTTTAATTAAGCAGAATTAATTAACTAATTAATTAATTAATTAATTAATTAATTAATATTGTTATTATTATTAATATATATTTTTCATTTCTTTTTTTAAAACATTCTGGCGGCGGGCCCCGGCTGTCATAGGCCCGGGGCCTTAACGGGCGCGCGGGCGACGGGTATACGGGCACGCGCGACGGGCGACGAGCGCCCGCTGGCCACTGGCTCGGGCCAGTGGCGCCCGGGCACGGCCAGCGCGGCCGCCGGCGAGAGGGCCAGGGGGCGCGGTGCGGCCGAAGGTGCGGCCAGGAGGCGCGGCCGACGTGGGGAGGTGGACGCAGCCGGCGTGGGCGGCGGCTCGGCAGTGCCGGCGGTGGAGGGCGCGGTGGCCAGGAGAGATGGGGAAAAGGCTGCGGTCGGTCGGGCGAGCAGGCGCGCACCGGCGGGCGTCGGTGGAGGCGTCGGCAGGGTGGGGCTCCGGTGGGCGCGCGCGGTGGTGCCGGCTGCAGGGAACGGCCGGGCGCGGTCGGGCCGGCACGCGAGCATGGCTCTGGCGACAGGGGCGTTCCATGGCGCTCGTGGGTGGACGAGGTAGGGCGCGTGCCGGCGGTGGTTAGGAGCGGTGACGAGCAGCGCAGGCGCGGGCGGTGTCCGGCTGTGGCTAGGCCGGCCGACCGGAGCGGCGCCCGGCGGTGCCAGAGGGCAGCGCGAGCGGCATCGGTGAGCGTGGCCGTACGGGAGGAGGGAAAGGGGAACAGGATGGGGTTCCTCACAGGGGAGCTGCAGGGGGAAAGGCAGTGGGCTCGGGGAGGTGGCGACGGTGTCACCGGCGATGGGGTGGCGGCGGAGGGCGGCGCCTTTCGGGGAAGGAGCTGGCGTCGAGGTCGATTCAGTGGCGAGGAGCGCCATTGCCCCCCGATCCAGATCGGGAGGGAAAGGAGAAGCGAGGGGGAATGGTGCTGTAGTGTCGGTGGTGGGTTCTGGACTTGGGGGGAGGCCTATGTAGGCCAGATGGTTGGGCCGGCTTGGTGGCCAGCTGGGCCATTTGGCCCAGTTGGCCAGGGGCCTTATTTTTTTCTTTCTTTTGTCCTTTTTAGTAGTTTTCTTTTCTTTTCTTTATTTCTTTTATGTTATTTTATTTTCTAGTGTAATCAATTTTACAGAATATAAGTCATCCCCTAACTTAATGTTACAATTTAGCTCAGTACCCCAAAAGTTTGGTGTTATCATAATACTATATACAATTTTATTATTTAAAAGGTATTTGAATATTTGTTCCTGCCTCTATTTTATTTGTTTAGTGCATTTAAATACTTTATAAAAAGTGTGGTTTCACCATCGTAAATAGTTATGGAATATTTTCAACACATTGAACATTTTAGTTTTGACATTTGAAAAATTTAAACGTGGACTTGAATTTGAATTTGAATTCGAACCTGATTTGAATCTAAGCGAGATTAGCAACAGTAACAGTGGTGACGTGGCATCATTAACATGGGACTACTGTAGCCTAATTATCCGGGCGTCACATTGTGGGTTTATGTTCAAGATTATCTATGAACAATATTTGATTCTTTTCTGAAATCTTTTATGTATGATTGTAATATCCTTGCAAGTCTCTTTGAATTATTGGTTTGGTTTGGCCTACTAGATCTATAGTTCTTGCAATGGGAGATGTGCTTGGCTGTGGGTTGAATCTTGCGGTGTCCTTTCCTAGTGAAAGTAGGGGCAGCAAGGCACATATTGTATTGTTGCCATCGAGGATAAAAAGATGGGGTTTATATCATATTGCTTGAGTTTATCCCTCTACATCATGTTATCTTGCTTAAGGCGTTACTCTGTTCTTATGAACTTAATACTCTAGATGCATGCTGGATAGCGGTCGATGTGTGGAGTAATAGTAGTAGATGCAGAATCGTTTCGGTCTACTTGTCTCGGACGTGATGCCTATATATAATGATCATGCCTAGATATTCTCATAACTATGCGCTTTTCTATCAATTGCTCGACACTAATTTGTTCACCCACCGTAGAATTCTGCTATCATGAGAGAAGCCACTAGTGAAATCTATGGCCCCCGGGTCTGTCTTTATCATATTACTTTCCCCTCAATTCCTTTTGCCATTGTTTATTTGCTTTCTTTACTTTCTGTTCTTATACCAAAAATACCAAAAATATTATCCTATCATATCTATCAGATCTCACTTTCGTAAGTGACCGTGAAGGGATTGACAACCCCTTATCGTGTTGGCTGCGAAGTTCTTATTTGTTTGTGCAGGTGCGAGGGACTTGCGCGTGGTCTCCTACTGGATTGATACCTTGGTTCTCAAAAACTGAGGGAAATACTTACGCTACTATGTTGCATCACCCTCTCCTCTTCGAGGGAATACAACGCAAGCTCAAGAAGTAGCGGTCACCTCCTTGCGTTTCGTACCTGCATAACTCTTCTGCATGGACTGGGCTACCTTAAGTCTGTCGCAGATCAATTTGACCTTCTCCTCTGACTCTTTGATCAAATCGGGTCCAAATAACTGATGGTCTCCAACTTCATGCCACATCAACGGTGTTCTGCACCTTTTTCCGTACAAATCCTCGAAAGGGGCTATTTGCAAACTGGTTTGGTAACTGTTGTTGTAAGAAAACTCTGCGTATGACAAGTTATCATCCCAGCTAGATCCATAATCGAGCACACAAGCTCTCGGCATGTCCTCCATAATCTGATTGACTCTCTTAGTCTGTCCATCTGTCTGTGGATGAAAGGCTGTACTGAACTCTGGCCTAGTACCTAAAGTATCGTGCAACTGCTTCCAAAACTTTGAGGTGAATTGTGTTCCTCTATTTGATACAATGATCCTCGGAACTCCATGCAGACATACAATCATGGTCATGTATATCTTGGCCAACTTAGCACTCGTGTAAGTGGTCTTCACGAGGATAAAGTTACCTACTTTTGTCAAACGATCAACTATCACCCAAATAGAATCATACCCTAAATGTGTCCTGGGTAGTCATGTGATGAAATCCATTCCAAGTTTGTCCCACTTCCATTCGGGTACGTGTAACGGCTGCAATAACCCTGCTGGTTTCTGATGTTCAGCCTTGACTCTCTGACAAACATCACATACTGCTACATACTCGACAATGTCCTTCTTCATTCCGGTCCACGAGAAAGTTTGCTTCAAATCCAAGTACATCTTGGTGTTGCCTGGGTGAATCGAATACGGCGAATCATGAGCCTCCTGGAGTATCAACTTCCTAATCTCAGGGTCATTGGGCACATAAATACGCTTTTCAAACCAAAGTGTTTCGTGTTCATCCTCACGAAATCCTTCTGCCTTTCCCTCGGCCATTCTTTCCTTTATTTCCGTAATCTTTTTGTCCATCTTTTAGGCTTCTCGTATCCTTCCCAACAACATGGACTCAATTTCCAAGGTGGCAACATAACCTCTAGGGACTATTTCCATATGCAAATTCCTAAGGTCATCGACTAACTCCTGGGGTAAACCTCCGGAAATGATTGTGTTAACATAACTCTTGCGGCTTAGAGCATCTGCCACGACATTGGCTTTTCCTGGATGATAATGCAACCTCATGTCGTAATCCTTTATAAGCTCAAGCCATCTCCTTTGCCTGAGATTCAACTCCTTCTGCGTGAAGATATACTTCAAACTCTTATGATCCGTGTATACATCGCAACGGTTTCCGATAAGGAAATGTCTCTAGGTTTTGAGTGTGTGCACTACGGCTGCTAACTCCAAATCATGTGTAGCATAATTCAACTCATGTGATCGAAGCTGGCGTGAAGCGTACGACACAACACTTCTGTCTTGCATGAGAACACCTCCAAGTCCTTGACGAGAAGCGTCACAATACACTTGGAAATCCTTGCGTATATCCGGAAGAATCAGCATTGGGGCTGTCACCAACCGTTTCTTCAACTCCTAAAAACTAGCCTCACACTCTTCGGTCCACTTATACTTAGTCTCCTTCAACAACTCCGTCATGGGCTTCGCAATCTTTGAGAAATTCTCAATAAATCTCCGGTAGTATCCGGCGAGTCCAAGAAAACTATAAATCTCGCCAACTGAGGTGGGTGCCTTCCATTCTGTGACGGCCTCAACCTTGGCGGGGTCTATGGATATACTGTCTCCTGATATAACATGCCCAAGGAATACAACTTCCTTCAACCAAAATTCACACTTATTGAACTTGGAGTATAACTGATGTTCTCGGAGCTTCTCGAGAACTAAACGCAAATGTTCCTTGTGCTCCTCTTCATTCTTGGAGTATATCAATATGTCATCAATGAATACTACCACAAACTTATCCAAGAACTCGATGAATACCTTGTTCATCATACTCATGAAATAGGCAGGAGCGTTAGTCAAACCAAATGACATAACTGTATACTCATAAAGCCCGTACCTTGTGGTAAAAGTTGTCTTGGGTATATCATGTTCTCGGATCTTCAGCTGATGATATCCTGATCGCAAATCAATCTTAGAGAACACCTTGGCTCCTTGCAGCTGGTCAAACAAATCATTGATCATCGGCAGTGGGTACTTATTCTTGATTGTAACCTCGTTGAGTGCATGATAGTCAACAACCATTCTCAATTATCCATCCTTCTTCTCGACTAGGAGCACTGGGCTCCCCACGGTGATGAACTTGGTCATATGTAACCCTTATCCATTAACTCCTTAATTTGCTTCTTGATCTCCTCCAGATCATTAGCGGGCATCCGGTATGGTCTCTTAGATATTGGTCCGGTGATGGGTAATAGTTCAATTAAGAACTCTATGTCTCTATCCGGTGGCATGCCGGGTAACTCCTCCGGAAATATGTCGGGATAATCCTTCACAACTGGCACTTCTTCCTGAACAACTCCCGTGAGTGCATTCACATGCGCTTTCCTGGGTGTGTGCCTCGACACATACTTGATCCTCTTTCCTTCCGGGGTGGTGAGAATAATTGATCTACTGGCGCAATCGATGTTTCCTCTAAACCTAGATAGCCAATCCATACCTATGATTACATCCAAACCTTGGGATTCCAAAAGAATAAGGTCCGTGGGAAATACATGTCTTCCAATGGTCAAAGCCACTTGATAGCATCCATGGCTTGCCATATACTCTGCTCTAGGGGAACTCACTAACATGGGCGTCCTAAGGATTACGGTGGGCAACTTATACTTTTCGAAAAAAAACCTTGATATGTAGGAATGCGATGCACCAGTGTCAAAAAGAACAAGGGTAGTAAATGCATTACTCAAAAACTTACCGACAACTGCATCAGGCTGCTCGTCAATCTCATCCACATTGACGTGGTTCACTTGTACTCTGGTGAACGGGTTGGGCTTCTTTCCCGAGCTTCCATTGCCATTCCCATTCTTTGACTTGGGGCACTCACTAGCGTAGTGTCCGGTCTTCCCGCACTTGAAACAAGTAATGTGACTCAGATCCTTCTTGGCGGGTGTTGAGGGAGTGGAATGATTCTGACTGTTGTTTCCTCCATTCCCATTGCCATTCCTAGCACCACTGTGGTTGTGTGCATTCCCTCCATTATTAGAATGGCATCCATGGTTATGAGTGGGATGGTTGTGTCCTCCTGAGTATGTGGTACAGCGGGGCTTCTGCTGGGCTCCAGGGTTAAACTTACCAGCTCCATACTTCCTCTTGCGGTTGTCAATCTGCTGCTGCTTTCCTTCTAACATGATAGCTTTGTCCACTAGCTCTTGGTAATTGTTATAGGTTGCTAGCCTCAGCTGCATACTCATCTCATCATTGAGTCCTTCTAGAAACTTCTCCTGCTTCGCAGCATCAGCGGACACATCATCTGGTGTATAACGAGCTAACTGCCTAAAGTCATCCATGTACTACCCCACAGTACGGTTTCCTTGGAGGAAGTTGCGAAACTCACGCTTCTTCAGGCTCATGGCTCCTGCTGAGACATGTGCTGTGTGAAAGGCTTGCTGAAACTGATCCCATTTAATTGCAACGAGTGGGTAGGTGGCGGTGTTGTTCTCCCACCAAGCATATGTTGGTCCCTCAAGCTGATGTGCAGCAAATCGCACCCTCTCTGCACCTGTGCACCCTGCAGTTGCTAGCTCTCTGTCCATCTTGCGGAGCCAGTCATCTACAACTATCGGCTTGGTGCTACTAGAGAACACCGGCGGTTGCAACCTTAAGAACCGGGTCAAGTTGTCATGGCGAGGTGGAGGTGGGTGATGTCTACTACGCAACCTTCTTCTTGTAGACGTTGTTGGGCTTCCAAGTGCAGAGGTTTGTAGGATAGTAGCAAATTTCCCTCAAGTGGATGACCTAAGGTTTATGAATCCATTGGAGGTGTAGGATGAAGATGGTCTCTTTCAACCAACCCTGCAACCAAATAACAAAGAGTCTCTTGTGTCCCCAACACACCCAATACAATGGTAAATTGTATAGGTGCACTACTTCGGCGAACAGATGGTGATAGAAGTGCAATATGGATAGTAGATATAGGTTTTTGTAATATGAAAATATAAAAACAGCAAGGTAACTAATGATAAAAGTGAGCGTAAACGGTATAACAATGCTTTGAAACAAGACCTAGGGTTCATACTTTCACTAGTGCAAGTTCTATCAACAATAATAACATAACTGGATCATATAACTATCCCTCAACATGCAACAAAGAGTCACTCCAAAGTCACTAATAGCGGAGAACAAGCGAAGAGATTATTGTAGGGTACGAAACCACCTCAAAGTTATTCTTTTTGATCGATCTATTCAAGAGTCCGTAGTAAAATAACAAGAAGCTATTATTTCCATTCGATCTATCCTAGAGTTCGTACTAGATAACACCTTAAGACACAAATCAACCAAAACCCTAATGTCACTTAGATACTCCATTGCCACCTCAAGTATCCGTGGGTATGATTATACGATATGCATCACACAATCTCATATTCATCTATTCAACCAACACAAAGAACTTCAAAGAGTGCCCCAAAGTTTCTACCGGAGAGTCAAGACGAAAACGTGTGCCAACCCCTATGCATAGATTACCAAGGTCACGTAACCCGCAAATTGATCACCAAAACATACATCAAGTAGATCACGTGATATCCCATTGTCACCATAGATAAGCACATGCAAGACATACATCAAGTGTTCTCAAATCCTTCAAGACTCAATCCGATAAGATAACTTCAAAGGGAAAACTCAATCCATTACAAGAAAGTAGAGGGGGAGAAACATCATAAGATCCAAGTATAGTAGCAAAGCTCGCGATACATCAAGATCGTGTCATCTCAAGAACACGGGAGAGAGAGAGATCAAACACATAGCTATTGGTATATACCCTCAGGCCTGAGGGTGAACTACTCCCTCCTCATCATGGAGAGCGTCGGGATGATGAAGATGGCCACCGGAGAGGGATTCCACCTTCGGAAGTGTACCAGAACGGGTCTAGATTGGTTTTCGATGGCAACAGAGGCTTTCGGCGGTGGAACTCCCGATCTAGGTTATTTTCTGGAGGTTTCAGTATATATAGGGGGTGTTGGAGTCGGGAACAAGTAAGGGAGGTCTCCGGGCTGTCCACGAGGCAGGGGCGCGCCCAGGGGGTCTCCCTAGCCTCGTGGGCAGCCCGGGAATCTCCTGGTCCTCCTTCGGTACTCCCTGGGCATCTTCTGGTCCAAAAACAGCCTCCGCTGAGTTTCTGGTCAATTGGGCTCCGTTTGATGTTCATTTTCTACGATACTAAAAACAAGGGGAAAACAGAAACTGGCACTGGGGTAATAGGTTAGTCCCAAAAATCATATAAAAGTGTATATAAAAGCCCATAAAACATCCTAGAAGGATAATATAATAGCTTGGAACAATAAAAAATTATATATACGTTGGAGACGTATCAAGCACCCCCAAGCTTAATTCCTCCTCGTCCTCGAGTATGTAAATGAAAAAAAACAGAATTTTTGATGTGGAATACTACCTAACATAATTCTCAATGTAATTTTCTTTATTGTGGCATGAATGTTCAGATCCGAAATATTCAAGACAAAAGTTTAATATTGACATAAGAATAATAATACTTCAAGCATACTAACAAAGCAATTATGTCTTCTCAAAATAACATGGCCAAAGTAAGTTCATCCCTACAAAATCATATAGTTTGGCTATGCTCCATCTTCGTCACACAAAATACCCAAATCATGCACAACCCCGGTTTCAGCCAAGCAATTGTTTCATACTTAATTTTTTTCAAACTGTTTCAATCTTCACGCAATACATGAGCGTGAGCCATGGACATAGCACTATATGTGGAATAGAATGGTGGTTGTGGAGAAGACAAAAGAGGAAGATGGTCTCACATCAACTAGGTGTATCAATGGGCTATGGAGATGCCCATCAATAGATATCAATGTGAGTGAGTAGGGATTGCCCTGCAACTGATGCACTAGAGCTATAAATGTATGAAAGCTCAACAAAAGAAACTAAGTGGGTGTGCATCCAACTTGCTTGCTCACAAAGACCTAGGGCATTTGAGGAAGCCCATCGTTGGAATATACAAGCCAAGTTCTATAATGAAAAATCCCCCTAGTATATGAAAGTGACAAAACAAGAGACTCTCTATTATGAAGATCATGGTGCTACTTTGAAGCACAAGTGTGGAAAAAGATAGTAGCATTGTCCCTTTTTTCTTTTCTTTTTTTTCTTTTTTTTTTCTTTTTTTCTTTTTTTGGGCCTTTCATTTTTTCTTTGCCTTTCCTTTTTTTTCTTTGGGACAATGCTCTAATAATGATGATCATCACACTTCTATTTACTTACAACTCGATACTAGAACAAAGTATGACTCTATATGAATGCCTCTGGCGGTGTACCGGGATGTGCAATGAATCAAGAGTGACATGTATGAAAAATTATGCATGGTGGCCTTGCCACAAATACGATTTCAACTACATGATCATGCATGGCAATATGACAACGATGAAGTGTTTTATAATAAACAGAACGGTGGAAAGTTACATGGCAATATATCTCGGAATGGCTATGGAAATGCCATGATAGGTAGGTATGGTGGCTGTTTTAAGGAAGGTATATGGTGGGTGTATGGTACCGGTGAAAGTTGCGTGGTACTAGAGAGGCTAGCAATGGTGGAAGGGTGAGAGTGCGTATAATCCATGGACTCAACATTAGTCATAAAGAACTCACATACTTATTGCAAAAATCTACAAGTCATCAAAACAAAGTACTACACGCATGCTCCTAGGGGAAGGGTTGGTAGGAGTTAACCATCGCGCGATCCCGACCTCCACACAAAGGATGACACTCAATGAAATACCTCATGCTTCAAATTTGTCACACAACGGTTACCATACGTGCATGCTATGGGACTTGCAAGCCTCAACACAAGTATCTCTCAAATTCACAACTACTCTACTAGCATGACTCTAATATCACCATCCTCATATATCAAACCAATCATCAAGCATCAAACTTCTCATAGCATTCGATGCACTCTATATGAAAGTTTTTATTATACCCAACTTGGATGCCTATCATATTAGGACTAATTTTATAGCCAAAGCAAATTACCATGATGTTCTAAAAGACTCTCAAAATAATCTAAGTGAAGCATGAGAGTTCACCTATTTCTTCAAAATAAAACCATAGTCGTGCTCTAAAACGATATAAGTGAAGCACTAGAGCAAATGACAAACTACTCTGAAAGATATAAGTGAAGATCAATGAGTAGTTGAATAATTATGTAACTATGTGAAGACTCTCTAACATTTAAGAATTTCAGACCTTGGGATATTATTCAAACAGCAAGCAAAACAAAACAAAATAAATTGATGCTCCAAGCAAAACACATATCATGTGGTAAATAAAAATATAGCCTCAAGTAAAGTTACCGATAGACGAAGACGAAAGAGGGGATGCCATCCAGGGCATCCCCAAGCTTAGGCTCTTGGTTGTCCTTGAATATTACCTTGGGGTGCCTTGGGCATCCCCAAGCTTGGGCTCTTGCCACTCCTTATTCCATAGTCCATCGAATCTTTACCCAAAACTTGAAAACTTCACAACACAAAACTCAACAGAAAACTCATAAGCTCCGTTAGTATAAGAAAAATAAAACCACCACTTAGGTACTATCGTGAACTCATTCTAAATTAATATTGGTGTAATATCTACTGTATTCCAACTTCTCTATGGTTCATACTTTCCGATACTACTCATAGATTCATCAAAATAAGCAAACAACACATAGAAAACAGAATCTGTCAAAAATAGAACAGTCTGTAGCAATCTATAACTTTCGAATACTTCTGTAACTCTAAAAATTCTCAAATAAATTGGTGGACGTGAGGAATTTGTCTATTAATCATCTGCAAAAAGAATCAACTAAAAAGTACTCTCCAGCAAAAAATGGTAGCTAATCTCGCGAGCGCTAAAGTTTATGTTTTTTACAGCATGATCGCAAGGACTTCACCCAAGTCTTCCCAAAGGTTCTACTTGGCACAAACACTAATTAAAACACAAAACCACATCTAACCAGAAGCTAGATGAATTATTTATTACTAAACAGAAGCAAAAAGCAAAGAACAAAAATAAAGTTGGGTTGCCTCCCAACAAGCGCTATCGTTTAACGCTCCTGGCTAGGCATGATGATTTCAATGATGCTCGCATAAAAGATAAGAATTGAAACATAAAGAGAGCATCATGAAGAATATGACTAGCACAATTAAGCCTAACCGTCTTCCTATGCATAGCGATTTTGTGAGCAAATAACTTATGTGAACGATAATCAACTAGCATAGGAAGGCAAAACAAATATAACTTCAAAACTTTAAGCACATAGAGAGGAAACTTGATATTATTGCAATTCCTACAAGCATATGATCCTATCTCATAATAATTTTCAGTAGCATCATGAATGAATTCAACAATATAACCAGCACATAAATCACTATTTTCATGATCCCCAAGCATATAGATTTTATTACTCTACACATAAGCAAAATTCTTCTCATTCGGAATAGTGGGAGTATCATAAGAAACTTGAATACTGTAAATTGTTTCCATATTAAAAGAGTAATGTTCAGAAGAAGGGTAATCATAATCATGACAAGTTTTATAAATATAATCATCACTACTTTTTATAGCATAAGTGTCATCACAATAATCATCATAAATAGGAGGCATGTTATCATCATAATAAATTTGAATATCAAAACTTGGGAGGCTAAAAATATCATCTTCATCAAACGTAGCATCCCCAAGCTTGGGACAAACATTAATTGCAGCAAATAAATTCTCAAACATGTCATTCTCATCAAACATAGCATCCCCAACCTTGGGCCTTTGCATGTCATAAGCATAATCACTCTCTTCATTAATAGTATGGATAGCACCCATAGTATAGCAATTATCATAATCACAATGAGTAATAGGAGCAACATCATTTGGGAAGGATACCTTTTTATCTTTGCTTCTCCATCTTTTTTTTCTTCTTCACATTAAGTATGGGTTTAATCCTCTTTTCGGAGTTCCTTATTAATGAGATTGGTTGAGTAGAAGGCCCCTCCTCGTTACCTGATTCATCATAAGAAAGAATAGGAGGATATTGGGAAATCTCTTCCCATTCATTAGTATTCTCTTCATCTTATATTGGTTTTCTTGTCTTTGTTTAATAGGAAATATAAGGATTTTCAATGCAATTCACCGCACAATACATATAAATTTCCTCTAGATCAAAATCAAGAAGTTTATCAAGGGAAAATTCAGGAATATTCTTAGTTATACGTTTCATTTCTTCATAACCCAAAAGCAAACTAAGTTAATTATGATGTGCAAGGGAAATCAAGTCATCACAATTTTTGGACACGATTCGATCATGCAACAATTTGCATTGGAGATTTAAATGACCATGTTCATTGCAAAGTTCACAAGTACAGCTAAGAAAATTTAAATTTTTAGCACAAACATCTAGCCTTTCTTGCAACCATTTAGTTTCCAAATACTTATGCCACTTGCAAAATATATCTTTTCTATTTGGTATGTACTTGCAAACTCTATGCACTCCACAAAAATTGACATGCTTATATGAGATATTTTCATCATGACTAGTGCAATCATCATTAGTACTATGGATATTCGAAGAATTCACACTAACAACATTGCAATCATTCTCATCATCAAGTTTTTAGTGCCAAGCATTCTACGTAATTCTTCTTCTAGTACTTGACCACAATTTTCCTTCCCATCATTTTCATGAAAGATATTAAAAGATGAAGCATATGAGGTAACCTTAATTCCATTTTTTTGTAGTTTTATTTTATAAATTAAACTAGTGATAAAACAAGAAACTAAAAGATTCGATTGCAAGATCAAAAGATATACCTTCAAGCACTCACCTACCCGGCAACGGCGCTAGAAAAGAGCTTCATGTCTACAACGCATCCTTCTTATTGTAGACGTTGTTGGGCCTCCAAGTGCAGAGGTTTGTAGGACAGTAGCAAATTTCCCTCAAGTGGATGACCTAAGGTTTATCAATCCGTGGGAGATGTAGGATGAAGATGGTCTCTCTCAAGCAACCCTGCAATAAAATAACAAAGAGTCTCTTGTGTCCCCAACACACCCAATACAATGGTAAATTGTATAGGTGCACCAGTTCGGCGAAGAGATGGTGATACAAGTGCAATATGGATAGTAGATATAGGTTTTTGTAATCTGAAAATATAAAAACAGCAACGTAACTAATGATAAAAGTGAGCATAAACGATATTGCAATGCTTTGAAACAAGGCCTAGGGTTCATACTTTCACTAGTGCAAGTTCTCTCAACAATAATAACATAATTGGATCATATAACTATCCCTCAACATGCAACAAAGAGTCACTCCAAAGTCACTAATAGCATAGAACAAACGAAGAGATTATTGTAGGGTATGAAACCACCTCAAAGTTATTCTTTCTGATCAATCTATTCAAGAGTCCGTAGTAAAATAACACGAAGCTATTCTTTCCGTTCGATCTATCCTAGAGTTCATACTAGAATAGCACCTTAAGACACAAATCAACCAAAACCCTAATGTCACCTAGATACTCCATTGTCACCTCAAGTATCTGTGGATATGATTATACGATATGCACCACACAATCTCAGATTCATCTATTCAACCAACACAAAGAACTTCAAAGAGTGCCCTAAAGTTTCTACCGAGGAGTCAAGACGAAAATGTGTGCCAACCCCTATGCATAGATTCCCAAGGTCACGGAACCTGCAAGTTGATCACCAAAACATACATCAAGTAGATCACGTGATATCCCATTGTCCAACAGATAAGCACATGCAAGACATACATCAAGTGTTCTCAAATCATTAAAGACACAATCTGATAAGATAACTTCAAAAGGAAAAATCAATCCATTACAAGAAAGTAGAGGGGGAGAAACATCATAATATCCAACTATAGTAGCAAAGCTCGCGATACATCAAGATTGTGCCATCTCAAGAACACGAGAGAGAGAGAGAGAGAGAGATCAAGCACATAGCTACTGGTACATACCCTCATCCCCAAGGGTGAACTACTCCCTCCTCGTCATGGAGAGCGCCGGGATGATGAAGATGGCCACCAGAGAGGGATTCCCCCTCCGACAGGGTGCCAGAACGGGTTTAGATTGGTTTTCGGTGGCAACAGAGGCTTTTGGCTGCGGTACTCCCGATCTAGGTTATTTTCTGGAGGTTTCAGTATATATAGGGGGTGTTGGAGTCGGGAACAAGTAAGGGAGGTCTCCGGGCTGTCCACGAGGTAGGGGGCGCGCCCAGGGGCTACCCTCGTGGGCAGCCTGGGAATCTCTTGGTCCTCCTCCGGTACTCCCTGGGCTTCTTCTGGTCCAAAAACAGCCTCCGCTGAGTTTCAGGTCAGTTGGGCTCCATTTGATATTCCTTTTCTGCGATACTCAAAAACAAGGGAAATACATAAACTGGCACTCGGCTCTAGGTTAATAGGTTAGTCCCAAAAATCATATAAAAGTGTATATAAAAGCCCATAAAACATCCTAGAAGGATAATATAATAGCATGGAACAATCAAAAATTATAGATACGTTGGAGACGTATCAGTGGGTTGTTGTTGTTGTTGTTGTTGTTGTTCTGGTTCCGGACAAGGAGTTGCATCAAAGTGTTCTGCTGCGGGATCAATTAGGTGAGCTCAGGGGGAAACTCAAATCCGGGCTCACGTCTCGGAGGCATCTGAGGAGTTTAGAGGGGAGAGATTAGAATAGAATGAGGTCTAGGGGAAATCACTACCCATATGCACATGAGACAAACAATTTAATATCATATGACTCAATTTCAAACAAGAGCAAACAAAGATCCTTTTACAAAGCTAGCGAACGATTCTAACTACTCGGATTAATACTAATGATTACAGGGTGGTCATCTAATCACTATCATCTGAAGACTCCATGATATCTGCTCCAGCTTCGTCTTCATAGTCACTTTCATCACTGTCAGTGTCGTCTATCAAAATGTAGTTCTCCATAGTAATGCCTATCTCCGGTTCCGGCTTCACTGTGCCAGTTCCAACCTTCTTCTTTAGTGCTTCATTCTGCTCCAATAGTACGGCGATTTCCTCTTCATATCCATCTCGTACTTTCTTGAGTTCTTCCTCTAGCTCCGCATTCCGGGTTATCATCATGTTGGTCTTCTGCATAAGTGCGCACATCTGATTTTCGTAGCGTCGAGTATGTTGGTCCTTCCTGGTTCGAAGCATCTCCCATTGCTGGTCTCGACGTCCACAAATCTGGTAGATGGTGTCTTCAAGGTCCTTATTGTAGACTTCACATATGTGTCCAAATGTGATGTGAGCTGCCATAATCTTTCCCAAGCTCCATGTTGGTGCGTCGAATTCTAGCTCCAATGGCTCTGTGAATGGTATAATTGTTCTCCCAGGTACACTAACTTTGATCTTCCAGCATTCCTCTTCCGGTGATGTTGCGTAGAGATCTCCAGTGATACTTGGTATTCCAATGTGCAAGTATCTAGTGACATTCTTCAAGTGCTTTCTGAAAGGGGTGTCATCGTCTGGCTGAGTGAACTTGCTCACTGGGTCCGACATCTATAGAGAAGAAATAGAGAAGAATTAGAATGAGTAGAGAAGAAGTAGAATGAATAGAGAAGAACATCCTATGGCTTATCCTAGTGGTCGCGTCCTACAGTCAACGTGTGCTCTGATACCATCTTGTAGTTACCACGATTCCAATGAACCGAAGTTTGTGTGCTCAGTGTCATCCCTAGATCGGTATGCTGACATGCATAGTACTCGAGGATTTATAAAAGAGGTTCAATCACACTTTATTACATCGAAAATCCTAGAAGAGGCAATATCCATTACACGGAAATGGCTGAAGGCCATCTAATGAAATAAACCGCGGAAGCTATGAAGAGTAGTTGAGTCCATCCAACTCCACGGCAAACATTGAGTGCATGACAACGACCTTATCTCCGTCTGAAAACTCTGCAACGTGATACATTGCAGCCATGTAGGTCAGCACATTGAGTATGCTAGCAAGAACACACTGTAATGATAATGAGCAATGTCTACAACTATATGCATATTTGGCTGGTGGAGGCTGTAAGGTTAAGTTTTGCATAAAGCTAGTTTTTCCCTACAATAAAGGAATGTATTAATTTAACTACTTTGTTAAATTTAAGCATGAACAATTGAGTATGGGTCCTCCATCTTAATCCCAAACCAAAGTCATTATTTACCCAACAATTTAATAAAGTGATGAGATCAGTCCATAATACAAATACCAGGATACTCAAGAAAGTCCATAACCGGGGACACGGCTACTCATGAATAGTTTGTACACTCTGCAGAGGTTTGTGCACTTTTCCCCACAAGACTCGATCGCCTTCATTTAACTTCTCGCACTGCATGGTGTTTGAGAACCGGATGACCGAGACATAGTCTTTCAGAAGCATTAACTCTTAACCCTGGGTAGACCGTACCACCTTCATCCACTACATCTGCTAGTCTACCACGGAAAGAGGTCACACAACATACTCAACTATGACAGAGCCCATAATGGCTTATGGCTGCACACGGAAGTTTCTAGGCATGAATGATATATGATCCCTTTGAGGTTGGGTGGCATTCCATAGGATAATCACACGGGTCCTCCGGGATTTCCTAGGACAACACTGGATTCTCCAGGTGCCCTGCAACCAATCCATCCAGATGTGTATTAAATTCCACCTTAAAGAACCCTTAGTTGTTGTTACACTCACAACTTTCATGAAATCATTCATACCAATCCACGTCTAGATGCATGGCTAAGCAATAAGTAACAAAGCGTATAATCCCTTGGGTTGATCTCAAGTCCTTGGGTTCCTACCTCATGAACTACAAAGCATCATATTATG
Organism: Secale cereale; assembly: GCA_902687465.1. Lineage (NCBI taxonomy): Eukaryota > Viridiplantae > Streptophyta > Magnoliopsida > Poales > Poaceae > Secale > Secale cereale. The sequence goes on from LR738713.1 coordinate 65,404,346, forward strand.
TAACCAGTCCTACTCATGCAAGTGTTTGAGGATATAACTAATGCAGTAAAATTGGGTATTGGAAAGTATGATCAAAGTATGAACTTGCATTGCTGACGATCGTTGAAACCTAGTGACTCGTAGTAACACGCTTCGCACTCCGGAATTATATCGCAATCAAATAATAGCATACATAAGCACTCAAACAAAGATGCACGGGTAAAACTCAAATAAGAAGATCAAATCTGAAAGTTCAACTGAAGAGCTTCGACTTGCAAAAAGAATCGATCGAATCGGAGCTACGAAACTAAAACTACAGTCAAAAGAATTTCAAATTAAAATCTTCTTGAAACCAAATTTTAAATTTTCAAAACCTTTTTCAAGTTGATTAAACACAAAGAGGGGCTCGAGACGAAGATTTTGGCGTTGGTTTCACTGGATTTGGACGAACGGTTTAGAAACGGCGAGGGTTTGAAGTTCACGGGCTAATCTGCGATAAAAATAATCGCGGATAGGTCCCTGGCCGAAAAAGAAAATAAAAACAAAAAAACTACGGGGCGAACGTTCGTTGACAAAGACGAACGGACGAACGCGTTCGTTAAAATGAATTAATGAGCGGACGCTCGCTAAATAACGAAACCGGGAAAAAATGAAACGACACGAACCGATCTAAAAACCCTAAACTAGGGTTTCTAAAAAAACCAGGATGGCTTTTACCTAAACCAAGAAAAAAATGGCCGGCAAGATCCGGCTGCTCCGGCGGCGTCCGGCGAGGCGGGGCAGCTGCAGCGGCATGGGTGAAGACAGCGCGGGCGGAGCGGCGGTGGCTGTGGCGCTGCTGCTGCTGCTGCTGCGGGGCGGGGTGGCGAGGTGGGGGTCGGGGCGTGCGGCGCCTCGGCCTTTAAAGGCCCGGGGGGCGTGGCTTGCGGGACGGGGGCGGTGAGGGTGGCTCGGGGTCGGACTCCCCGAGTCCGTCGTGAGCACGACGACGGGAGGCGGTGGCGGCTGGGCTGTGGCCTGGCGCTAGCTGGGCCGGCCCAGTTCGGACGAGAATTTTTTTTAAATAAATTTCGCCGAAGGAAAAATCCTAAATAAATATAAAATAAATTCTAAAACTGCCAAAAACAATTTTCACCATCTAAATAAAATATTTAGAACAAAATGAACATTTTCTTGGCCTAAAATGCAATTTTGAATAATGCATATTTTTTTATAATTCGAATAAGATAGCAATAAAATCCAAATAAAATTATTTATTTGATTGTAACATTTTTACTCCAATATTTATTTTATTTTGGAGAAGTTGTATTATCTCCTCTCATATATTTTGATATTGAAATATTTCGGAGAGAAAATAATTAAAACCAAATGATCCTCTTTTCATTATTTGAGAAAATTCAAATATGAAAATAATAAAATCCCCAACTCTCTCTGTGGGTCCTTGAGTTGCTTGGGATTTTTAGGATTCAAACCAAAATGCAAATAAAATATGATATGCATATGATGATTTATGTATAACATTCCAAATTGAAAATTTGGGATGTTACAAACCTACCCCCCTTAAGATGAATCTCACCCTCGAGATTCGGGTTGGTTAGAAAATAGGTGTGGGTGGTCCTGGCGTTGATCCTCCTCTCGTTCCCAGGTGGCTTCGATTTAATACACTAGATTATTATAGCCATTCTTGATTTAATATCCATTCTAGATTATTATAGCCTCATATTTCTTCTCCGATATTTGCGTTTTGTTTGGCCAACTCGATCTATTTATCTTGCAATGGGAAGAGGTGCTTTGTAATGGGTTCGATCTTGCAGTGTCCTTTCCCAGTGACAAAAGGGGCAGCATTGCATGCATGTATTGTTGCTATTAAGGATAACAAGATGGGGTATATTCCTACATGAATAGATCTTGTCTACATCATGTCATCGTACTTATTGCACTACTCCGTTTTCCATGAACTTAATACACTAGATGCATGGTGGACAACGGTCGATGTGTGGAGTAATAATAGTAGATGCAGGCAGGAGTCGGTCTACTAATCTTGGACGTGATGCCTATATACATGATCATTGTCTTGGATATCATCATAATTATTTGTTTTTCTATCAATTACCCAACAGTAATTTGTCTACCCACCATGCTATTTTCTCGAGAGAAGCCACTAGTGAAATCTCCGGGCCCCGGGTCCAATCATATACTTTCAGATCTATATTGCCATTTGCATTTTCCTTTATTTGAAAATTTTATTTTCAGATATATATTATCAAAAACACAAAAATACCTTGTTGCAGTTTATTTGCTTTTATTTGCATCTTTCAATCTACTACAATTTTATCCCGTTAACTCATCAATTTCTGGCACCGTTACCCGAAAGGGATTGACAACCCCTTTAACGCGTCGGGTTGCAAGTATTTGTTATATGTGTGCTGGTATCGTTTACATAGTGTTGTGTGGTTCTCCTACTGGTTCAATAACCTTGGTTTCATAACTGAGGGAAATACTTACCGTCACTGTGTTGCATCATCCCTTCCTCTTTGGGGAAATACCGACGCATCTCAAGCGCACTCTGATACGTCTCCAACGTATCTATAATTTTTTATTGTTCCATACTATTATATTATCTGTTTTGGATATTTAATGGGCTTTATAATACACTTTTATATTATTTTTTGGGCTAACCTATTAACCCAAGGCCCAGTGCAAATTGATGTTTTTTTTGCCTATTTCAGTGTTTCGCAGAAAAGGAATATCAAACGGAGTCCAAATGGAATGAAACCTTCGGGAGGATCGTTTTTTGAACAAACGCAACCTAGAAGACTTGGAGTACACGCCCGGGAAGCCACGAGGCAAGGGGCGCGCCCAGGGGGTAGGCGCGCCCCCACCCTCGTGGGCCCCTCATAGCTCCACCGACATACTTCTTCGTCCTATATATACTCATATACCCTAAAAACATCCTAGAGCCCCACGAAACCCTATTTCCACCGCCGCAACCTTCTGTACCCGTGAGATCACATCTTGGGGCCTGTTCCGGAGCTCCACCGGGGGGGGCATCGATCACGGAGGGCTTCTACATCAACACCATAGCCTCTCCGATGAGTTGTGAGTAGTTTACCACAGACCTTCGGGTCCATAGTTATTAGCTAGATGGCTTCTTATCTCTTTTTGGATCTCAATACAAAGTTCTCCTCGATCTTCTTGGAGATCTATTCGATGTAATTCTTTTTATGGTGTGTTTGTCGAGATACGGTGAATTGTGGGTTTACGATCAAGATTATCTATGAACAATATTTGGTACTTCTCTGAATTCTTATATGCATGATTAAAATATCTTTGCAAGTCTCTTCGAATTATCAGTTTGGTTTGGCCTACTAGATTGATCTTTCTTGCAATGGGAGAAGTGCTTAGCTTTGGGTTCAATCTTGCATTGTCCTTTCCCAGTGACAGCAGGGGCAGCAAGGCACGTATTGTATTGTTGCCAGTGAGGATAAAAGGATGGGGTTTATATCATATTGCATGAGTTTATCCCTCTACATCATGTCATCTTGCTTAAGACGTTACTCTGTTCTTATGAACTTAATACTCTAGATGCATGCTGGATAGCGGTCGATGTGTGGAGTAATAGTAGTAGATGTAGAATCGTTTCGGTCTACTTGTCACGGACGTGATGCCTATATACATGATCATGCCTAGATATTCTCATAACTAACCGCTCTTCTATCAATTGCTCGATAATTTGTTCACCCGCCGTAGAATCTGCTATCTTGAGAGAAGCCACTAGTGAAACCTATGGCCCCCGGGTCTATCCTCGATCATATTAATCTTCCATCAACAATTTATCTTTACTGTTCTTTTATTTTGCAATCTTTACTTTTCAATCTATACAAAAAAATACAAAAAATATTTATCCTATTATCTCTATCAGATCTCAACTTTGCAAGTGGCCGAGAAGGGATTGACTACCCCTTTATCGCGTTGGTTGCAAGGTTCTTATTTGTTTGTGCAGGTACGAGGAACTTGCGTGTAGTCTCTTACTGAATTGATACCTTGGTTCTAAAAAACTGAGGGAAATACTTACGCTACTTTGCTGCATCACCCTTTCCTCTTCAAGGGAAAGCCAACGCATGCTCAAGAGGTAGCAAGAAGGATTTCTGGCGCCGTTGCCGGGGAGATCTACGCACAAGTTATATACCAAGTACCCATCACAAACTCTTATCCCTCGCGTTACATTATTTGCCATTTGCCTCTCGTTTTCCTCTCCCCCACTTCACATTTGCCGTGTTATTCACCCTTTTTCATTCGCCTCTTTTCGCTTGCTTCTTGTTTTCTTGTGTGTTGGATTGCTTGTTCGTCACTATGGCCCAAGACAATACTAAATTGTGTGACCTTTCCAATACCAACAATAATGATTTTATTAGCACTCCAATTGCTCCTATTATTGATCATGAATCTTGTGAAATCAATGCTGCTCTGTTAAATCTTGTTATGAAAGATCAATTTTCCGGCCTTCCTACTAAAGATGCCGCTACCCATCTAAACAACTTTGTTGATTTGTGCAATATGCAAAAGAAGAGAGATGTGGATAATTATATTGTTAAATTGAAGCTATTTCCGTTTTCGCTTAGAGATCATACTAAAACTTGGTTCTCTTCTTTGCCTAGAAATAGTATTGATTCATGGAATAAGTGCAAAGATGCCTTTATCTCTAAGTATTTTCCTCCCGCTAAGATTATCTCTCTTAGAAACGATATTATGAATTTTAAGCAACTTGATCATGAGCATGTTGCACAGGCTTGGGAGAGGATGAAATTAATGATGCGTAATTGCCCTACACATGGTTTGATCTTATGGATGATTATACAAAAAAATATGTTGGATTGATTTTTTTAGAAATCTTTTAGATTCGGCCGCGGGAGGCACTTTCATGGAAATCACTTTAGGGGAAGCTACTAAACTCCTAGATAACATTATGGTTAATTACTCTCAATGGCACACCGAAAGATCCACTAGTAAAAAAATACATGCTATTGAAGAAATTAATGTTTTGAGTGGAAAGATGGATGAACTTATGAAATTGTTTGCCAATAATAGTGTTTCTTCTGATCCTAACGATATGCATTTGTCCACGTTGATTGAGAATAATAATGAATCTATGGATGTGAATTTTGTTGGTAGGAATAATTTTGGTAACAATGCTTATAGAGGAAACTTTAATTCTAGACCGTTCCCTAGTAATTCCTCTAATAATTATGGTAATTCCTACAACAACTCTTATGGAAATTTTAATAAGATGCCCTCTGATTTTGAGATTAGTGTTAAAGAGTTTATGAATTCGCAAAAGAATTTCAATGCTTTGCTTGAAGAAAAATTGCTGAAGATTGATGAGTTGGCTAGGAACGTGGATAGAATTTCTCTTGATGTTGATTCTTTGAAACTTAGATCTATTCCACCTAAGGATGATATCAATGAGTCTCTCAAAGCCATGACAATTTCCATTGATGAGTGAAAAGAAAGAACCGCTAGGATGCGTGCTAAAAGAGATTGCTTTGTGAAAGCGTGTTTTTCTAGTTTAGGTGATAATAAAGATGAAGATCTAAAAGTAATTGATGTGTCTCCTATTAAATCCTTGTTTTCTAATATGAATCTTGATAAAGATGGGACTGGAGATGAGTCTACTTTAGTTAAAAGGCGTCCCAATGATTCGGAGTTGTTAGATCTTGATGCTAAAACTGTTAAAAGTGGGATTGAAGAGGTTAAAACTTTACGTAGTAATGAACCCACTATTTTGGATTTCAAGGGATTTAATTATGGTAATTGCTCTTTGATAGATTGTATTTCCTTGTTGGAATCCATGCTAAATTCTCCTCATGCTTACAGTCAAAATAAAGCTTTTACCAAACACATCGTTGGTGCTTTAATGCAATCTTATGAAGAAAAACTTGAATTAGAAATTTCTATCCCTAGAAAACTTTGTGATGAGTGGGAACCTACTATTAAAATTAAGATTAAAGATCATGAATGCTATGCTTTGTGTGATTTGGGTGCTAGCATTTCCACAATTCCAAAAACTTTGTGTGATGTGTTAGGTTTCCATTACTTGATGATTGTTTTTTAAATTTGCATCTCGCGGATTCTACTATTAAGAAACCTATGGGAAGGATTAATGATGTTCTTATTGTTGCAAACAGGAATTATGTGCCCGTAGATTTGATCGTTCTTGATATAGATTGCAATCCTACATGTCCTATTATTCTTGGTAGACCTTTCCTTAGAACGATTGGTGCAATCATTGATATGAAGGAAGGAAACATTAGATTCCAATTTCCATTAAGGAAAGGCATGGAACACTTTCCTAGAAAGAAAATCAAATTACCTTATGAATCTATTATGAGAGCCACTTATGGATTGCCTACCAAATATGGCAATACCTAGATCTATTCTTGTATCATGCCTATCTAGGGGTGTTAAACGATAGCGCTTGTTGGGAGGCAACCCAATTTTATTTTCTTTGGTTTTACTTCTGTTCAGTAATAAATAATTCATCTAGCTTCTGTTTAGATGTGATTTTGTGTTTTAATTAGTGTTTGTGCCAAGTAGAACCTTTGGGAAGACTTGGGTGAAGTCTTTGCGATCTTGCTGTAAAAAACAGAAACTTTTGCGCTCACGAGATTAGCTGCCATTTTTTACTAGAGAGTGCTTTTAAGTTGATTCTTTTTGCAGATGATTAATAGACAAATTCCTCACGTCCACCAATTTATTTCAGAATTTTTAGAATTATAGAAGTATTCAAAAGTTATAGATTTCTACAGACTCTTCAGTTTTGACAGATTCTGTTTTTCGTGTGTTGTTTGCTTATTTTTATAAATCTATGAGTAGTATCGGGGGGTATGAATCATAGAGAAGTCGGAATACAGTAGGTTTAACACTAATATAAATAAATAATGAGTTAAATATAGTACCTTAAGGTAGTTGTTTGTTTTGTTATACTAACGGAGCTCACGAGATTTTCTGTTAAGTTTTGTGTTGTGAAGTTTTCAAGTTTTTGGGTAAGGATTTGATGGACTATCGAATAAAGAGTGGCAATATCCTAAGCTTGGGGATGCCCAAGGCGCCCCAAGGTAAAATTCAAGGACAACCAAAAGCCTAAGCTTGGGGATGCCCCGGGAAGGGACCCCCTCTTTCGTCTTCGTCTATCAGTAACTTTACTTGAGACTATATTTTTATTCACCACATGATATGTGTTTTGCTTGGAGCGTCATGTATGATTTGAGTCTTTGCTTTTTAGTTTACCACAATCATCCTTGTTGTACACACCTTTTGAGAGAGACACATGAATCGGAATTTATCAGAATACTCTATGTGCTTCACTTATATCTTTTGAGCTAGATAGTTTTGCTCTAGTGCTTCACTTATATCTTTTTAGAGCACGGCGGTGGTTTTATTTTATAGAAATTATTGATCTCTCATGCTTCACTTATATTATTTTGAGAGTCCTTTAGAACAGCATGGTAATTTGCTTTGGTTATAAATTTAGTCCTTGGGTATAATAAAAACTTTCATATAAAGTGCATTGAATAATATGAGAAGTTTGATTCTTTATGATTGTTTTGACATGTGAGGATGGTGATATTAGAGTCATGCTAGTATAGTAATTGTGAATTTGAGGAATACTTGTGTTAAAGTTTGTGATTCACGTAGCATGCACGTATGGTGAACCGTTAGGTGATGAAGTTGGAGCATGATTTATTTATTGATTGTCATCCTTTGTGTGGAGGTCGGGATCGCGCGATGGTTAACTCCTACCAACCCTTCCCCAAGGAGCATGCGTTTAGTGCTTTGTTTTGATGACTTTTAGATTTTTGCAATAAGTATGTGAGTTATTTATGACTAATGTTGAGTCCATGTATTATACACACTCTCACCCTTCCACCATATACCTTCCTCAAAACAGCCACCACACCCACTTATTATGGCATTTCTGTAACACCCCAAAATTTTAACCACATTTTTATTAAATAAAATTTGGCTAGAAATAAAATTTTTGTATTATACTAGGTTCTTTAATAATTTTCATAGCCTTTTCTATTCCTGTCTTAGAAAATCTTTTCTTCATATCACTGTTCAAGAATTCACCCGATTAATCAGTTAACGGGCCAGTTAATCGCTACTCACCGCATGGCCGAATCGAATAACACCTATTCATCGAGTTAACTTGTCGGGCAGATTAATTGGCCAGTTAGACCGATTAATCAGTTGTCATGCCGATTAATCCCTGCCGGTTCATTAATGGGTGGGCAAACAAAGCCCAAATTTTTGACCCATAACCCCTTCCACCTCCATCCCGCTCCTTAATAGCTAGGATTAATAATTGTACCTCCTCTCTATGATTTTCATATGTCTAAGGAAGCATGTTTTAGTATACTACCTACCTTTGATCTTGGGAGTATGGTATAATACATAAAAAATCTTGATATATGTTGGCAAGTTCCTATTCAATCTACCGATTAATGGTCGACCGATTAATCCAGTTAATAGGCCGATTCACCGATTAATCGCTACTCCTAAACCGACCGAGCAGGTACCAGTTAACGATTTCTTGAACATTGCTTCATATAGTAAAATTTTTGGAAATAATTTTGTGGGCTCTGGTTATATCTTGGGTCATTTCATTATTTGTTTGATAACAGTAGAAATTATTTTCATAATAAAATTTTGCCCTAGAAAATTCCTTTAATAGCTTTTGCAGTGTTTTAAATGCTTCTGTTGCACTACAACTATTTTTAAATAATTCTCTAAAAATTCCACCATAATTCTGAGAGGTCTTATGATGCTTGTATGTCACTTTGGTGCAAAAACCCAACTTGATGTTTTGCAAAATATGAGTGAACCATCCTCTTTTTCATTTCTGTCCATCTTCTAGGTTTCTACTACAACCCTATTATTTCTTGCTCCAAAAATTCTGAGCCTTGGCCATCTTCTAGTTCCTCCTACCAAACCCTTAACTCCAGAAGATCAGATCCATTAGCATCATTTAGACCCACCAAACACCCCTCTGAATATTTTGTCTAGAACTGAATTTCAGTATAACTTGCACTAGCCAGTATTTCCTTTTCCCAAAATAACTTCACCATCATCTCTACCATCTAAAGAGACCCCATCCTGCAAACTTTCACACCCAACACAACTCCCTACGTAGCCCTATCATTTCATCAAACACCCTGTGGGCATGGAAGGAAATTGGCCTCTCTCTTAACTGCATTAGAAACTTGCACTTTTGGCCAAACCAGCATGTCCACGATCTCTCTCATGCCCTAAAGCACCATCCTGCTAAGTTGCAACATGTTCGAACGCCTGTAGATGCCATTGGCATTTCAGCAAACAAGTGGCGAGCGTGCGTAGAGCGTGGCCAGAGCACGCGTATTGCAGCCGCTGGCATCAAGCTCCTGTCGCCACTCTACTGCCTCCCCTGCTTGCCCGAGCCTCCCTCTGGATCATCTCGACCACCATTTACTTCCCCGACACCTTCCCTTGGCCGCTTGCGCCGTCCACCACCGTCCACGCCGTCCGGAGGCGCCGCCCGATGAGTCCCGCCTTACCACGTATCTCCCTGGGCCCCTCTCTCTTTATTGCCAACAGCTCGAGCTCATCCTCATCGCACCGGTCGCACAAGAGACACACCGACCCCAGCCGGCCTCACCAACCTCGCCACCGGCCTCGAAGCGCCATCAATGGCCGTCGCCACTGTATGCCGTGGACGGCGCCGTCCACAACTACCTGGCACCTCCCCGAGCCGCCAGCACACTCCCATAGTAACTTCGGCCGGCCACCGTCCTCAACGAACCTCACCGGCCACCCAACGACCTCGCCGGCGCAGTAACCGTGTCCGCGTTCGGGAAGCCACGGCATGGTCTCTCCCCGCCTATAAAAGGGGCCCCGAGCACCCGGCTCCTCATCTCCACCTCTCCCCTCCTCCAGCAAACCACCCCAAGTCTCCTCGAGCAAGCAAGACAACCAGAGAAGGCCTTCTTCTTCATCTCCGATGACCACTGCCGCCGCCATTTCCTCGGATGGTTCCGAGCCAACCACGGCCTCCCCACCACCAACTCTTCCACCACTGGCCTCCCGGAGCTCCCGAACATCCTTTCCCCCTCTCAGTTTCACCGGACATGGTCCATGGGCGAAACGCCCAACTCGCCTCCGCCGGAGCTTCTCGGGTGCGCTCGCCGTCGACGACACCGCCCACTCCGGCGACCAAGGAGGGTACCCATGGGACCGCCTCGGCCTCCTGGACTCAACGATGGGCTCGGCTCGCCGTGGGGCCCTGCCGTTCGCCGGCAAGCTTCGCCGGAGTTCCGCCCCGTTCTGTCGCCAGGAAGAAGGGCGGGTGGACCGTGGTCAAACCTGACCAGTGGGCCAGGCGGGCCCACTGTCAGTGACCCACAGCACGCGGTGTGTGTGGACACGGGTTCCGCAAAGCCCGTCTCCGCGTGAGGGAAACATACTTCCCTTTTCCGCATTCGACGTCAGCTCATTTACCCGTAGCCAGATGACTGGGCTCGGCCCAGTGGCGCCGTTGAACTAAACAGCGCTCAGGGCGCGATTCTATCCTTTCTTTTACCAATTCCAGCAGCTTTCAAATAATTCCATAGTAGCCATTTCTACTCTAAAAATGGTAATTCAAATTTCTGTAGGATTCTAAAATCATGCTCTGTTTATTCAAATTAGGTGAACATTTTCTTTTCTGTTTAATGAATTTAATATTGCTTTTAATCATGTTTTTCCATCTTAGTAATTCCATAACTAATTCATATGAACTCTAAATAAATTAATTCTTTTTCTGATATTCCTTAAATATCCTCTAGTTTATTTTAGTATTTATTACAAGAATATTTGAAAGACTTTTTAGTACTGTTTTTGAATTGTGTGGTGATTTAGATATTTCTGAAAATAGGAATTGAAGGGGAGATGATTCTTTGCAAAGTAACCAGCACCTTTTCATATCTAAGGCAAGCATCTTGAACACTTGATATGATGATTGCATAGTGGATTATTTGCTAGAATAATTCAAACCTGGCTATGTTGAATTCAAATTAATGTTGCATATTGCTAGTGGAGATTGCATGGTCATGTACATATTTTTCTCTTGCATGCAATACACTACGGTATTGATATGCATGAATTGTGAGTACCCAGGAGTGTGCTCCTGTTTTGGACGTGCCGGTGGGCACGAGCCATATTCGACACGGTGGTGTCATGAGATATATGTGGAAGCAGGCAAGGGTTGTGGCCCTGTCCTGATGATACTGTTGAGAGAATAATTTTGTTGTGCTAACCATTGCAAGAATCATAAGCCTCCTGAGTCGGCCGTAGATCGAGTCTTGTTCCGGTAACCCCCATACTTGTTTCGTGCTACCACTTGTCCCTGCCTCGGGTAAGGTATGGTTTAGTAAGCTGTTAACCCCTTTCCATGCACACACCGTACAGAGGGCCTCGATGAGGGTTTCCAGGGCCCTGGACTAAATCCAGTCATCGGGTCAAGGGGGCATGGGTGTTTCCGGTTGTAGCCGAGAGGGAGTGTACCCTTGTAATCCGCGCGTTTGAATAGTGATCCCATGCTATTGGAGGTTGTAGCCTTCCCACTTAGAGTTTTACTTAACTGTTGTTCTGGGTGATTCCTGGCAGCAGAAAGGTTAAGCTGGTGTGTGCTGGTCAGGCGTGTTTTCAACCCAAAGACCATAATGGGAATTAGCCAGTGTCCCGATACTGACTAAAGAAATCCTATACTTGTGGGTAAAGAGTACACCCTCTGCAGAGTCGTATCTATTCGAATAGCCGTGTCCGCGGTTAAGGACTACGGTCTGGGTTGGTCAAGTGTCAGTCTTAGAGTCGGTCTCCGGAGGAAATATTTTAATACTTGAGCATGGTTATTTTGCAGGATAACTATTGTTGCTACTGGTGTTACCATTAGTATATTTGATGATATGATTATATTTGTGAACTAACCCCCCTGCTCTTATTTTTACTTTCCAGAGTGTCTCAGGGGCTGGCTAGTCTACCCCGGACATTCGTTTTTATTTTCAAGTCCTTTTGTGGCGTCCCTCGAGTGTCAGGCGGTTTATCACGCCACTACTCTTGTGGATACCCGACTGGCATTTCTTTTCAAGTCCTTTCGTGGCGTCGCCTGAGTTCTCGGATGGTATCGTCCGATTACTCTTTTAGACACCCGACTGGCACTTCTTCTTAAGACCGATCGTGGTGTCACTTGACATCCGACCGGCATTTCTTTTATATTTTGTTGATACTAATATTTATTTTCTTGCACTAACCATTATTCACCATGCCATGTTTAATTCCTGTCAGCATGCATTTAATATAAGTCTATCATGAGCACATGCATATAGTTTAATTCATCATGACCATATAAGTGTTTGCTGCATTTGTTATATCATTTGTCCATGATGTTTGCGAGTACATTCAAATGTACTCACAGGCTTGTCCCTGGCTATTTACTTGGTCAGGTTAGGAGTTCCACGAGGAGTACCTCAGCTACGTCCGTGCGAAGCCTAGGAGTGCAGTCACGCAGGATAGGATTTATCCGGGTCAGCTGTTCCTGTTGGAATGGAGCCCCAACGATATGGAGATCCACAAGTCAATTCCTTCATCCACCACCGGAGTCATTGTTGCATCAGTAGACCTGTATGGTCTTGTATCAAATTCTTGTAAATGCTTGGTAATCTGTAACAAGGATGTGTCCACCAGTAACAGCAATCCTGGGCTGGTGATGACACTAGGGGTTAATTTCTGGAATATTATGTTCCCGAAATCCGGCCCCGACAGCCTTGGTATCAGAGCCAGGCTGACCATTGGCTAACCCTACCCTAGCCTGGTCACCACCCCTAGGTTTCCACACCATCCACATCTTTTCCTGTCCACGGTCAAGTCTATCCCATCCACAGTGGCAACCGACATCTTTTGATAGCCGGTGCCCAACCTATCAGTCTATCCATAGGCCGTGTGCCTGTGCCAACACCTGAGCTTTCCCATCCACAAGCATGCGATGGAAGACTCGGCTGACTTATAAAGGAAGCCTTACCCCAAACTCAGCACATCACAGCCTCATATCCAACCACCAAGATGCCAGGCCCCCTCGTGCACAACGAGACCACCGCAGTCGAGCTTGAAGGCTTCGTAACCATCCTCGCCAATCTCACCCGTCGTGTCTTTGGCATCGCCGAGCCGCCGGAATATGTCGTGTACCAAGAGCACACGAGTAACTCCATCCATCACTTCTGGGCCACGGTGCACCTCTATGGGAGGGGCACCACATCAGAGCGTCCCTACCGATTCACCGGGAGGACGACCTCCGACGAGCCCCAAGCCATCCAACTTGCAGCCCGAGAGGCTATAGTTCATCTTCGGCACCTGTCGCCGAGGGTTAACTGCCGCTCCTTCTACTACTACCCTAGCCGTGAAGGCTATGGTAGCCCGACCCAGGTCGCCAGCGGAGACCATGAGTCGGATCCTGCCCTGGTGCATCTGGTGCGCTACCTGAGAGCGCAAGAGGCACTATTTGATCAGGTCACTCTTGACCTGATTGAGACCCGCAGGACGCTCGCTCTCCTAACCCCGGCAAGGAGTGAAGTCGCACCCGCCACCGACGCCCCGATAATGCTGCTTGGAAGGTCGGTTGAGCCCCCAAGCTCTGACCATGTCACCTACCCGGGCAATGCTTTCGCCTCACCCGGAAATCTCCGTCGTCTCTTGGAGGCCTACTCCAATGGGACGGTGACCTCGACACCCCGCGAAGGCCACCACCGCTACTCCAGCCCTGTAGCTCCCCATCCTACTCCGGCCAGCTCCGACGCGGAAGCGCACGGAGGCGACTCGGCATCCGCAAGACGCGCCAGGATAGATATCAACCAGGTGGACTGAGTCCACCAGAATTGTTATCAAGCCCTAGTGGCTCGGTTTTTCCTTTAGTTCCGCAGTAGTTGGTGTGTGGCGTAGTGAGTTTGTAGACCCCCCTGTGTGTCACCATCTAATGGTATGTGTGATCTGGCATGAATTGCTTGATGAGTGGTTGCAGAGTAAATTCTAGACGTGACTCCTAACCGACACGCACATTAACATGTCACTTTTCTTTTGGGGATTGAGGCCTGAGACTTTGACTCAGACAGCCCCGCGCCGGAGTCGGTGTCTCGGTCGTACCGGCACCATTTCATGCTTCATGACCCAGGCTCTCTATAAGAGGCCACGCTTATTTTTCCACACCAGCAACCATCAGCATCAAGCACTGCCTTTTTCCACTCATCCACCCATGTCTCACCCCGGAGCTTATCTGAGGACCCCCGAAGCAAGACCTGGTAGTTTTGTTATGTTATTGTGGGATTTTACCCACAATACTCTTGGCTCCACCCATCCACCCCTGTATGAGCTTTTCAAATCGAGAATCACTCCTGATCTCTCGAAATACTGGGCAGCTGTACATATTCCACCAGCAGATTTAAACCAAGGACCTCCCTATGTGATTTTCATCGGGAGATCCATGCCAACACCAGGAATGGCCATTGAGTCTGCTGCGTATGAAGCAGTCACCCGTCTTCGATTTGCGGTACCTTGTGCCAACGCAAGGGAATACTGCTATTTCCCAAGCCGCGCTGCTTTTGGAGCAGAAGCTACGTTCCGCTGTGGACGTGCGGAGAGCGATCCAGCCCTGGTCTATCTCATTCAATATGTGATGGCCCAGGAGCGTTTCACCCAACAAATACTGGAGTATCTCCACTACCTTGCTGTTCTGAATCCCCGGATCGCCATTGGCGGACCCCCTCTGCCAACTCAGGAGGGACACGTTCTTCGCTTGCTCCCTCAACTTCCTCCACTCCCTCCGGAAGAAGAAGGATGTGTTCCAACACCGGGAGGCTTTCCGCTTGATCCCGTAGATCCCGCTTTCGGACCGTAGACGGTCGTGAATGCGTTTGCGTAGCTTGTAGTGCTTGTTTGCATGTTGAGATCTTGTTTTGAGTGTATGTCATGAATATATTGCCCTGTATGCATTTTTGCATATGAGTGTTTTGTTTGTGTGGTATGCTTTTTAATTCTCCCGCCCTTAACAAATCTCGAGGACGAGATTTTTCTAAGGGGGTTAGAGTTTGTAACACCCCAAAATTTTAACCACATTTTTATTAAATAAAATTTGGCTAGAAATAAAATTTTTGTATTATACTAGGTTCTTTAATAATTTTCATAGCCTTTTCTATTCCTGTCTTAGAAAATCTTTTCTTCATATAGTAAAATTTTTGGAAATAATTTTGTGGGCTCTGGTTGTATCTTGGGTCATTTCATTATTTGTTTGATAACAGTAGAAATTATTTTCATAATAAAATTTTGCCCTAGAAAATTCCTTTAATAGCTTTTGCAGTGTTTTAAATGCTTCTGTTGCACTACAACTATTTTTAAATAATTCTCTAAAAATTCCACCATAATTCTGAGAGGTCTTATGATGCTTGTATGTCACTTTGGTGCAAAAACCCAACTTGATGTTTTGCAAAATTTGAGTGAACCATCCTCTTTTTCATTTCTGTCCATCTTCTAGGTTTCTACTACAACCCTATTATTTCTTGCTCCAAAAATTCTGAGCCTTGGCCATCTTCTAGTTCCTCCTACCAAACCCTTAACTCCAGAAGATCAGATCCATTAGCATCATTTAGACCCACCAAACACCCCTCTGAATATTTTGTCCAGAACTGAATTTCAGTATAACTTGCACTAGCCAGTATTTCCTTTTCCCAAAATAACTTCACCATCATCTCTACCATCTAAAGAGACCCCATCCTGCAAACTTTCACACCCAACACAACTCCCTACGTAGCCCTATCATTTCATCAAACACCCTGTGGGCATGGAAGGAAATTGGCCTCTCTCTTAACTGCATTAGAAACTTGCACTTTTGGCCAAACCAGCATGTCCACGATCTCTCTCATGCCCTAAAGCACCATCCTGCTAAGTTGCAACATGTTCGAACGCCTGTAGATGCCATTGGCATTTCAGCAAACAAGTGGCGAGCGTGCGTAGAGCGTGGCCAGAGCACGCGTATTGCAGCCGCTGGCATCAAGCTCCTGTCGCCACTCTACTGCCTCCCCTGCTCGCCCGAGCCTCCCTCTGGATCATCTCGACCACCATTTACTTCCCCAACACCTTCCCTTGGCCGCTTGCGCCGGCCACCACCGTCCACGCCGTCCGGAGGCGCCGCCCGACGAGTCCCGCCTTACCACGTATCTCCCTGGGCCCCTCTCTCTTTATTGCCAACAGCTCGAGCTCATCCTCATCGCACCGGTCGCACAAGAGACACACCGACCCCAGCCGGCCTCACCAACCTCGCCACCGGCCTCGAAGCGCCATCAATGGCCGTCGCCACTGTATGCCGTGGACGGCGCCGTCCAAAACTACCTGGCACCTCCCCGAGCCGCCAGCACACTCCCATAGTAACTTCGGCCGGCCACCGTCCTCAACGAACCTCACCGGCCACCCAACGACCTCGCCGGCGCAGTAATGGCGTTGCCACCGTGTCCGCGTTCGGGAAGCCACGGCATGGTCTCTCCCCGCCTATAAAAGGGGCCCCGAGCACCCGGCTCCTCATCTCCACCTCTCCCCTCCTCCAGCAAACCACCCCAAGTCTCCCCGAGCAAGCAAGACAACCAGAGAAGGCCTTCTTCTTCATCTCCGATGACCACTGCCGCCGCCATTTCCTCGGATGGTTCCGAGCCAACCACGGCCTCCCCACCACCAACTCTTCCACCACTGGCCTCCCGGAGCTCCCGAACATCCTTTCCCCCTCTCAGTTTCACCGGAGATGGTCCATGGGCGAAACGCCCAACTCGCCTCCGCCGAAGCTTCTCGGGTGCGCTCGCCGTCGACGACACCGCCCACTCCGGCGACCAAGGAGGGTACCCATGGGACCGCCTCGGCCTCCTGGACTCAACGGTGGGCTCGGCTCGCTGTGGGGCCCTGCCGTTCGCCGGCAAGCTTCGCCGGAGTTCCGCCCCGTTCTGTCGCCAGGAAGAAGGGCGGGTGGACCGTGGTCAAACCTGACCAGTGGGCCAGGCGGGCCCACTGTCAGTGACCCACAGCACGCGGTGTGTGTGGACACGGGTTCCGCAAAGCCCGTCTCCGCGTGAGGGAAACATACTTCCCTTTTCCGCATTCGACGTCAGCTCATTTACCCGCAGCCAGATGAGTGGGCTCGGCCCAGTGGCGCCGTTGAACTAAACAGCGCTCAGGGCGCGATTCTATCCTTTCTTTTACCAATTCCAGCAGCTTTCAAATAATTCCATAGTAGCCATTTCTACTCTAAAAATGGTAATTCAAATTTCTGTAGGATTCTAAAATCATGCTCTGTTTATTCAAATTAGGTGAACATTTTCTTTTCTGTTTAATGAATTTAATATTGCTTTTAATCATGTTTTTCCATCTTAGTAATTCCATAACTAATTCATATGAACTCTAAATAAATTAATTCTTTTTCTGATATTCCTTAAATATCCTCTAGTTTATTTTAGTATTTATTACAAGAATATTTGAAAGACTTTTTAGTACTGTTTTTGAATTGTGTGGTGATTTAGATATTTCTGAAAATAGGAATTGAAGGGGAGATGATTCTTTGCAAAGTAACCAGCACCTTTTCATATCTAAGGCAAGCATCTTGAACACTTGATATGATGATTGCATAGTGGATTATTTGCTAGAATAATTCAAACCTGGCTATGTTGAATTCAAATTAATGTTGCATATTGCTAGTGGAGATTGCATGGTCATGTACATATTTTTCTCTTGCATGCAATACACTACGGTATTGATATGCATGAATTGTGAGTACCCAGGAGTGTGCTCCTGTTTTGGACGTGCCGGTGGGCACGAGCCATATTCGACACGGTGGTGTCATGAGATATATGTGGAAGCAGGCAAGGGTTGTGGCCCTGTCCTGATGATACTGTTGAGAGAATAATTTTGTTGTGCTAACCATTGCAAGAATCATAAGCCTCCTGAGTCGGCCGTAGATCGAGTCTTGTTCCGGTAACCCCCATACTTGTTTCGTGCTACCACTTGTCCCTGCCTCGGGTAAGGTATGGTTTAGTAAGCTGTTAACCCCTTTCCATGCACACACCGTACAGAGGGCCTCGATGAGGGTTTCCAGGGCCCTGGACTAAATCCAGTCATCGGGTCAAGGGGGCATGGGTGTTTCCGGTTGTAGCCGAGAGGGAGTGTACCCTTGTAATCCGCGCGTTTGAATAGTGATCCCATGCTATTGGAGGTTGTAGCCTTCCCACTTAGAGTTTTACTTAACTGTTGTTCTGGGTGATTCCTGGCAGCAGAAAGGTTAAGCTGGTGTGTGCTGGTCAGGCGTGTTTTCAACCCAAAGACCATAATGGGAATTAGCCAGTGTCCCGATACTGACTAAAGAAATCCTATACTTGTGGGTAAAGAGTACACCCTCTGCAGAGTCGTATCTATTCGAATAGCCGTGTCCGCGGTTAAGGACTACGGTCTGGGTTGGTCAAGTGTCAGTCTTAGAGTCGGTCTCCGGAGGAAATATTTTAATACTTGAGCATGGTTATTTTGCAGGATAACTATTGTTGCTACTGGTGTTACCATTAGTATATTTGATGATATGATTATATTTGTGAACTAACCCCCCTGCTCTTATTTTTACTTTCCAGAGTGTCTCAGGGGCTGGCTAGTCTACCCCGGACATTCGTTTTTATTTTCAAGTCCTTTTGTGGCGTCCCTCGAGTGTCAGGCGGTTTATCACGCCACTACTCTTGTGGATACCCGACTGGCATTTCTTTTCAAGTCCTTTCGTGGCGTCGCCTGAGTTCTCGGATGGTATCGTCCGATTACTCTTTTAGACACCCGACTGGCACTTCTTCTTAAGACCGATCGTGGTGTCACTTGACATCCGACCGGCATTTCTTTTATATTTTGTTGATACTAATATTTATTTTCTTGCACTAACCATTATTCACCATGCCATGTTTAATTCCTGTCAGCATGCATTTAATATAAGTCTATCATGAGCACATGCATATAGTTTAATTCATCATGACCATATAAGTGTTTGCTGCATTTGTTATATCATTTGTCCATGATGTTTGCGAGTACATTCAAATGTACTCACAGGCTTGTCCCTGGCTATTTACTTGGTCAGGTTAGGAGTTCCACGAGGAGTACCTCAGCTACGTCCGTGCGAAGCCTAGGAGTGCAGTCACGCAGGATAGGATTTATCCGGGTCAGCTGTTCCTGTTGGAATGGAGCCCCAACGATATGGAGATCCACAAGTCAATTCCTTCATCCACCACCGGAGTCATTGTTGCATCAGTAGACCTGTATGGTCTTGTATCAAATTCTTGTAAATGCTTGGTAATCTGTAACAAGGATGTGTCCACCAGTAACAGCAATCCTGGGCTGGTGATGACACTAGGGGTTAATTTCTGGAATATTATGTTCCCGAAATCCGGCCCCGACAGCCTTGGTATCAGAGCCAGGCTGACCATTGGCTAACCCTACCCTAGCCTGGTCACCACCCCTAGGTTTCCACACCATCCACATCTTTTCCTGTCCACGGTCAAGTCTATCCCATCCACAGTGGCAACCGACATCTTTTGATAGCCGGTGCCCAACCTATCAGTCTATCCATAGGCCGTGTGCCTGTGCCAACACCTGAGCTTTCCCATCCACAAGCATGCGATGGAAGACTCGGCTGACTTATAAAGGAAGCCTTACCCCAAACTCAGCACATCACAGCCTCATATCCAACCACCAAGATGCCAGGCCCCCTCGTGCACAACGAGACCACCGCAGTCGAGCTTGAAGGCTTCGTAACCATCCTCGCCAATCTCACCCGTCGTGTCTTTGGCATCGCCGAGCCGCCGGAATATGTCGTGTACCAAGAGCACACGAGTAACTCCATCCATCACTTCTGGGCCACGGTGCACCTCTATGGGAGGGGCACCACATCAGAGCGTCCCTACCGATTCACCGGGAGGACGACCTCCGACGAGCCCCAAGCCATCCAACTTGCAGCCCGAGAGGCTATAGTTCATCTTCGGCACCTGTCGCCGAGGGTTAACTGCCGCTCCTTCTACTACTACCCTAGCCGTGAAGGCTATGGTAGCCCGACCCAGGTCGCCAGCGGAGACCATGAGTCGGATCCTGCCCTGGTGCATCTGGTGCGCTACCTGAGAGCGCAAGAGGCACTATTTGATCAGGTCACTCTTGACCTGATTGAGACCCGCAGGACGCTCGCTCTCCTAACCCCGGCAAGGAGTGAAGTCGCACCCGCCACCGACGCCCCGATAATGCTGCTTGGAAGGTCGGTTGAGCCCCCAAGCTCTGACCATGTCACCTACCCGGGCAATGCTTTCGCCTCACCCGGAAATCTCCGTCGTCTCTTGGAGGCCTACTCCAATGGGACGGTGACCTCGACACCCCGCGAAGGCCACCACCGCTACTCCAGCCCTGTAGCTCCCCATCCTACTCCGGCCAGCTCCGACGCGGAAGCGCACGGAGACGACTCGGCATCCGCAAGACGCGCCAGGATAGATATCAACCAGGTGGACTGAGTCCACCAGAATTGTTATCAAGCCCTAGTGGCTCGGTTTTTCCTTTAGTTCCGCAGTAGTTGGTGTGTGGCGTAGTGAGTTTGTAGACCCCCTTGTGTGTCACCATCTAATGGTATGTGTGATCTGGCATGAATTGCTTGATGAGTGGTTGCAGAGTAAATTCTAGACGTGACTCCTAACCGACACGCACATTAACATGTCACTTTTCTTTTGGGGATTGAGGCCTGAGACTTTGACTCAGACAGCCCCGCGCCAGAGTCGGTGTCTCGGTCGTACCGGCACCATTTCATGCTTCATGACCCAGGCTCTCTATAAGAGGCCACGCTTATTTTTCCACACCAGCAACCATCAGCATCAAGCACTGCCTTTTTCCACTCATCCACCCATGTCTCACCCCGGAGCTTATCTGAGGACCCCCGAAGCAAGACCTGGTAGTTTTGTTATGTTATTGTGGGATTTTACCCACAATACTCTTGGCTCCACCCATCCACCCCTGTATGAGCTTTTCAAATCGAGAATCACTCCTGATCTCTCGAAATACTGGGCAGCTGTACATATTCCACCAGCAGATTTAAACCAAGGACCTCCCTATGTGATTTTCATCGGGAGATCCATGCCAACACCAGGAATGGCCATTGAGTCTGCTGCGTATGAAGCAGTCACCCGTCTTCGATTTGCGGTACCTTGTGCCAACGCAAGGGAATACTGCTATTTCCCAAGCCGCGCTGCTTTTGGAGCAGAAGCTACGTTCCGCTGTGGACGTGCGGAGAGCGATCCAGCCCTGGTCTATCTCATTCAATATGTGATGGCCCAGGAGCGTTTCACCCAACAAATACTAGAGTATCTCCACTACCTTGCTGTTCTGAATCCCCGGATCGCCATTGGCGGACCCCCTCTGCCAACTCAGGAGGGACACGTTCTTCGCTTGCTCCCTCAACTTCCTCCACTCCCTCCGGAAGAAGAAGGATGTGTTCCAACACCGGGAGGCTTTCCGCTTGATCCCGTAGATCCCGCTTTCGGACCGTAGACGGTCGTGAATGCGTTTGCGTAGCTTGTAGTGCTTGTTTGCATGTTGAGATCTTGTTTTGAGTGTATGTCATGAATATATTGCCCTGTATGCATTTTTGCATATGAGTGTTTTGTTTGTGTGGTATGCTTTTTAATTCTCCCGCCCTTAACAAATCTCGAGGACGAGATTTTTCTAAGGGGGTTAGAGTTTGTAACACCCCAAAATTTTAACCACATTTTTATTAAATAAAATTTGGCTAGAAATAAAATTTTTGTATTATACTAGGTTCTTTAATAATTTTCATAGCCTTTTCTATTCCTGTCTTAGAAAATCTTTTCTTCATATAGTAAAATTTTTGGAAATAATTTTGTGGGCTCTGGTTGTATCCTGGGTCATTTCATTATTTGTTTGATAACAGTAGAAATTATTTTCATAATAAAATTTTGCCCTAGAAAATTCCTTTAATAGCTTTTGCAGTGTTTTAAATGCTTCTGTTGCACTACAACTATTTTTAAATAATTCTCTAAAAATTCCACCATAATTCTGAGAGGTCTTATGATGCTTGTATGTCACTTTGGTGCAAAAACCCAACTTGATGTTTTGCAAAATTTGAGTGAACCATCCTCTTTTTCATTTCTGTCCATCTTCTAGGTTTCTACTACAACCCTATTATTTCTTGCTCCAAAAATTCTGAGCCTTGGCCATCTTCTAGTTCCTCCTACCAAACCCTTAACTCCAGAAGATCAGATCCATTAGCATCATTTAGACCCACCAAACACCCCTCTGAATATTTTGTCCAGAACTGAATTTCAGTATAACTTGCACTAGCCAGTATTTCCTTTTCCCAAAATAACTTCACCATCATCTCTACCATCTAAAGAGACCCCATCCTGCAAACTTTCACACCCAACACAACTCCCTACGTAGCCCTATCATTTCATCAAACACCCTGTGGGCATGGAAGGAAATTGGCCTCTCTCTTAACTGCATTAGAAACTTGCACTTTTGGCCAAACCAGCATGTCCACAATCTCTCTCATGCCCTAAAGCACCATCCTGCTAAGTTGCAACATGTTCGAACGCCTGTAGATGCCATTGGCATTTCAGCAAACAAGTGGCGAGCGTGCGTAGAGCGTGGCCAGAGCACGCGTATTGCAGCCGCTGGCATCAAGCTCCTGTCGCCACTCTACTGCCTCCCCTGCTCGCCCGAGCCTCCCTCTGGATCATCTCGACTACCATTTACTTCCCCAACACCTTCCCTTGGCCGCTTGCGCCGGCCACCACCGTCCACGCCGTCCGGAGGCGCCGCCCGACGAGTCCCGCCTTACCACGTATCTCCCTGGGCCCCTCTCTCTTTATTGCCAACAGCTCGAGCTCATCCTCATCGCACCGGTCGCACAAGAGACACACCGACCCCAGCCGGCCTCACCAACCTCGCCACTGGCCTCGAAGCGCCATCAATGGCCGTCGCCACTGTATGCCGTGGACGGCGCCGTCCAAAACTACCTGGCACCTCCCCGAGCCGCCAGCACACTCCCATAGTAACTTCGGCCGGCCACCGTCCTCAACGAACCTCACCGGCCACCCAACGACCTCGCCGGCGCAGTAATGGCGTTGCCACCGTGTCCGCGTTCGGGAAGCCACGGCATGGTCTCTCCCCGCCTATAAAAGGGGCCCCGAGCACCCGGCTCCTCATCTCCACCTCTCCCCTCCTCCAGCAAACCACCCCAAGTCTCCCCGAGCAAGCAAGACAACCAGAGAAGGCCTTCTTCTTCATCTCCGATGACCACTGCCGCCGCCATTTCCTCGGATGGTTCCGAGCCAACCACGGCCTCCCCACCACCAACTCTTCCACCACTGGCCTCCCGGAGCTCCCGAACATCCTTTCCCCCTCTCAGTTTCACCGGAGATGGTCCATGGGCGAAACGCCCAACTCGCCTCCGCCGAAGCTTCTCGGGTGCGCTCGCCGTCGACGACACCGCCCACTCCGGCGACCAAGGAGGGTACCCATGGGACCGCCTCGGCCTCCTGGACTCAACGGTGGGCTCGGCTCGCCGTGGGGCCCTGCCGTTCGCCGGCAAGCTTTGCCGGAGTTCCGCCCCGTTCTGTCGCCAGGAAGAAGGGCGGGTGGACCGTGGTCAAACCTGACCAGTGGGCCAGGCGGGCCCACTGTCAGTGACCCACAGCACGCGGTGTGTGTGGACACAGGTTCCGCAAAGCCCGTCTCCGCGTGAGGGAAACATACTTCCCTTTTCCGCATTCGACGTCAGCTCATTTACCCGCAGCCAGATGACTGGGCTCGGCCCAGTGGCGCCGTTGAACTAAACAGCGCTCAGGGCGCGATTCTATCCTTTCTTTTACCAATTCCAGCAGCTTTCAAATAATTCCATAGTAGCCATTTCTACTCTAAAAATGGTAATTCAAATTTCTGTAGGATTCTAAAATCATGCTCTGTTTATTCAAATTAGGTGAACATTTTCTTTTCTGTTTAATGAATTTAATATTGCTTTTAATCATGTTTTTCCATCTTAGTAATTCCATAACTAATTCATATGAACTCTAAATAAATTAATTCTTTTTCTGATATTCCTTAAATATCCTCTAGTTTATTTTAGTATTTATTACAAGAATATTTGAAAGACTTTTTAGTACTGTTTTTGAATTGTGTGGTGATTTAGATATTTCTGAAAATAGGAATTGAAGGGGAGATGATTCTTTGCAAAGTAACCAGCACCTTTTCATATCTAAGGCAAGCATCTTGAACACTTGATATGATGATTGCATAGTGGATTATTTGCTAGAATAATTCAAACCTGGCTATGTTGAATTCAAATTAATGTTGCATATTGCTAGTGGAGATTGCATGGTCATGTACATATTTTTCTCTTGCATGCAATACACTACGGTATTGATATGCATGAATTGTGAGTACCCAGGAGTGTGCTCCTGTTTTGGACGTGCCGGTGGGCACGAGCCATATTCGACACGGTGGTGTCATGAGATATATGTGGAAGCAGGCAAGGGTTGTGGCCCTGTCCTGATGATACTGTTGAGAGAATAATTTTGTTGTGCTAACCATTGCAAGAATCATAAGCCTCCTGAGTCGGCCGTAGATCGAGTCTTGTTCCGGTAACCCCCATACTTGTTTCGTGCTACCACTTGTCCCTGCCTCGGGTAAGGTATGGTTTAGTAAGCTGTTAACCCCTTTCCATGCACACACCGTATAGAGGGCCTCGATGAGGGTTTCCAGGGCCCTGGACTAAATCCAGTCATCGGGTCAAGGGGGCATGGGTGTTTCCGGTTGTAGCCGAGAGGGAGTGTACCCTTGTAATCCGCGCGTTTGAATAGTGATCCCATGCTATTGGAGGTTGTAGCCTTCCCACTTAGAGTTTTACTTAACTGTTGTTCTGGGTGATTCCTGGCAGCAGAAAGGTTAAGCTGGTGTGTGCTGGTCAGGCGTGTTTTCAACCCAAAGACCATAATGGGAATTAGCCAGTGTCCCGATACTGACTAAAGAAATCCTATACTTGTGGGTAAAGAGTACACCCTCTGCAGAGTCGTATCTATTCGAATAGCCGTGTCCGCGGTTAAGGACTACGGTCTGGGTTGGTCAAGTGTCGGTCTTAGAGTCGGTCTTCGGAGGAAATATTTTAATACTTGAGCATGGTTATTTTGCAGGATAACTATTGTTGCTACTGGTGTTACCATTAGTATATTTGATGATATGATTATATTTGTGAACTAACCCCCTGCTCTTATTTTTACTTTCCAGAGTGTCTCAGGGGCTGGCTAGTCTACCCCGGACATTCGTTTTTATTTTCAAGTCCTTTTGTGGCGTCCCTCGAGTGTCAGGCGGTTTATCACGCCACTACTCTTGTGGATACCCGACTGGCATTTCTTTTCAAGTCCTTTCGTGGCGTCGCCTGAGTTCTCGGATGGTATCGTCCGATTACTCTTTTAGACACCCGACTGGCACTTCTTCTTAAGACCGATCGTGGTGTCACTTGACATCCGACCGGCATTTCTTTTATATTTTGTTGATACTAATATTTATTTTCTTGCACTAACCATTATTCACCATGCCATGTTTAATTCCTGTCAGCATGCATTTAATATAAGTCTATCATGAGCACATGCATATAGTTTAATTCATCATGACCATATAAGTGTTTGCTGCATTTGTTATATCATTTGTCCATGATGTTTGCGAGTACATTCAAATGTACTCACAGGCTTGTCCCTGGCTATTTACTTGGTCAGGTTAGGAGTTCCACGAGGAGTACCTCAGCTACGTCCGTGCGAAGCCTAGGAGTGCAGTCACGCAGGATAGGATTTATCCGGGTCAGCTGTTCCTGTTGGAATGGAGCCCCAACGATATGGAGATCCACAAGTCAATTCCTTCATCCACCACCGGAGTCATTGTTGCATCAGTAGACCTGTATGGTCTTGTATCAAATTCTTGTAAATGCTTGGTAATCTGTAACAAGGATGTGTCCACCAGTAACAGCAATCCTGGGCTGGTGATGACACTAGGGGTTAATTTCTGGAATATTATGTTCCCGAAATCCGGCCCCGACAATTTCCATAACCATTCCAAGATATATTGCCATGCAACTTTCCACCGTTCCGTTTATTATGACATGCTTCATCATTGTCATATTGCTTTGCATGATCATGTAGTTGACATCGTATTTGTGGCAAGGCCACCATGCATAATTTTTCATACATGTCACTCTTGATTCATTGTATATCCCGGTACACCGCCGGAGGCATTCACATAGAGTCATATTTTGTTCTAGCATCGAGTTGTAATCTTTGAGTTGTAAGTAAATAAAAGTGTGATGATCTTCATTATTAGAGCATTGTCCCAGTGAGGAAAGGATGATGGATACTATGACTCCCCCACGAGTCGGAATGAGTCCGGACAAAAAAAAAGAGGCCATAAAAAAGAAAAAAGAGAAAAGGCCCACGAAAAAAGAAAAAGAAAAAAAAATGAGAGAAAAAGAGAGAAGGGGCAATGGTACTATCCTTTTTCCACACTTGTGCTTCAAAGTAGCACCATGATCTTCATGATAGAGAGTCTCTCATGTTGTCACTTTCATATACTAGTGGGGATTTTCATTATAGAACTTGGCTTGTATTTTCTAATGATGGGCTTCCTCAAAATGCCGTAGGTCTTCATGAGCAAGCGAGTTGGATGCACACCCACTTAGCTTCTTTAGTTTAACTTTCATACACTTATAGCTCTAGCGCATCCGTTGCATGGCAATCACTACTCACTCACATTGATATCTATTGACGGGCATCTCCATAGCCCATTGATACGCCTAGTTGATGTGAGACTATCTTCCTCCTTTTTGTCTTCTCCACAACCACCACTCTATTCCACCTGTCGTGCTATATCCATGGCTCACGCTCATGTATTGCGTGAAAATTGAAAAGCTTGAACAAATTTAAGTATGAAACAATTGCTTGGCTGAAACCGGGGTAGTGCATGATTTAAATATTTTGTGTGATGAAGATAGAGCATAGCCAGACTATATGATATTGTAGGGATAGCTTTCTTTGGCCATGTTATTTTGAGAAGACATAATTGCTTTGTTAGTATGCTTGAAGTATAATTATTTTTATGTCAATATTAAACTTTTGTCCTGATTCTTCGGATCTGAACATTCATGCTACAATAAAGAAAATTACATTGAGAATTATGTTAGGTAGCATTCCACATCAAAAATTCTGTTTTTATCATTTACCTACTCGAGGACGAGCAGGAATTGAGCTTGGGGATGCTTGATACGTCTCCAACGTATCTATAATTTTTTATTGTTCCATGCTATTATATTATCTGTTTAGGATGTTTAATGGGCTTCATTATACATTTTTATATTATTTTTGGTACGAACCTATTAACCCAAGACCCAATGCAAATTGTTGTTTTTGTTTCCTATTTCAGTGTTTCATAGAAAAGCAATATCAAACGGAATCCAAATGGAATGAAACCTTCGGGGGGGTCGTTTTTGGAACAAACGCAACCCACAAGACTTGGAGTACACGCCAGGGAAGCCACTAGGTGGCCACGAGGCAGGGGGCGCGCCTAGGGGGTAGGTGTGCCCCCACCCTCGTGGGCCCCTCGTAGCTCCACCGACATACGTCTTCGTCCTATATATACTCATATACCCTAAAAACATCCTAGAGCCCCACAAAACCCTATTTCCACCGCCGCAACCTTCTGTACCCGTGAGATCACATCTTGGGGCCTGTTCCGGAGCTCCACCGGGGGGGGCATCGATCACGGAGGGCTTCTACATCAACACCATAGCCTCTCCGATGAGTTGTGAGTAGTTTACCACAGACCTTCGGGTCCATAGTTATTAGCTATATGGCTTCTTATCTCTTTTTGGATCTCAATACAAAGTTCTCCTCGATCTTCTTGGAGATCTATTCGATGTAATTCTTTTTATGGTGTGTTTGTCGAGATACGGTGAATTGTGGGTTTACGATCAAGATTACCTATGAACAATATTTGGTTCTTCTCTGAATTCTTATATGCATGATTAAAATATCTTTGCAAGTCTCTTCGAATTATCAGTTTGGTTTGGCCTACTAGATTGATCTTTCTTGCAATGGGAGAAGTGCTTAGCTTTGGGTTCAATCTTGCATTGTCCTTTCCCAGTGACAGCAGGGGCAGCAAGGCACGTATTGTATTGTTGCCAGTGAGGATAAAAGGATGGGGTTTATATCATATTGCATGAGTTTATCCCTCTACATCATGTCATCTTGCTTAAGACGTTACTCTGTTCTTATGAACTTAATACTCTAGATGCATGCTGGATAGCGGTCGATGTGTGGAGTAATAGTAGTAGATGTAGAATCGTTTCGGTCTACTTGTCACGGACGTGATGCCTATATACATGATCATGCCTAGATATTCTCATAACTAACCGCTCTTCTATCAATTGCTCGATAATTTGTTCACCCGCCGTATAATCTGCTATCTTGAGAGAAGCCACTAGTGAAACCTATGGCCCCCGGGTCTATCCTCGATCATATTAATCTTCCATCAACAATTTATCTTTACTGTTCTTTTATTTTGCAATCTTTACTTTTCAATCTATACAAAAAAAATACAAAAAATATTTATCCTATTATCTCTATCAGATCTCACTTTTGCAAGTGGCCGAGAAGGGATTGACAACCCCTTTATCGCGTTGGTTGCAAGGTTCTTATTTGTTTGTGCAGGTACGAGGAACTTGCGTGTAGTCTCCTACTGGATTGATACCTTGGTTCTCAAAAACTGAGGGAAATACTTACGCTACTTTGCTACATCACTCTTTCCTCTTCAAGGGAAAACCAACGCATGCTCAAGAGGTAGCATACTCACACACAAGTCCTGGCATCTCGGTGGCATGCCGCACCTCTTAATCTGGACTGTCATCAGCTATGTGTTGATGATGATTCTGAACTCTCTGGAGCCATCATCTCCTCCCACCAGGGCTCCGTTCAACGCATCTACATCTCGGCATGCTACCTGCTGGACATACCTTGAACAGCGGGCGCCTAGACGACATCCCGTCAATTCAAAAAAACTCCACCAGCTTGAGTTCTACCATTACTACAAAAATAGGTTACCACCATTCGTTGTATCTGTGCCCTCACCATCGATGTTCATCTCATGGTTTTCCTCCTCTCTTCACACTGTCACCTTGACCCGGTGCCGTCTAGCAGAAAATCTAGTACAAATGCTTCGACTCCCACTGCTAAAAAAACTTGCGCTTATGTTGGTTCATCTGTCGGAGGCCTCACTGCACAACATCATCCACTCCAGCTGCCCTGCCCTAGAGCGCTTGGTGCTTGTCTTCGGAATAGGAATCCATATCCCTTGTCTCAAAATAAAGTTGCCTCACCTTGTAAGCATTGTAATTCATTTTGAAGGATAGGAGCTCATCATCGAAGTTGCCCCTTCACTTCAAAGGTTGCTCCTTGATTCTTGGTATGCACCTTCGCAAATAAATGTGGTCTCCGCGCCTAACTGGAGACCTTGGGTGCAATTCATGATATCTTTAAATCGTTCAAGATGGTGTTTGGCTCCACACTTATGCAGGTATTGTATATTATCCATGTACACTTTTGTAATTTGCATTTTTCATTTGTGCGCATAAGTTAAATATTATCTTGGAGTACAGTTTCGGTGCTAACATTATGTTATATGATGAACGAAGAGTTTGTCCATGGATGATCTATCAATGGTGCTGGATTCTGTCAAGACCTTATATATCAGCATGTGGTGTCTTGATCTGAACATGATTATTGGCTTGCTGTGATACTTTCCATGTTTGGATAATTTATATATAAAGTGATGATTTCACGCACATTGAAAGCCCATATATAATGTACTAGAATTAACCGTTCAGTTTTCGTTCCTTCGACATACTCTATTTTAGACATTAATTGTTTCCAGTCTTCATGTCTATTTATGTACTAGCAATTGGAGAAAAAGGTATAACTAATCAATGGCTGAGGAAGCACAAGGATTTTCTTAGATCCGATGACATTGTTTGACGACAATAACATTGGAAGGATATGCATCCAACCATGCAAACACTAGCTTTGTCACATTCTTCATATTGAATCCGGGAGCACTATTGTCCATGAGGATTAAGTTTTTTGATAAAAACTTACTCACGAGTGGACATGTTGAACAATAAAAAAAGAAGTTTCAGGTGGACATAAGGGCTTCTGAACATGCTCGGCTTCTATGAACACTAACTTATCGTCATCATGGACCCGTAGAATTTTTGTCCCATGATCTTGATTTCATGGATCAGACCGACCCATTTGATTGTGACTTCTCAAAACTTTGGTGTAGTTAGATACTATTGCCTTGTTCAATCTGGGTTTTGTCAAAACCCGATGACCGATCCTCATGCTTTTGTACCGTTTGTAAGCTGGAATTAGATATTATTGTTGCTCTTTTTAACTTGGCTTTTACCCATATTTTCTTTCATACTAGACCAATGTCTTCCCATTTCTTTAATTTAGACATAATATTATGAGCAATTACAGCGTAGGGAAGGAACACCACTCTCGCGGGATCCTTGAGATCATTTTTCATTAGAGAACCCGCAAGTTCTTAGCGCCTGCCAGCACCCACAAACTTATTTTCAGCTAGCACACCAAATGGGTTGTAATTCTTAATAATAAATGCTACATGGTAGTGACAGATTCGGATTTTGACATTTGGAACCCACGAGGAGAAAGCCTACCCAAGGCCATGTCGACTCGACAATAAACATTGATAAACGTGGTTTTAAATTTATTGTAAATCCAAAAGTCACCTGAAAATCACAAAACTTGCCATGGTGTTTGACATGGCAACAACATGTTGTGGTAAAAAATTAGTCCATTTTGGGACAAGTTTTGGTATAAACTTCTTACAAACCGGAGCTACTCTCAAGAAGCCTCATGGTTCCGAAAGGGAACTTGTCACCTATGTGTGCGAAACGACATACGATGTCTCTTCCCACCTTGATTTATTTTGCAAAGGCAACATGCAACTATAGGAGCATCGTCCTAAAAATATGAAATTATTCAGGTTTTGTTTTGCCTTTTTATACATTATTTTAGTTTTCTAGGCATTTTGGAACATACTTTGGTGTGTGCAAATGTCATGTGTGTACTAGCCACCTATGTAATTGGATGTTCAATTTGGTTATGGAATCAAGTCCTTATAAGTTATAAGTACATATATTGTTGTTCTGTATGCAATGCCATCACACACGAGGCGTGCTAGGGAACCCATTGGTGATGAATTCATGAATCGCTGACAATTGTATACCAGCAAGCGTTTGTCCACAACACACACGACTTATTAGCAGCAATCGTCTGTGTTATTATCGGTCTTCGCACACATTTCTGATTACGAATCCGTTTCCCGCATATCACACACATCTTGTTAAGTTGAACCATTTATGTTGTCTCGGCTAATGGCAAACAATTCATCATAGTGAACTATATGTCGTATGTCGCACACGCCTTCATCTGGCTGCCCGTTTTTGTTGTTAAGTTCATCGCAAATAGTTCATTCGAGTGAGCTGTATGCCACACATCGCACACGCAACTATAATCTAAAACGTCTTCGTTGTCTCCACCATCACAAACATTTTGTATCCTTTTTACGGTTTCATTACATCATCGTTTGCGATTAATGCATCACACATAGTTTCGTCAAATGGTCTTTGATTGTAGTGTCTTTGATTGTAGTGTCGTGTTTGGACCATCCTGCAGTAGTGAGTACTCACCTAGTGATACTACATCTACATGTCATCCCAATCTTGGTACTCTTGGGGCTATTGCATTTCGGTTGAAGAGAAACTCTTGTGTTAACTAACCCTATTTTCTCAAGTTTGTCTCTTTAGGTACAATGATCAAGCACTCCGAGGTAAGTATATGCATCTTGCATATGTGTATGGTGATCACTTGCTTGTATATACTTGTTTGCACGAAATCATAATAGACATATAAACTCTTCTTTCACATTATGTTGCTCTGATGCACATAGCCAAGGTGCATGTAACACATAGTGTTTCCTACTGCTGTGTGACAAGTGGTATTACAAGAACATTATTCTCAAATACTTGCACACTTGTAGGGGGAGCTTGTGTTTTACATATTGTTCAAGTTTTTATATACTTCTACCCTATATGCTTTAAAAGCATTGATGTATTTGTGTGTGTTGTCATCCATTACCAAAAAGGGGGATTGAAAGCACATTTGCTCCCTTGGTGATTTTGGTAATTAATGTCAACATACTTGGTGGTTGGACTAACCCTTTCAGCTAGTATATTTTAGGAAAGTTCAACTGTAGCTTGGAGATGGAGAAGTGGATCTCTCAAAAGGCAAAGAACATGGATTGCCAAAAGCTCAAGACTCTACATTTTTTGTTGAGTGATCCTAGATCATATTGAGTCCATAGGAAAGCAATACTATTAAAAGGGGATGGGGTTTTATGATGATCTAGTTACTCAAGTGCTGAGTGATATTGCTCCAAAACCCTCAGTCACTTTCTCTATCCAAACTTGTCCAAAACCCTAAAAGCCAACTCAGTCCCACCGAAACCTATCTATCCGGACCCACCTAGTTCATCTGGATAGTGCCACAACCAAACTCTAACAAATCGGATCCACCGATATGGATCTCGGTCCCACTGAGATGGCCTTGCCAACTCTCTATCACTCATTGCAATCACTTTAATCTAACCGAGTTTTTCCAATCGGTACCACCGAGATGGCTTGCCAAATTTCTGTTGCCTTATTGCTTCACTTTGGTCTTATTGAGATGATGCAATCGGTGCCACTGAAACGAGGTTTACCCTACCATTGCACATCGGTTGCTCTGAGTTTTTTCCATTTGGTCCCACCGAGACCTCCAACGTTCACATCTTTTATAGAGGTTGGTCTTACCGATAATTCTATTTGGTGCCACCGAGTTTGGTCAAAAGTTTGTAATGGTTGGATTTTGTGTGGAGGTTATTTATACCCCTACACCCCCTCTTACTCAGCAAGAGAGACATCATAACGAAGCCACACTTCCACCATTCATTTTCTGAGAGAGAACTACCTGCTCATGTGTTGAGATCAAGAGATTCCAATCCAACCATTTGAACCTTGATTTCTAGCCTTCCCCAAGTTGCTTTCCACTCAAATTCTTCTTCCACCATAGCCAAATATGTTAGAGAGGGTTGATTATTGGGGAGACTATCATTTGAATCACAAGAGCAAGGAGTTAATCATCTACATATCATCTATTACCTTTTGGAGAGTGGTGTCTCCTAGATTGGTTAGGTGTCGCTTGGGAGCCTCTGACATTGTGGAGTTCAACCAAGAAGTTTGTATGGGCAAGGAGATCGCCTACTTCATGAAGATCTACCCGAGTGAGGCTAGTCCTTCATGGACGTAAGCCATGGTGGAATAGAGAAGGTTGCTTCTTCGTGGACCCTTTGTGGGTGGAGCCTTAGTGGGCTCGCGCAACCGTTACCCTATGTGAGGTGAAGTCTCCATAAATGTGGACGTACAATAGCACCACCTATCGGAACCACGCCAAAAAATATTCGTGTCTCCATTGTGTTTGCACTTTCCAACTCCCATCCCTTTTACTTTCTTGCACCTGCATGCTTTACTTATTTCTCTGCTCATACTCTTTGTGTGCTTGTGTAAATTGTCTCATATGTGCCTTAACTTGTGTTAAACTCAACTTGAACTTGGAGAAAATTAAAAACTGCAATGTTGACTTGTGAAGGGTCTAATCAACCCCCCTCTAGAACCCTCTTCTTGATCCTACATATCCCTGATGGCAGGCACAATTCTGTTGAAGATTGTGAGATAAACCAAACGTATATTGCAGCAAAGAAGGCAAACCATCTTGAAGATAACGAGACAACCCCAACGACGTCATGTCTTGATGCATTGTTCAAGATACTCACAACTAGCATCACACAAGCTCACATAAGTCATTGTCTGAGTCAGTTTGACTTCTCGAGTCTCGACTTCAAGCATAAATACATGGTACAACTCAGCTCTCACTTGAAGTCCAATCTCTAAGGAAGATAACAGAGAACTCCAATGAGAACCACATTGCTAAACATCTAGAGTGGAAGATATGAGCGACATGCTAGGGCGGTCTCATCAACTTGATCACCTACTGTCGTGGTTCTAAGTCTGACAGTGAGGGTAGGGGGTACGAATGGAGAGGCAAGGCCCTAGCTATGGTGAGGTTGTACACAGGGTGTTAGCGAGTTCAGGCCCTTCTCGGAGGAAGTAATAGCCCTACGTCTCGGTGCCCGGAGGCTTGGTCGACTGATATGTGTATGCGTGTGTTACAGAGGTGTGAACCCTTGTTCTGGAGGAGGGGTGGCTTATATAGTATGCCAGGACCCCAGCCATGCTCCACCTTACCAAGGGTTTAAAGGTACATTAAGGCAGGCGTTACTGATAACGCCTGCAGTAAAGGATAATTAAGGTGTTTACTACAGCGAGTAAATATAGGACCGTTGCTGTTCCAAGTGGCGTTTGACCTACGGAGGTCGAGTGCCTGGTCCGGTCGAGTAGAGTTGAGTCGTCTTGCGTACGTGAGTCAGTCGAGTGGAGTGTCTCCTTGGACCGTCTCAGTTGACTGTCTCCACTGTCATAGGTCTTGTCTTTTGATCTTCTAGGGTAGTGACCTTGGGTGGGGTACCTCGATCAGGCCTGTGACCCTACCCTAGGTCTGTAACCTCGTCAGTAGCCCCCGAATGGATTGAGGCTTGAGCAAGGGGATGCTGAGGGAAGCTCTGGTTTTGGTTCGACGTCCTTGGGGTATATTGTTTCGGAGCTCGTGACTCGGGCAGGCTCCCTCAGTTGTGTCTTGGTCACCTCGATCGATTCTGAAGCCATCAGCGAATTAGTTGCTTCTTGTGTCGCTGTACTTCTTGCGTCGATTGGACTCCTTGCATCGACTGGACTTTGCGCTAGGCATCGGACGCCGTGAGCGCATGCCATTTTCGACGGGATCGGTTGCCCTTCGGTCGCCGGATTCGGCGGGGGTTTCGAAATTTGGGGAAGCGCGCGGGGCGGGACGTGCCGCATCAATCGGAGAGGTGCGCTTCGAATGCCTCGATTCCCGTGCCTCCTTTTTCGCCACGTATCGCGTCAGCGTCTGTTACGGGATCGGATAGGATTGCTCGGGGCCACCGGTCAGCCACTCAACCGGGCCATTATAAAGGCGCGCCGAGCCCGCAGCGGGGGGCACTGTGCGCCCAATCTTTTCCCGTCCGTCTCAGCTTCTCTGCTGCGCTCTTGCTTCTCTGTTGCGCCCCCGTTTCTTCCTGTCTCTCTCTGTAGCGACCGCCGGCATGCGAGCCATGGGCAAAGACAAGACCGCGGCCATGGAGCGCTCCAAGAAGGCGGTGTCGGTGAAGGGGAGGCGAGCTGGCCGGAGCGGTTCGTCGTCAAGGTCCGGACTCCCCGCTGGATGGATCCAGGGAGATTGGATCCGGTCCACCGTCGTGGTGGAGGATCTGGAGGAGCTGGAGGAGGAGGGGTTGATCGCCCGCGGCTCCTGGCGGGCGCCGGGGGGAGAGCTCGAGCCCCGGCCGCGGGAGGGCGAGTGTGTACTCCACGCCACCCACGTCGACCGAGGTTTTTCTACGCCCCCACATCCTTTCTTCCGCGTGTTCTTGATCTTCTTTGGTGCCCAATTGCATTACTTTACGCCCAACTCCATCGCCTTCCTCTCTGCCTTCGTTTCCATGTGCGAGAACTTCCTCGGTTGCCGACCGCACTGGGGCTTGTTCAAACACATCTTCACCTGTCGCTCGCAAACCGTCAAGAGGGTGAACCCGAGTGACGGCAAGACGCACGTCCTCCAGGCATGCGGCGGGCTCGGGATTCAGCTTAGGAATAGGAGCGCCTTTCCCCCCATGAACCTTCCGGAGTCGATTCGGGGCTGGCAGTCGACCTGGTTTTATTACAAGGACAGTCCGACTCCGGGTCAGTCGACTGGCCTTCCTCCATTTACTCTAGGTCGAGCCAGCCCACCACCTTCGATGATAGTGAGTAAGGCTGAGAGGGCCGAAGTAGACATGTTGATGGAGAGGGTCGTCCAATTAGTCCACGAGGGGGTCACGGGGATGGACCTATTTGAGGCGTATCTCACGCGGAGGATCCAGCCGCTCCAAGCCCGGGACCACCCGATGTGGCTGTATTCCGGCACCGACGACTCGTCGCGAGTCCACCCGGAGGCGGCCGACCCGAAGTACGTCGTGCAGTGCTTGAAGAGCATCACTGGGAATAAGGACAACCCCAGGGGGTCTGGGAGGATCATCCCGTTCGATGCTGACCACCTGCCCGACAAGGTTAGTCTTCTGCTTCCGAGTGGCGTGTCCGTCGACTAGCTTGTGATTTGTATTGATGTGTCCGACTGATATTTGGTCAAACTTCTTTTCTTTGCAGATCTATACAGAGATGTATTCGCTGCCCAACGGCGACTTGGACCAGGAGGGCGAGGAGGGCACGAGTGACGCCGCCGAGTGGAAGTCGGAGGAGGAGACCGAGGAGAGCGAGGATTATAGCAGCGGGGAGGAGGTCGAGTCACCTCCCCGTGTCGAGCATCGATCCAAGGAGAAGAACGACCCAGGGGCCGCACGCCTCCAGGCGGGTCCCTCGGGATTCCGGACGCCCAAACGCACTCGAACGGCCACTCCTGACCCCACCGAGAAGATGCCCAAGCAGCCCAAGGTCGCCACCACCAAGCCTCGGAATGCCCTGCCTAGGATTAAGGTGGATGTACCCATTGCCTCCACGTAAGTGTCGCTTGGACTAGTTTCTTTCTGTTTCTTGGAGGTCGACTGTAGCTTCAGTCGACTCATCTCTTGAGTGAATATTTCAGAGCTGCCGCTTCCACGACCTCGATGGACATCGACCGGGGTCGAGACGACGAGGAGACCGCGGACGCCGCGACATCTTGCGCAGGTGTGGGCTCTTTGAAATATGCCTCATTCTTTCACGGGCGACGGTCGACTGAACTTAACTGCTTGACTTGAAGTGTCACGCCTCGTCATAGAGCTTCCGGATGATGATGAAGACGAGGAGCGGTTGGGAGGGGACCGCCGGCGCACAGAGAAGAAGGGCCGGAAGACGCCTTCTGGCTCGGAGGTCCAGCGACAGGAGGATGCGGCCAGAGCCACGGTCTCCTTCGCCGTCCCTGTGTCGACTGTGAGTGTCGTCGACCCATCGCCTGCGCCAATCGTCGATCCAGCGCCCGCTCCAGTCGTCGACCCAGCGTCAACTCCAGCCGTCGACCCAGCGCCAGCTCATGCCGCAGATCCAGCGCCCGTGCCCGTCATCGACCCTGTGCCTGCCGCTTCGTTGGTTCTCTTCTCTACCTACCGCCTCCCGAAGGATCCTGTGGGGGCGGCTCAAGAAGCCGTTCTCCAAGCGGAGGTGATGATGGGGAGGACGAAGGCGGCATACGAGGCCAGCATGGTGGCTTATGATGCCAGCTCTGCTCTTCGGGCTAACGTCTAGGTACGTTGTCTTCATTAAAGTAGTCTTTAATTTCGAGAGAATCTGCTTGTTTTGTTTCATGAGATACCACACCCACTAGGTGTTCTTCTTTTCTTCTCTTCTTTGAGCTTGTGCCGGACTGATCTCGGCCGAGTGAAACCAGTGGGGGCACGCTCAGTGCACCCACTGGGTGTAGTCCCCGAGACCATGGTCGACTGCTGGTGGTCGGCCATGGTCTTACTATAGAACTTTTCTTCCTTGTTGTTGGGTTTTTTTTGGCTCGCGCCGGAATGACCTTGGCCGAGTGAAACCAGTGGGGGCACGCTCAGTGCACCCACTGGGTGTAGTCCCCGAGACTGCGGTTGAGTATTTTGACTCGACTGTAGTCTTATAATCTTGCTTTGTTGTGTTGATGCAGAAATCTTGCGAGTTTGGGGCCAAGTTTGCAGATCTTGAGAAGAAGCAAATCCAGCTTAATCTTGACTTGCAGTTGGCTCGGGACCACCTGAAGAAGACGCAGGACGATGCGGCTGGTAACTTACTTCTATCTTTTGTCGACTGACTTTTCGATAGATGTGCCTTGTGTTCCTTCATGTTCATCTGTCCAGTGGCGGCTTTGGTAGGTCAACTGAAGGCAGCCTTGGAGCAAAAGGATCTTGACCTGGCGGCGGCGCAGCAGGCGGCTCAGGAGAAGTCGGAACTGGCGGCAAAGAAGCTGGCTTCCGTGGGTGCGCTCGAGGCAGAGATCATCCGACTGAGAGGCTCACTCGACGCGGCCAACCAAGAGGTGACTCAGCTGAAGAAGTCCAAGGCCGTCCTGAACGACAAGTACGAGGCTCTCTTTCCGAAGAGGGTTGATCTTGAGGCGTATCTGGGCGACATCACCAAGAAATGGTACCTCGTGCTCGAAGGTATGCCTCCTTCGGCTTGGTTAAAGTTGGATCGGTCGACCCGTATCTTATCTGTTGACTCGACTTGTTGTTTTTGGTGCAGAGTTCTGTCGTAACTTCGAAGAGGAGACTGGACGGGTCTGTTGGAAATACGCCCTAGAGGCAATAATAAATTGGTTATTATTATATTTCCTTGTTCACGATAATCGTTTATTATCCATGCTAGAATTGTATTGATAGGAAACTCAGATACATGTGTGGATACATAGACAAACACCATGTCCCTAGTGAGCCTCTAGACGACTAGCTCGTTGATCAATAGATGGTTACGGTTTCCTAACCATGGACATTGGATGTTGTTGATAACGAGATCACATCATTAGGAGAATGATGTGATGGACAAGACCCAATCCTAAGCCTAGCACAGATCGTGTAGTTCGTATGCTAAAGCTTTTCTATATGTCAAGTATCTTTTCCTTAGACCATGAGATTGTGCAACTCCCGGATACCGTAGGAATGCTTTGGGTGTACCAAACGTCACAACGTAACTGGGTGGCTATAAAGGTGCACTACAGGTATCTCCGAAAGTGTCTGTTGGGTTGGCACGAATCGAGACTGGGATTTGTCACTCCGTATGACGGAGAGGTATCTCTGGGCCCACTCGGTAGGACATCATCATAATGTGCACAATATGTGATCAAGGAGTTGATCACGGGATGATGTGTTACGGAACGAGTAAAGAGACTTGCCGGTAACGAGATTGAGCAAGGTATCGGTATACCGACGATCGAATCTCAGGCAAGTGTTATACCGATAGACAAAGGGAATCGTATACGGGATTGATTGAATCCTTGACATCGTGGTTCATCCGATGATATCATCGTGGAACATGTGGGAGCCAACATGGGTATCCAGATCCCGCTGTTGGTTATTGGCCGGAGAGTTGTCTCGGTCATGACTACATGGTTCCCGAGCCCGTAGGGTCTACACACTTAAGGTTCGATGACGCTAGGGTTATAGGGAAAGTATGTACGCGGTTACCGAATGTTGTTCGGAGTCCCGGATGAGATCCCGGACGTCACGAGGAGTTCCGGAATGGTCCGGAGGTAAAGATTCATATATGGGAAGTCCCGTTTTGGTCACCGGAAAAGTTTCGGGCGCTATCGGTAGCGTACCGGGACCACCGGGAGGGTCCCGGGGGTCCACCGGGTGGGGCCACCAGCCCCAGAAGGCTGCGTGGGCCAAGTGTGGGAGGGGACCAGCCCCAGGTGGGCTGGTGCGCCCCCCTAACCAGGCCCAAGGCAAAGAGAGAAGAAAAAGGGGGAATCCCTAGGCTCAGATGGGCCTAAGGCCCACTTAGTGGTGCGCCTCCCCCTCTCTCCCCCTTGGCCGGCCCCCTAGATGGGATCTAGGGCTGGCCACACCCTTAGGGGTGGGAAACCCTAAAGGGGGCGCAGACCTCCCTTCCCCCTATATATATGTGAGGTTTGGGGCTGCCCATAACACGTTCTGACCTCTGCCGCTTGGCGCAGCCCTACCTCTCTCCCTCCTCGTCTCTTGCAGTGCTTGGCGAAGCCCTGCTGGAGTCCCGCGCTCCTCCACCACCACCACGCCGTCGTGCTGCTGTTGGATGGAGTCTTCCCCAACCTCTCCCTCTCTCCTTGCTGGATCAAGGCGTGGGAGACGTCACCGGGCTGCACGTGTGTTGAACGCGGAGGCGCCGTTGTTCGGCGCTTAGATCGGAATCAACCGCGATCTGAATCGCTGCGAGTACGACTCCTTCATCCGTGTTCTTGCAACGCTTCCGCATCGCGATCTACAAGGGTATGTAGATGCACTCACCTTCCCCTCGTAGCTAGATTACTCCATAGATAGATCTTGGTGATGCGTAGGAAAAATTTTGATTTTCTGCTACGATCCCCAACAGTGGCATCATAAGCTAGGTCTATGCGTAGTATCTTGCACGAGTAGAACACAAAGTAGTTGTGGGCGTAGATCGTGTCAATTCTCTTGCCGTTACTAGTCTTATCTTGATTCGGCGACATCGTGGGATGAAGCGGCCCGGACCGACCTTACACGTACTCTTACGTGAGACAGGTTCCACCGACTGACATGCACTAGTTGCATAAGGTGGCTAGCGGGTGTCTGTCTCTCCCACTTTAGTCGGATCGGATTCGATGAAAAGGGTCCTTATGAAGGGTAAATAGAAATTGGCATATCACGTTGTGGTTTTTGGCGTAGGTAAGAAACGTTCTTGCTAGAAACCTATAGCAGCCACGTAAAAACTTGCAACAACAATTAGGGGACGTCTAACTTGTTCTTGCAGCATGTGCCGTGTGATGTGATATGGCCAAAAGGATGTGATGAATGATATATATGTGATGTATGAGATTGATCATGTTCTTGTAATAGGAATCACGACTTGCATGTCGATGAGAATGACAACCGGCAGGAGCCATATGAGTTGTCTTATTTATTGTATGACCTGCGTGTCACTGAATAACGCCATGTAATTACTTTACTTTATTGCT
Source organism: Secale cereale (assembly GCA_902687465.1). Lineage (NCBI taxonomy): Eukaryota > Viridiplantae > Streptophyta > Magnoliopsida > Poales > Poaceae > Secale > Secale cereale. The sequence continues at coordinate 65,445,403 of LR738713.1, forward strand.
AAACGTTAGCCATAGTAGTAGAAGTAATGTTTGGCGAGACGACTTCATGAAGACATGATGATGGAGATCATGGTGTCATGCCGGTGACAATGATGATCATGGAGCCCCGAAGATGAAGATCAAAAGGAGCAAAATGATATTGGCCATATCATGTCACTATTTGATTGCATGTGATGTTTATCATGTTTTTCATCTTATTTGCTTAGAACGACGGTAGTGAATAAGATGATCTCTCACTAAAATTTCAAGAATTGTGTTTCCCCTAACTGTGCACCGTTGCTAAGGTTCGTTGTTCCGAAGCACCACGTGATGATTGGGTGTGATAGGTTCTAACGTTCGCATACAATGGGTGTAAGCCAGATTTACACACGCAATACACTTAGGGTTGACTTGACGAGCCTAGCATGTACAGACATGGCCTCGGAACACGGAAGACCGAAAGGTCGAACATGAGTCGTATAGAAGATACGATCAACATGAAGATGTTCACCGTTGATGACTAGTCTGTCTCACGTGATGATCGGACACGGCCTAGTCGATTCGGATCATGTATCACTTAGATGACTAGAGAGATGTCTATCTGAGTGGGAGTTCATTAGATGAACTTCATTGTCATGAACAATAGTCTAAGTTGTCTTCGCAAATTATGTTGTAGACCAATAACTGCGTTGTAGCTCCCTGTTTAATACGATCCTAGAGAAAGACTAAGTTGAAAGATATTGTAAGCAAGGATGCAGACTGGGTCCGTAGTCCGAGGAGTGTCCTCACTGCTGCACAGAAAGCTTACGTCTTTGATGCACCGCTCGATGTGCAAACCCCTACAACGTTGTCTGTGGATGTTGTGAACACCTGAGAGACACGTCCTGATGACTACTTGATAGTTTAGTGCACCATACTTTACGGCTCAGAATCGGGATTCCAATGACGTTTTGAACGCCATAGAACATATGAGATGTTCTAAGAGCTGAAATTGGGATTTCAGGCTCATGCCCGTGTTGAGAGGTATGAGACCTCTGACAAGTTCTTTTGCCAAAAAGATGGAGGAGAATGGCTCAACTAGTGAGCATGTGCTCAGAATGTCTGGGTGCTAAAATCACTTGAACCAAGTGGGAGTTAATCTTCCAAGTGAGATAGTGGTTGACAGAATTCTCTAGACACTATCACCAAGCTACTAGAACTTCGTGATGAACTATGACATGCAAAGGATGGAGATGATCCCGGAGCTATTAGCGGTTCTTAAGACCGCGAAAGTAGAAATCAAGAAGGAGCATCAAGTGTTGATGGTTTAACAAGACCACTGGTTTCAAAAGGGGCAAGGGCTAGAAGGGAAACTTCATGAATGGCAAACCAGTTGTCGCTTGAAAGTGCAACTAATCCCCGGGTGGTTTTGGTAATTAATAACAACATATATATCATTGAACTAATATTTACTTGAGAATCATTTCAGAAAAGTTCGATGATATGGGTATGGAAATGTCTGAAGAAGTGGAGCCCTCAAAATGCTAAGACAAGCATTGGCAAAAGCTCAAGACTCTATTTTTGTTTTAGTGATCAAAGATCACATTGAGTCCATAGGAAAAGCCAATACTATTAAAAGGGGATGAGGTTGTGTTAATGATCTGGTTGCTCAAGTGCTTGGTGATCTAGCTCCCTCAACTATCAGCACTCTTCACTACTTAACACACTCATAAGTAATCTCGGACAAACCGATTCTGCAAACTCAGTCCCACCGAGATGAACCACCTCAGTTATTCTTCCAAACCCTAATTTCTCGGTCCATCCGATTTTGAGTTTCGGTCTCACCGAAAATGGACTACCAACCTTCTGTAACCAATTGACATCACTTCGGAATATCCGAGTTGTTACTTTCGGTCTCACCGAGATGGCAAGCTCCAACCTTTGACTCACTTCGGACACACCGAGATGGTATTTTCGGTCCCACCGAAAATCCCAACATTCACTATATTTGAACTTTCGGTCTGACCGAGTTTTAACTTCGGTCTCACCGAGATTGGTCAAATGTGTGTGTAACGGTTGGATTTTGTGTGGAGGCTATATATACCCCTCCACCCCCTCTTCATTCGTGGAGAGAGCCATCAGAAAGTCTACCACTCCTACCATACACTTTCTGAGAAGTGAACCACCTACCCTTGTGTTGAGATCAAGCCATTCCATTCCTACCATATGAAACTTGATTTCTAGCCTTCCCAAGTTGCTTTCCACTCAAATCTTTCTTCCACCACAGCCATATCAGTGAGGAGAGTTGAGTGTTGGGGAGATTATCATTTGAAGCACAAGAGCAAGGAGTTCATCATCATCAACAACATCTATTACCTTTTGGAGGGTGGTGCCTCCTAGATTGGTTAGGTGTCGCTTGGGAGCCTCCGTCTTTGAGATGTGGAGTTGAACCAAGAAGTTTGTAAGGGCAAGGAGATCGCCTACTTCGTGAAGATCTACCCCGAGTAAGGCTAGTCCTCCGTGGGCGTAGGCCATGATGGAATAGATAAGGTTGCTTCTTCGTGGACCCTTCGTGGGTGGAGCCCTCCGTGGACTCGCGCAGCCGTTACCCTCCGTGGGTTGAAGTCTCCATCAACGTGGATGTACGATAGCACCACCTATCGGAACCACGACAAAAATCTCCGTGTCTCCAAACTGCGTTTGATCTTCTCCACCTCTCTTTACTACATGTGCAATTTACTTTCCGCTGCTTATACTCTAGAATTGCATGTGTAGGGTGATACTTGAATTGATCATTATTGTGAAACTACCAAAAACTGTTCATGATCAAAAGGCAGAATTTTTATATTGTCAAGTAGTCTAATCACCCCCCCCTCTAGACATACTTTCGATCCTACAAGTGGTATCAGAGCTTTGGTCTCCATTGTTTTGGTTTCCATTGCATTGGACTCCATAAGCTTGGTTTCACAACCTAGGAGAGTATGGCGTCTAGTGAGGGTAATTATCGTAGAGGTCCTTACTTTGATGGTACAAATTTTGCTAGTTGGAAGCATAAAATGAAAATGCATATTCTTGGTCATAACCCAGCCGCATGGGGCATTATTTGTGTTGGTATGCAAGGTGAATTCTTCGAGGAAGGAAAAGTTCCGGATCGCGAAGCTACACCGGAAGAGTTGCGGATGTTGCAAAACAATGCTCAAGCTTGTGACATTCTCTTCAATGCTTTGTGTCCCGAAGAGTTCAACAAAATCAGCCGTCTTGAGAATGCTAAAGAGATTTGGGATACTTTGGTTGAAATGCACGAAGGTACTGAATCTGTGAAGGAATCAAAGCTAGATATTCTTCAAGGTCAACTTGACAAGTTCAAGATGAAGGATGGTGAAGGAGTCGCTGAAATGTACTCTAGGCTCGCTCTCATCACAAATGAGATTGCCGGCTTAGGAAGCGAAGAAATGACCGACCGATTCATCATTAAGAAGATTCTCAGAGCTTTGGATGGAAAGTATGACACCGTGTGCACTTTGATCAAAATGATGCCAAACTACAAGACTCTCAAGCCAACTGAAGTCATTGGAAGAATTGTTGCTCATGAGATGACACTTAAGGATAAGGAAGAGCTTCACAACAAGTCAAGTGGTGCTTACAAAGCTACAAGTGATGCTCCTACTACCTCAAGTGACAAGCTAATTTCCAATGAAGAGATAAGCCTAATGGTCAGGAACTTCAACAAGTTCTACAAGAATAGAGGCAAAGAAAGAAGCTCAAAGTCTAGATCATATGATGAAAAGAGATCTTCTAGTCGTGATCGAAACTGCTACAATTGTGGAAGACCCGGACACTTCTCAAATGAGTGTACGGCTCCCCACAAGAGAAGAGAAGAATCTCCAAGAAGAAGAGCAAGAGATGAGTCACCTCGGAGAGGGAGAAGGAGTAGAGATGATCGTTATGAACGAAGACCCTCTCGGAGAAGCAAGGATTCGGAGAGGAAAGACAAGTCATCAAGGAGCTACACAAGAAGAAGACATCAAGCTCATGTAGGTGAATGGGTCTCCGGCTCCGACTCCGACAATCAATCCGATGAAAGCTATCACTCCGACTCCGACTATAGTCAAGATGAAGGTGTTGCCGGACTTGCACTCGTATCCTCCAACTCCAACTCCTACGACTTATTTGATTCACCAAATGAGGGAATTGGAAGATGCTTCATGGCTAAAGGCCCCAAGGTAACACACCCTGAATTCATTGACTTTGATAGTGATGAGGATGACTTGCTTGGTGAAGATGAGCTCTTGCATGATAAATCTAGCGAGCTTAGTAATGATGAAAATGCTAGTAGTCTTTATAGTCGAGAAGAGTCGAATGGCAATGCTATGAAGGAGATTGAGTGTCTAACTAAAGAACTAAACACTCTTAAGTTAGCTCATGAAACAACTCAAGAAGATCATAGAGAGCTCCTAAGATCTCATGAGAAGCTACGCTTCGAGAAGCTCACTCTAGAGCAAGAACATGAGTTTCTAAAAGCAATCAATGACGATCTTCGAAAGAAGAGTTCTTCATATCTTGCCAAACGACTTCTCTTGTCTAATTTCTTTCCACCTATTAAGACTAAGCATGACAAACATAAGAAAAATTCTTCCTCTAGTAGTAACAATGACAATGTTAAATCAAATGTTGTTACTTCTAGTACTCCCTCCATTTTTGTATACAAGGCCACTATGAAAAATACATTTTGCATCAATACAAGGCCACCAACAGTAATCGAGGTAAATATTAATGATGTTTTCTCGTACTAGTAACCCATGGCTTAAATACTAGCATGCATGTAGTGGATGATAATGACACACTCACCTACTTCCTCTCTCACAACCACTCATTTTTCTCTAATGTCCATGCACCCTATTAATTAATTCGGTAAACGAAAAAACAAATTGGCTTGTAAAGCACACATTTATTTTTATCTTGGTACCTGTAATTTGAGTTTGTGGCCTTGTATACAAAAATGGAGGGAGTAGTTCTCTTGATTCCACTAACAATGTTTCAAGCCAAGTTACACTTGAGCAAGAAAATAGCTTATTGAAGGAAATCATAGAGAAAGGTGTCTACAAGAGTCTTGCCGGAAGCAAGAACTTTGAGGAGATTGTTCGCAAACAAGGAAGACACCGGAAGAATCAAGGGATTGGTTTTGAGCGAAAGTTCAACGCCGAAGGTGTTGAGTGGGAAGAAGGTCAATACCCTACTCCATAGTTTGTTTCACAAAAGGAGAAGTATGATCCTACTTCTTCCAATGTGGAACAAGCTCAAGATGACCTTCCATCACAAGACCACAAGCTAAAGGCCAAGGACAAGCTTCAAGAGGAGATTGATGCATTCATTGAAGCACCTCAAGCCATGGTCAAGTGGGTTCCCAAGGACACATCAAGTTCTACTTCGTCAAGCTCAACTACAACACCAAGGATTCCCATCAAGATGATGTGGATCCCAAAGAAGAAGAACTAGTAGGTTCTTGAGGGTTACTCCGTCAACAAACTTCACTCATATTCATTTTGGCAAGAACTTGTGCAATCAACTTCCACATCATGCACTAGTTCATGGAGTCACAAACCCTCTTGTTGGTAAGTCAAGGGACAAGGTAATCATTGCTTTCATGGACATCATCTTTTGTGTACTTCACTCTATGTCTATGGATATTCTTGTTTGTTCCTTGTGGGACTAACCCATGTAGGTATTGAAAGTTCCCTAATCCAAAGGATTGCTCCCAACTCTTGATGATCTGCATCAACATTGAGCATCCACATCTTCAACATCTACATGAAGTCTTCTACGACAACCCAAGGTTAGTTTGACCCTTTGAAAGGGGTTCTCACATCTAGGGGGAGCTTTGCTCTAAAAAAAATTGAGCTAAAGCATCTCCAAATGATGTGAACACATAAATGCTTTATGTAAAAGTGGTAACCCCACTTGTGCTTAAACGATGAGTATGACCTATGATCAAATGTTCTCATTTGGCTCCTAAGTCAATATACTCATATATAGATGACCTAGTCATCGACAAATTGTGTGCTAGTAGCTAGAGTGTTGGTTGTGCATGTTTGACACATATTTCATTTGCTATCTTATTGTGTGAGCATGTTGAATGCATGATTTCATCCATTCAAGGACATCCATTTGTTGTTTTGATTGTTTTGATCTTTCTGGCCAAATGGATGGACAA
>LR738713.1:65451581-65465813 GCA_902687465.1 Secale cereale
AATGCTAAAGAGATTTGGGATACTTTGGTCGAAATGCACGAAGGTACTGAATCTGTGAAGGAATCAAAGCTAGATATTCTTCAAGGTCAACTTGACAAGTTCAAGATGAAGGATGGTGAAGGAGTCGCTGAAATGTACTCTAGGCTTGCTCTCATCACAAATGAGATTGCCGGCTTAGGAAGCGAAGAAATGACCGACCGATTCATCATTAAGAAGATTCTCAGAGCTTTGGATGGAAAATATGACACCGTGTGCACTTTGATCCAAATGATGCCAAACTACAAGACCCTCAAGCCAACTGAAGTCATTGGAAGAATTGTTGCTCATGAGATGACACTTAAGGATAAGGAAGAGCTTCACAACAAGTCAAGTGGTGCTTACAAAGCTACAAGTGATGCTCCTACTACCTCAAGTGACAAGCTAATTTCCAATGAAGAGATAAGCCTAATGGTCAGGAACTTCAACAAGTTCTACAAGAATAGAGGCAAAGAAAGAAGCTCAAAGTCTATATCATATGATGAAAAGAGATCTTCTAGTCGTGATCGAAACTGCTACAATTGTGGAAGACCCGGACACTTCTTAAATGAGTGTACGGCTCCCCACAAGAGAAGAGAAGAATCTCCAAGAAGAAGAGCAAGAGATGAGTCACCTCGGAGAGAGAGAAGGAGTAGAGATTATCGTTATGAACGAAGACCCTCTCGGAGAAGCAAGGATTCGGAGAGGAAAGACAAGTCATCAAGGAGCTACACAAGAAGAAGACATCAAGCTCATGTAGGTGAATGGGTCTCCGGCTCCGACTCCGACAATCAATCCGATGAAAGCTATCACTCCGACTCCGACTATAGTCAAGATGAAGGTGTTGCCGGACTTGCACTCGTATCCTCCAACTCCAACTCCTACGACTTATTTGATTCACCAAATGAGGGAATTGGAAGATGCTTCATGGCTAAAGGCCCCAAGGTAACACACCCTGAATTCATTGACTTTGATAGTGATGAGGATGACTTGCTTGGTGAAGATGAGCTCTTGCATGATAAATCTAGCGAGCTTAGTAATGATGAAAATGCTAGTAGTCTTTATAGTCGAGAAGAGTCGAATGGCAATGCTATGAAGGAGATTGAGTGTCTAACTAAAGAACTAAACACTCTTAAGTTAGCTCATGAAACAACTCAAGAAGATCATAGAGAGCTCCTAAGATCTCATGAGAAGCTACGCTTCGAGAAGCTCACTCTAGAGCAAGAACATGAGTTTCTAAAAGCAATCAATGACGATCTTCGAAAGAAGAGTTCTTCATATCTTGCCAAACGACTTCTCTTGTCTAATTTCTTTCCACCTATTAAGACTAAGCATGACAAACATAAGAAAAATTCTTCCTCTAGTAGTAACAATGACAATGTTAAATCAAATGTTGTTACTTCTAGTACTCCCTCCATTTTTGTATACAAGGCCACTATGAAAAATACATTTTGCATCAATACAAGGCCACCAACAGTAATCGAGGTAAATATTAATGATGTTTTATCGTACTAGTAACCCATGGCTTAAATACTAGCATGCATGTAGTGGATGATAATGACACACTCACCTACTTCCTCTCTCACAACCACTCATTTTTCTCTAATGTCCATGCACCCTATTAATTAATTCGGTAAACGAAAAAACAAATTGGCTTGTAAAGCACACATTTATTTTTATCTTGGTACCTGTAATTTGAGTTTGTGGCCTTGTATACAAAAATGGAGGGAGTAGTTCTCTTGATTCCACTAACAATGTTTCAAGCCAAGTTACACTTGAGCAAGAAAATAGCTTATTGAAGGAAATCATAGAGAAAGGTGTCTACAAGAGTCTTGCCGGAAGCAAGAACTTTGAGGAGATTGTTCGCAAACAAGGAAGACACCGGAAGAATCAAGGGATTGGTTTTGAGCGAAAGTTCAACGCCGAAGGTGTTGAGTGGGAAGAAGGTCAATACCCTACTCCATAGTTTGTCTCACAAAAGGAGAAGTATGATCCTACTTCTTCCAATGTGGAACAAGCTCAAGATGACCTTCCACCACAAGACCACAAGCTAAAGGCCAAGGACAAGCTTCAAGAGGAGATTGATGCATTCATTGAAGCACCTCAAGCCATGGTCAAGTGGGTTCCCAAGGACAAATCAAGTTCTACTTCGTCAAGCTCAACTACAACACCAAGGATTCCCATCAAGATGATGTGGATCCCAAAGAAGAAGAACTAGTAGGTTCTTGAGGGTGACTCCGCCAACAAACTTCACTCATATTCATTTTGGCAAGAACTTGTGCAATCAACTTCCACATCATGCACTAGTTCATGGAGTCACAAACCCTCTTGTTGGTAAGTCAAGGGACAAGGTAATCATTGCTTTCATGGACATCATCTTCTGTGTACTTCACTCTATGTCTATGGATATTCTTGTTTGTTCCTTGTGGGACTAACCCATGTAGGTATTGAAAGTGCCCTAATCCAAAGGATTGCTCCCAACTCTTGATGATCTGCATCAACATTGAGCATCCACATCTTCAACATCTACATGAAGTCTTCTACGACAACCCAAGGTTAGTTTGACCCTTTGAAAGGGGTTCTCACATCTAGGGGGAGCTTTGCTCTAAAAATTGAGCTAAAGCATCTCCAAATGATGTGAACACATGAATGCTTTATGTAAAAGTGGTAACCCCACTTGTGCTTAAACGATGAGTATGACCTATGATCAAATGTTCTCATTTGGCTCCTAAGTCAATATACTCATATATAGATGACCTAGTCATCGACAAATTGTGTGCTAGTAGCTAGAGTGTTGGTTGTGCATGTTTGACACATATTTGAGTGGCTATCTTATTGTGTGAGCATGTTGAATGCATGATTTTATTCATTCAAGGACATCCATTTGTTGTTTTGATTGTTTTGATTTTTCTGGCCAAATGGATGGACAAGAATGCCTAAGCACCTTCTCTAGCTATCTATGCTTTCTTGTCTCAAATTCTATTCATGCTCATATCACAACTTTGAACAAGTCTTTTTCGGACAGTCCGAGTGAGGAGCACTCGGAACCACCGATTCGTCTAAGGCTGACTTCCAAAACCTTCTAAGTCCATTTCGGTCTGACCGGCTTCTCAATCTCGGTCCAACCGAAACGCTTAGACTGATCTAGGTTTCATCTCGGTGAAACCGAGTTCAAAATCTCGGTCTGACCGATATGCGTAACTGCACAGCAGTTATACATCTCGGTGACACCGAGTTTTTCAACTCGGTCCCACCGACAGCATGGGGTTATATATACCTGAGGGCTGCGCGCGATTTAATTCTTCAAACCGTTCGCCCCCAAGACCCCTGCTGCCATCGCCCTGGTCTACGGATCGTCGCCGTCGTCGCCTGTGCGCCCTCGCCGCAGGTCTCCGCCGCCGTCAACGGTAATCATCTCCACCGTTGCCGCCGTAGAGGGATTCCACCAAGTTAGGGTGTATCCCGATCCCTTTCGTGCTCCCCATCCGATTCTTGCACGATAGGCTTGCCATGATTCAATCCACGTTTGAGATATTCCCTATACATTAGTTCAGATCCTCTAGTTTCGAGCAAAATTCTTAGGTTTAGGTTTCCACGGAATGCATCTCGGTGAAGCCGATTTTGAAACTCGGAATGACCGATTTGGCCTCTGGCCATTGCACTGCATCATTCGGTTTAACCGAGTTGTGCCAATCGGAATGACCGAAACGTAGTTTCAGTGAAACCCTAAGTTATCGGTAGGACCGAAACCCGTTTCGGTCTGACCGAAAGTGGTGTGTAGGTTTCTGTTGAACACTTCGGTTTCACCGAAACTTGAAATCGGTTTGACCAAAATACATTCTGTGAAAACTCAAAACTAAGTTTTGAACTCATTCTTTTTTGCAAAAACCTCTGCAGTTGTGATAACTCTTCTACTCTGCCTATACCTTATCTTTTCACAGGTTTTTCAGCCATGTCAAATGTCAGTGACAGCCAGAACAGGTCTGAATCACCGTTTGCTGAAATTCCAGAGGCAGATACAAGTCCTGCTAGCAGCTCCAGTGATGATGGTGAGAGGAGCACCCCTAGTGGTTTGCCTCCTGCAGCCACCAGAACCAGGAAGAAGAGAACTTCTGATGATGAGGACTCTGACTTTGTTGCTAAGGAAGTTACCTCCAAGCCAAAGAGGAATGTGGTTGCCAAAGAGCACCAAGGGCAGCAGTCAAGGAAAGGCACAAGCAAAGTAAAGCAGTCAGCAGTTGCAAAGAAGCTCAACTTGGAAGAGCCTGCTCCAAGCAAGGTGAAGAAGACTTCCAAAAGGAAGAGGGTAGTATATGCTGAACCTCAAGTTGATGCTGCAGAAGAAGAAGAAGAAGAAGATGCACCCCAGCCTCCTCCTCAGAAAGCTAAGTTCATGGGTGATGCTATTCGGGCTCAAGCCTCCTCTAAACCCAAGAAGCCTGCTCAAGCCAAGGCAGCTCCAGCTAAGCCCAAGAGAACAACCAGAAGCATTCCAGCTTCTGAGAAGAACAAAGGTGAGATGCCACCGTCTGAATCAGATGAAGAGCATGTGTTGCTTAAGCTTCGTCCCAAGTTGCCACTCCACAATGATGCTCATCCTCAAGCTGAGGACATGAAGGCAAGGAAGGACAAAGGTCTCAGGCTATGGAGACAGTCTGATCCATATGCTGTAAGGAGAAGGACTGCTGTGGACCCCAGATTCCACACCAGAGAGCAGCAGGATTTCTATGAGACCGTGCTGATGGATAAGAAGCCCATTGTTGCTGACACCAGGTATGTTGACTGGAAATATATTGACAGTGAAGAGCACCGGGACTTCTTTCCCCATGTGCATGAGAGCTTTACTGCATGTGGAGTTGCTGATTTTGTGGGTCAAGAGCTGACAGCTTGGAATGACGAGATGATCATGCAGTTCTATGCCACAGCCCACTTCTATCCTGATGGCAAGATCACCTGGATGACTGAAGGTCAAAGGTTTTCTTCGACTATTGAAGAATGGGCAGAACTTCTGAACGCTCCAGTGCAGAGAGAGGACGACATTGATGTCTATGGGATTCCTAAGAAGAGTCATGATTCCATGAAGAACATGTACAAGGAGATCCCGGCTGCTGATTTGGAAGGATGGAAGCTTGGCTCAGTGTACTATCTCCAGGCAGGTCTGACCACCACTAACACTATTCTGAGGCATACATTGATGCCTAAGTCTGGAGACCACCGCATGATTCGAGGCTATTCTATCAACATGCTGCACATTCTCGATGAGAAGGCACCTTTCAAGGTGATGGACTTGATGGTAGAGACCATTAAGAGGACAGCAGCTGACCAGAAGAGGTCGTGTGGGTTTGCTCCGCAGATTCAGATGCTCATCAACGCCAAGTTTGGCACGGGCAAATTCATGTTGGATAGGAAGCACTTGCCACTGCAGCCAGAGCATGAGGACAACGTAGTTGTGATGGATGAAGAGGATCCTACCTCAGTTGAAGGACAAGCCAAAATCGAAGCTGCGAAGAAGGCTAAAGCTGACAAAGAGGCAGCAGCAGCAGCAGCTAAGCCAAAGAGCTTTGGAGAACAGATTCTTGAAGCTACCCAGAGGATTGAACAACGCCTGGCCAGCATTGAGAAATCTCAGGAGAGCCTAGAGAGGATTGTTGAGGACAAGATCCACGCTCTGGACGTGAAGCTGACTGAGATTCAGGTGTCTGTCAACAAGCTTGAGGCAGACATGGAGGAGACAAGGCAGGAGAGAGCAGAGCTTATGCAGGATGATCTAGTCCAGGACTCTCATCGCCAGACTACTCCGGTTCCGAGAGGATCCAGATCTGCAGCTATCCCAGTGACAGACTCCAGGGCTACCACTTCACCACCAGCTACAGCTCCAGCAGTTCCTCCAGCTCCAGCGTCCACTCCTCCATCGCAGACATCAGCAGAAGTCTTCGCCGATGCAGCTATCTCTACACCGACATCTACGCAGACGGGAGCCGCCAGCAGAGCCCGCAGTGACGCTTAGCTCTATACCTTTTCGAACTTTTTGGTAACTTGTTGCCAAAGGGGGAGAAATTGTTATAGATCATAGGGCTTCGAGAGAGAGAGTGCTCTTTCGTCTTTCGTTCTTTTGCCGTTTTTTCTTTGAGATACATTGGTTTCTTTTGGTTCTTGATACTTTAAGTGTGCTTGCTACTTCGTTTGATGCTATCTTAATGAGTGCCTAGTCATACTATGCTTTAATGTGTGCTTATTTCTTATCATATGCTATTCCTTATTGTATGGCTATTTACTCTTGTCTTGGTGATTGAGTGCATGTTATTCATTCTTATCATTTTGTGCGCTCCACCAAGATGTATGTGACATGAAAGAGTGACCCATAATCCTAATCGATTGTGCATTTGCATTCAAACGCAAATTTTAAATAATGCACAAATTTAGGGGGAGCTCTTGTTTATCACATACTTCTCAAAGCGACGATATTATTCATTGATTATATCTTTTGTCGAAGCTTTGATCTATATGTTGTCATCAATTACCAAAAAGGGGGAGATGAAAGTGCAACTAATCCCCGGGTGGTTTTGGTAATTAATAACAACATATATATCATTGAACTAATATTTACTTGAGAATCATTTCAGAAAAGTTCGATGATATGGGTATGGAAATGTCTGAAGAAGTGGACCCCTCAAAATGCTAAGACAAGCATTGGCAAAAGCTCAAGACTCTATTTTTGTTTTAGTGATCAAAGATCACATTGAGTCCATAGGAAAAGCCAATACTATTAAAAGGGGATGAGGTTGTGTTAATGATCTGGTTGCTCAAGTGCTTGGTGATCTAGCTCCCTCAACTATCAGCACTCTTCACTACTTAACACACTCATAAGTAATCTCGGACAAACCGATTCTGCAAACTCAGTCCCACCGAGATGAACCACCTCAGTTATTCTTCCAAACCCTAATTTCTCGGTCCATCCGATTTTGAGTTTCGGTCTCACCGAAAATGGACTGCCAACCTTCTGTAACCAATTGACATCACTTCGGAATATCCGAGTTGTTACTTTCGGTCTCACCGAGATGGCAAGCTCCAACCTTTGACTCACTTCGGACACACCGAGATGGTATTTTCGGTCCCACCGAAAATCCTAACGTTCACTATATTTGAACTTTCGGTCTGACCGAGTTTTAACTTCGGTCTCACCGAGATTGGTCAAATGTGTGTGTAACGGTTGGATTTTGTGTGGAGGCTATATATACCCCTCCACCCCCTCTTCATTCGTGGAGAGAGCCATCAGAAAGTCTACCACTCCTACCATACACTTTCTGAGAAGTGAACCACCTACCCTTGTGTTGAGATCAAGCCATTCCATTCCTACCATATGAAACTTGATTTCTAGCCTTCCCAAGTTGCTTTCCACTCAAATCTTTCTTCCACCACAGCCATATCAGTGAGGAGAGTTGAGTGTTGGGGAGATTATCATTTGAAGCACAAGAGCAAGGAGTTCATCATCATCAACACCGTCTATTACCTTTTGGAGGGTGGTGCCTCCTAGATTGGTTAGGTGTCGCTTGGGAGCCTCCGTCTTTGAGATGTGGAGTTGAACCAAGAAGTTTGTAAGGGCAAGGAGATCGCCTACTTCGTGAAGATCTACCCCGAGTAAGGCTAGTCCTCCGTGGGCGTAGGCCGTGATGGAATAGACAAGGTTGCTTCTTCGTGGGTGGAGCCCTCCGTGGACTCGCGCAGCTGTTACCCTCCGTGGGTTGAAGTCTTCATCAACGTGGATGTACGATAGCACCACCTATCGGAACCACGACAAAAATCTTCGTGTCACCAAACTGCGTTTGATCTTCTCCACCTCTCTTTTACATGTGCAATTTACTTTCCGCTGCTATTACTCTAGAATTGCATGTGTAGGGTGATACTTGAATTGATCTTAATTGTGAAACTGCCAAAAACATTGCATGATCCAAAGGCAGATTTTTTATATTGTCAAGTAGTCTAATCACCCCCCCTCTAGACCTACTTTCGATCCTACATCGCTCTAATGAGGGAACCCAAGGTTGCACCCAAACCTCGAGACTAAGTGCTTCGATTGTAAGGGGAACGGTCACATGGTAGCGGAACTACCCCAAATACATGGTAGATAAGAAAAGCTGGCAACTTCAACAAAGTATATTTGATATACGTGTTATTGATGTGTACCTTACTAATACTCCTTGTAGCACATGGGTATTGGATACCGGTTCAGTTGCTATTATTAGTGACTTGAAGCAAAAGCTACGGACTGAACGGAGACTAGCTAAGGGCGAGGTGACGATGTGTGTTGGAAGTGTTTCCAAGGTTGATAAGATCACCATCGCACACTCCCTCTATTTTCGAGATTAGAGTTGAACCTAGATAAATGTTATCGGGTGTCTACGTTGAGCATGAATATGATTAGATCATGTTCATTGCAATACGGTTATTCATTTAAGTTAGAGAATAATGGTTATTCTGTTTACATGAATAATACCTTTATGGTCATGCACCCAATGGTTCGTTGAATCTCGATCATAGTAATACATATGATGATAATATTAATGCCAAAAAGATGTAGAGTTAATGATGATAGTACCACTTCCTTGTGGCACTGCCGCTTAGGTCATTTTTGTCATAAAATGCATGAAGAAACTCCATGCTGATGGACGTTTGGAGTCACTTGGTTTTGAATCGCTTGACACATGCGAGCCATGCCTCATGGGCAGGATGACTGAGATCCCGTTTTCAGGTACAATGAAACGGGCAAGTGACTTGTTGGAAATCATACATACTGATGTATGTGATCCAATGAGAATTAAGGCGTGTGGTGGATATCGTTATTTTCTCATCTTCACTGACGATTTGAGTATATATGGTATGTTTACTTAATGAAGCAAAAAGTCTGAAACGTTTGAAAGGTTCAAACAATTTCAGAGTGAAGATTAAGAATCATCATAACAAGAAGATCATGTTCCTACGATCTGATCAAGGGGATATTATCTGAATTATGAGTTTGGCAATCACTTAAGACATTGTGGAATTGTTTCGCAGTTGAAGCCCCCTGGAACACCACAGCGTAATGGTGTGTCCGGACATCGTAATCGAACCTTATGAGATATGGCGCGATCTATGATGTATCTTACAGATCTACCGCTATTATTTTAAGGTTATGCATTAGAGACAGCTGCATTCACTTTATATAGGGCACCATCTAAGTCCGTTGAGACAACGCCGTATGAACTAAGGTTTGGCAAGAAACCAAAGTTGTCGTTTCTCAATGTTTGGGGCTGCGATGCTTACGGCTTCAGCCGAAAAAAGCTCGAACCCAAAGCGGACAAATACATCTTCATGGGATACCCACTGGTAACAGTTGGGTATACCTTCTATCTCAGATCCAAGGACAAAAATGTTTGTCGCTTAGAACGGGTCCTTTCTCGAGAAGGAGTTTCTCTCGAAAGATTTGAGTGGGAGGAAGATAGAACTTGATGAGGTTGTCGAACCCTCACTTCAACCGGAGAGTAGTGCAACACAGAAAGATGTTTCTATGGAACCTACGACTGTTGAAGAGGAAACTAATGATAGTGATCATGAATTTTTGGATCAAGTTGCTATCAAACCTCGTAGGTCGACAAGGATAAGTACTACTCCTGAGTGGTACGGTGATCCTGTCTTAGATGTCATGTTGTTGGACAACAATGAACCTACGAACTATGGAGAAGCGATGGTGGGCCCATATTCCGACAAATGGTTAGAAGCCGATAAATCCGAGATAGGATCCATGTATCAAAACAAAGTATGGACTTTCGTGGACTTGCCCTATGATCGGCAAGCCATTGAGACAAATGGATCTTTAAGACTAAGACGGACGTGGACAGTAATGTCACCGCCTATGAAGCTCGACTTGTGGCGAAGAGTTTTCCACAAGTTCAAGGAGTTGACTACGATGAGATTTTCTCACCCGTAGCGATGCTTAAGTCCGTCGGAATCATGTTAGCATTAGCTGCATTTATGAAATCTGGCAGATGGATGACAAAACAAGTTTCCTTACCAGTTTTCGTAAGGAAAGGTTGTATATGATACAATCAGAAAGGTTTTGTCGATCCTAAGGATGCTAAAAGATATGCTAGCTCCAGCGATCCTTCTATGGACTAGAGCAAGCATCTCGGAGTCGGAATATATGCTTTGATGGAGTGATCAAAGTTTTTGGGTATACAAAGTTTGTTAGAAACTTGTATTTACAATAAAGTGAGTGGGAGCATCACAACATTTCTGATAAGTATATGTGAATTGTTGATCCGAAATGATGTAGAATTTCTGGAAAGCATAAAGGGTTATTTGAAATGAGTTTTTCAAAGGAAGACCTGGATAAAGCTGCTTACATATTGAGCATCAAGATCTATACAGATAGATCAAGACGCCTGATGATACTTTCAAAAGAACACACACCATTGACATGATTTTGAAGGAGTTCAAAATAGATCAGTCAAAGAAGGAGTTCTTACCTGAGTTGTAAGGTGTGAAGTTGAGTAAGACTCAAAACTTGACCACGGCAGAAGGAAGAGGAAGGACGAAGGTCGTCCCCTATGCTTTTGTCATAGGCTCTATACGGTATGCCATGCTAAGTACCGCACCTGATGGGTGCCTTGCCACATGTCTGCCAAGAGGGTACAAAGGTGATCCAGGAGTAGATCACTGGATAGTGGTCAAAATTATCCTTAGAATAATAAGGAAATGTTTCTCGGTTATGGAGGTGATAAAGAGTTTGACGTAAAGAGTTACGTCAATGCAAGCTTAACACCTATCCGAATAACTCTAAGTGGAGATACCGGATACGTATAATGGAGCAACAGTTTGGAATAGCTCCAAGTGGAACGTGGTAGAAGCATCTACGATATGACATAAAGTTTTGCGAAGTACATAGGGATCTGAATGTTGCAGACCCGTTGACTACAACCTCTCTCACAAGCATAACATGATCAAACCCAGAACTCATTGAGTGTTAATCACATATTGATGTGAGCTAGATTACTGACTCTAGTAAACTCTTTGGATGTTGGTCACATGGCGATGTGACCTGTGAGTGTTAATCACATGGCGATGTGAACTAGATTATTGACTCTAGTGCAAGTGGGAGACTATTGGAAATATGCCCTAGAGGCAATAATAAATTGGTTATTATTATATTTCCTTGTTCACGATAATCGTTTATTATCCATGCTAGAATTGTATTGATAGGAAACTCAGATACATGTGTGGATACATAGACAAACACCATGTCCCTGGTGAGCCTCTAGACGACTAGCTCGTTGATCAATAGATGGTTATGGTTTCCTAACCATGGACATTGGATGTCGTTGATAACGGGATCACATCATTAGGAGAATGATGTGATGGACAAGACCCAATCCTAAGCCTAGCACAGATCGTGTAGTTCGTATGCTAAAGTTTTTCTATATGTCAAGTATCTTTTCCTTAGGCCATGAGATTGTGCAACTCCCGGATACCGTAGGAATGCTTTGGGTGTACCAAACGTCACAACGTAACTAGGTGGCTATAAAGGTGCACTACAGGTATCTCTGAAAGTGTCTGTTGGGTTGGCACGAATCGAGACTGGGATTTGTCACTCCGTATGACGGAGAGGTATCTCTGGGCCCACTCGGTAGGACATCATCATAATGTGCACAATATGTGATCAAGGAGTTGATCACGGGATGATGTGTTACGGAACGAGTAAAGAGACTTGCCGGTAACGAGATTGAGCAAGGTATCGGTATACCGACGATCGAATCTCGAGCAAGTGTTATACCGATAGACAAAGGGAATCGTATACGGGATTGATTGAATCCTTGACATCATGGTTCATCAGATGATATCATCGTGGAACATGTGGGAGCCAACATGGGTATCCAGATCCCGCTGTTGGTTATTGGCCGGAGAGTTGTCTCGGTCATGACTACATGGTTCACGAACCCGTAGGGTCTACACACTTAAGGTTCGATGACGCTAGGGTTATAGGGAAAGTATGTACGCGGTTACCGAATGTTGTTCGGAGTCCCGGATGAGATCCCGGACGTCACGAGGAGTTCCGGAATGGTCCGGAGGTAAAGATTCATATATGGGAAGTCCCGTTTTGGTCACCAGAAAAGTTTCGGGCGCTATCGGTAGCGTACCGGGACCACCGGGAGGGTCCCGGGGGTCCACCGGGTGGGGCCACCAGCCCCAGAAGGCTGCGTGGGCCAAGTGTGGGAGGGGACCAGCCCCAGGTGGGCTGGTGCGCCCCCCTAACCAGGCCCAAGGCAAAGAGAGAAGAAAAAAGGGGGAATCCCTAGGCTCAGATGGGCCTAAGGCCCACTTAGTGGTGCGCCTCCCCCTCTCTCCCCCTTGGCCGCCCCCCTAGATGGGATCTAGGGCTGGCCGCACCCTTAGGGGTGGGAAACCCTAAAGGGGGCGCAGCCCTCCCTTCCCCCTATATATATGTGAGGTTTGGGGCTGCCCATAACACGTTCTGACCTCTGTCGCTTGGCGCAGCCCTACCTCTCTCCCTCCTCGTCTCTTGCAGTGCTTGGCGAAGCCCTGCTAGAGTCCCGCGCTCCTCCACCACCACCACGCCGTCGTGCTGCTGTTGGATGGAGTCTTCCCCAACCTCTCCCTCTCTCCTTGCTGGATCAAGGCGTGGGAGACGTCACCGGGCTGCACGTGTGTTGAACGTGGAGGCGCCGTTGTTCGGCGCTTAGATCGGAATCAACCGTGATCTGAATCGCAGCGAGTACGACTCCTTCATCCGCGTTCTTGCAACGCTTCCGCATCGCGATCTACAAGGGTATGTAGATGCACTCACCTTCCCCTCGTTGCTAGATTACTCCATAGATAGATCTTGGTGATGCGTAGGAAAAATTTTGATTTTCTGCTACGATCCCCAACAGGGTCGAGCCCGGCTTGGACCCAACCAACTCCATCGTGACGGATGAGGTGTCCATGAATATACTGAGGCTGGAGTCCCGCCCCACTGCGCCCACGGATTATCTGGGACGACTGAAGGCAGTGATGGCCCGAATCGACAACGTGCTCTGGAGGGGGATCGTGCAGGAGAACGACCTCGAGTCCCTGATGACTCGACTCAACGAGATTCCCGACCGAGTGCAGGAGTGGAAGAAGTCGGCAGCCCGGGGAGGAGCTGATGTGGCGCTGTCCTTGGTCCGTGTGCACTGCAGGGAGGTGAAGGAGAGGAAGCTCGCCGCGCTGAAGGTCGCAAACACGAAGGAGCTCCAATTCCAGTCGTTTATGGAGACTTTCCTGGAAGCCGCCACTCGCATCGCCGATGGGATCGATCTTGACGAATTCGTTGCGCCTGCAAGCCCGCCTCCTCCCGAGGCATGACTTTGATACATTAATCTCATTTGCCTCGGAATGCCGCGTGGATTTGTAATCGTTAAAATCTGGTGGGTCTGTGGCCCAAGCACTCTTGCCCGAACCTTGCGGGGCTTTTATTAGATTTTGATCCTTTGGTTTGTCGCTCTTCTTTTGATTGCTCGAATCTTCGAGTCGACGTCTTCAGCTAAGTCCCCGAGTGAGAGGGTCGCTCTCCACTCAGAGTAAATGTTTATAACTTAGGCGAGTCACGGGGTCGCAGCCAAGCCTCCGAGTGAGAGGGTCGCTCTTCACTCGGAGTAAATGATTGTAACTTAGGCGAGTAACGGGGTCGCAACTAAGCCCCCGAGTGAGAGGGTCGCTCTTCAATCAGAGTGGAATGTTTATAACTTAGGCGATTCCAAGCTACGTTGTATTTGTGGCGGAGCTCGGAGGACCGAGCCGCTTTATACTTGTAGCGTAGCTTGGAGGACCGCAGCTAAGCCCCCAAGTGAGAGGGTTGCTCTTCACTCGGAGTAAATGATTGTAACTTAGGCGAGTCACAGGGTCGCAGCTAAGCCCCCGAGTGAGAGGGTCGCTCTTCACTCGGAGTGGAATGTTTATAACTTAGGCGATTACAAGCTACGTTGTACTTGTGGCGGAGCTCGGAGGACCGAGTCGCTATATACTTGTAGCGTAGCTTGGAGGACCGCAGCTAAGCCCCTGAGTGAGAGGGTTGCTCTTCACTCGGAGTAAATGATTGTAACTTAGGCGAGTCACGGGGTCGCAGCTAAGCCTCCGAGTGAGAGGGTCGCTCTTCACTCGCAGTGTAATGTTTATAACTTAGGCGATTCCAAGCTACGCTGTACT
>LR738713.1:65466190-65545996 GCA_902687465.1 Secale cereale
AAGCCTCCGAGTGAGAGGGTCGCTCTTCCCTCGGAGTGGAATGTTTATAACTTAGGCGATTCCAAGCTACGTTGTACTTGTGGCAGAGCTCGGAGGACCGAGTCACTTTATACTTGTAGCGTAGCTTGGAGGACCGCAGCTAAGCCCCCGAGTGAGAGGGTTGCTCTTCACTCGGAGTAAATGATTGTAACTTAGGCGAGTCACGGGGTCGCAGCTAAGCCTCCGAGTGAGAGGGTCGCTCTTCACTCGGAGTGGAATGTTTATAACTTAGGCGATTCCAAGCTATGTTGTACTTGTGGCGGAGCTCGGAGGACCGAGCCGCTTTATACTTGTAGCGTAGCTTGGAGGACCGCAGCTAAGCCCCCGAGTGAGAGGGTTGCTCTTCACTCGGAGTAAATGATTGTAACTTAGGCGAGTCACGGGGTCGCAGCTAAGCCTCCGAGTGAGAGGGTCGCTCTTCACTCGGAGTAGATGTATATAACTTAGGCGATTCCAAGCTACGTTGTATTTGTGGCGGAGCTCGGAGGACCGAGCCGCTTTATACTTGTAGCGTAGCTCGGAGGACCGCAGCTAAGCACCCACTGGGGGATTTTAAAGGCCAATGTTCTTAGGGGACATCAATCGTTAAAGGATCATTGCTAACTTGTCCTTGAAACAAATTGGGGAATCTTTATTACAACTCGACTGTCGAGTGTCTCAAGTGTAAAAGCGGCGGAGCAGGTCCGCATTCCATGAATGAGGTTCGTCTTTCTTCTGGGCTATGTTGTATAGGTGGTATGCTCCGTTGCGCAGCACCTTGGTGATGATGAACGGGCCTTCCCAGGCCGGTGCGAGCTTGTGCAGACGTTTCTGATGCACTCGAAGGACCAGGTCTCCTTCCTGGAATGCTCGGCTTCTTACGTTGCGAGCATGGAATCGACGTAGGTCCTGTTGATAGATGGTCGACCGGATCAGGGCCATCTCTCTTTCCTCTTCCAAAAGGTCGACTGCATCTTGACGAGCCTTCTCTGCCTCGGCTTCTGTCAGGGATATGGTTAATAGGTATAAACCGGATATGGTAAACCGGCTTAGTTATATCGTACTTGGTTTATTATTAGTAGATATTACGGCCCATAAGATTTCAAGGCCCATGTATAGAAATACGGTTTGTAAACCGCCAAAGAGATGTAACTTGAGAAATAAGAAAGGAAGAGCAGAGACCGAGGCGGACACGATTATGAGCCGGCCTCGGGACTCTGTAAACCGGACCAGGCGTCACCTCTATATAAAGGGACGACCCGGCACCGGTTCAGGGACAAGCAACAATCGATCCGTCGAAACGCAGGCAAGCGATTCCGCTCCCTGTAATCCGACGCCCAAGCAATACCAAACCAACTAGACGTAGGCTTTTACCTTCTCGAAGGGGCCGAACTAGTATAAAACCCTTTGTGTCCTTTGTGTGTCATGAACCCTTTCAAGCTAACCCGTGCGATGGTTCCATCATCAAGTCCGCTAAACCGGACATCTGCCGTGTTAATTCCACGACAGTTGGCGCCCACCGTGGGGCCTGCGCACGATGGTTTCGAGCTCTTGGAAGGCGGCCTCAAGGGATTAAAGGGCTACGCAGTCGGCCGGATGACCAAGAGTCGTCGCGGCCGGATCTACATCGAAGACGCGGGTTGGGGACCGGAGGCCGATTCGATTGAATACGGGTACCGGGTCCCCTTCGGCAGCATCCAAGTCTTCATCGGCAAAATCGGTGGACCGGG
The DNA here is from genome assembly GCA_902687465.1 of Secale cereale. NCBI lineage: Eukaryota > Viridiplantae > Streptophyta > Magnoliopsida > Poales > Poaceae > Secale > Secale cereale. The sequence goes on from LR738713.1 coordinate 65,467,939, forward strand.
ACCTGAGCCGGATACCTTCCCCAACATCGTCGAGCCGGCTCAGCGTGCGAGGTCGACCCGGATTCAACCTGCCATGAAGCGTGTGTTCGTTGGAGCGATTCACGGAGGACAAGCTGAGGACGGATCGGAATCTGATGGTGCAACCGTCGTCTATTCAGATGACGAATCTTCATCCGGGGAAACTGAATCTCTGTATCAGTTGCGGGACGGCCGGTCTGAGGGTGAGTCCGATGGAAACAGTATTCCGGGCCCCTCCGACCCGCCAAACCGGGTGGCGGTTTTCATGGCCGGTTCACAACCCCCGACGAATGGAACAACAGCGGAGGCTGGCGCAGGGGGAAGCGGTTCAAATCCCTCCATTACTGCGGTTCTATCCACCTTGATGGAGGAGTTCGCAGCTAAGGCAGTAGAGGTCGTAGCTCCAGCAGACAAGGCGCAACATGATGCAGTGCTTCTTCAGTTGAAGGCCCGGATCGATCAGTTAAAGGAGGATTTAAAGGCAGAGGGAGAGATGCTAGCCATAAGACAAGCGGAGTTGGATGAACAAGCTTTTCACTTAAGGATGGAACAAGCTTCCATGGAAGGGGTGAGAGGACGAAAATATCGATCCCGCCTGCCGCCTGGTTACGAATCTGCGAATTTGTTCAGAACACCGGGGGCTGGGGCCAGTAACAATCCGATCTTAAACCGGAGAAGCCCACCGGCTCGAGAGGAACCGGTTCAGCAACCCGCCGCAGAGCGGGAGCGACGGATTACATCGGCGCCTTATGTTCCGGTCCCCCCGGGGCACTATTCGAACCCTGTGGATAATATCGCTGCAGCGGCAGCACGGTTGGCCGCTTTACCTGTGGAAGAAACATCCCCTGTAGCGATAGAGGCGCGCAGGGCCCAGAGGTTACTCAATACGGCGTTGATACAGCAGCAAGCGTACTCTCACAGCAGGGAAAGGTTGCATTCAACACCACGTCCCAACCGAAGTTACTCTAGACATTGGGAGGAGCCCGAAGTGTCTAGCAGCGAACAGAGGAGACATCAGCACAGGCAAGATAATCCGGCAAGGGCAGAGATGCCAGCCCCGGATCGAAACCGGCCTAGATCGGAGGCCAGGGAGGAGATCCGCCAGTCGACGCCGGTTCACACCGGCACTACGGGGACAGGAGCGACAGCGAGCGGTTTTGGGATACAGTGTCTCGTCCCGGCCCTGCGGAGCGTTAAGTTGCCCAAGGATTTCAAAGGACCTCGCAAGGTGCCTAATTACACAGCCGATTTACCGCCCGAGGCTTGGGTGGAAAGCTACGAGATGGCCATGGAGATGCTGGACGTGGATGAATCGGCTTGTGCCAAATATTTCACTATGATGCTTGAAGGAACGGCCCGGACTTGGCTAAAGGGACTTCCTCCGAACTCCATCGGGTCATGGGGGGAGCTGCGCAGTCAGTTCATCAAAAATTTTAAGGATACGTGCAAGCAACCTATGTCGGTGATAGATTTAGCAGCGTGCGTGCAAGGAGAGCAGGAGTCTACAGCAGCTTGGGTACGCAGAGTGGCAGAGATCTTACACTCCTCAAACGGCATTAATCCGAGCACAGCAATTGTAACATTGGAGAACAATTGCCGGTTTGAATCTTTGAAATTAAAACTCGGACGGCTCAAACGGGAGTGCAATGACATGGGGACTTTGATGAGCGCCTTGGTGAAGTATGGAGACTCAGATAATACCAAGTACCCGGAGCCAGAAGGAGATAAAGCGGGAAAGACCGGCAAGACTGGCAAACCGGCAACAGCTAATCCGATCACTTCAGGTCTTTTGGGCAAACGGAAACCGGAAAGCGGCTCCGATTTTGTAGCTAATACACAGGTTCAAGGCGGTTTTCAAGGTAATCAGCAAGGTCCCACTCGCCAAGCCGGTGGAGGAAATCCGGGTTGGGAGCAGGATTTGGATCAACCCTGTATAAAGCATAGCGGGAGAAAGGGACCTGCACGGCACACTGCAAGAGAATGTCTGAACCCCATGATAGCAGGGAACGGCCGTTTTAATCCCCATATCCGGCCCCCGAATGCCGGTTCAGGGCCCGGGTTTTATGGCCCGGGTTACCAAGGGAACAATTCCGGTTCAGGATATAGGGGCAACAGCGGTTATCAAGGGAACAACGGTGGTTATCAATCCCGGCCAGGCGGCCAAGGTGGTCAAGGAAACTATAATGGTCAAGGAAGCCAATCACATTATCAAGGTGGTTATCAGAGTCAGGGAAATCAGTCGTATCATCAAGGTGGTTACAACAATCAGAATAATCAGCAGCAGGGCCAAGGGAGTCACAATAACCAAGGAAATCAGCAGCAGCAGCGTCCGCAGCAACAACAGCAATCCGGGTACCAGAGTAATCCAAAGGAGTTGAGCAGCGGCCAATATCATGTTTTCACCACAAGTCTATGCAAGAGAGACCAGAAGGTTTTAAAGCAGACTGTTAATGCGGTAGAACCGGCGACGCCGCAGTTTCTACGATGGTCAGAGCAGCCCATCGTTTGGAGCAGGGAGGACCACCCATTACGGGTAGATAATCCGGGACATTTAGCCTTAGTGGTGGCACCTCAGGTGGGAGGATACCGGTTCACTAAAGTCCTCATGGATGGAGGTAGCAGTATCAATATATTATATTACGAGACTTTCCGTCGTATGGGTCTGACAGATAAACAGTTAAGGACATCAAACACAGTGTTTCACGGGGTGGTCCCAGGTAAGTCAGCTTATCCAGTTGGTAAGATTGACTTAGAAGTTACCTTTGGGGATGAGCATGATTCTAGATCGGAGATGATCACCTTTGAAGTTGTCAAAATCAAAAGTCCGTATCATGCTTTGTTTGGGAGGACGGTTTATGCTAAATTTATGGCTAGGCCATGTTATGTTTATCTGCAGCTCAAGATGCCGGGTCATAAAGGCACGATTACGGTGCACGGCAGTCGTAAGATAGCAGTGGAATGTGAAGAAGGTGATGCAGCTTATGCAGAAGCAGTATGTGCCGCGGAAGAGTTAAAATTTTATAAGGATAATGTTGATCCGGCAGACATGACTCCGCTGAAGAAGCCAACCACTGAGCATGATCCGGCTTTGAAGTTCAAATCAGCGGAAGAGACTAAGCAGGTCGATTTTGTGCCCGGAGATTCATCTAAGCAGTTCACCATCAGTGCTAACTTGGATCCTAAATAGGAAAGCGCGCTCATCGAGTTCATCCGTGAGAACCGGGATATCTTTGCATGGAAGCCCTCTGACATGCCAGGTATACCGAGGGGACTCGCTGAGCACAAGTTAAATATTGATCCGAAGTTTAAACCGGTAAAGCAGTATCTGCGCCGCTTCAACGAAGAGAGGCGCAAGGCTATAGGAGAAGAAGTGGCTAAGCTTTTGGCGGCAGGGTTCATAGTAGAAGTGTTTCATCCGGAATGGTTGGCTAATCCGGTGCTAGTTCTAAAGAAGAATGGGAAGTGGAGGATGTGTGTGGACTACACAGATCTCAATAAAGCTTGCCCAACTGATCCTTTTGCTCTACCTCGCATTGATCAGATTATTGATGCTACAGCAGGGTGTGAGCGGCTGAGCTTTCTGGATGCGTACTCAGGCTATCACCAGATCAAAATGGCAGTGGAAGACCAAGAGAAGACGGCATTCATAACCCCTTTTGGTGCTTTTTGCTATGTGTCTATGCCTTTTGGGCTCAAGTGTGCGCAGGCAACTTATCAGCGTTGTGTTCAGAATTGTTTGAAAGGGCAGATAGGAAGGAACGTACATGCTTACGTGGATGACATTGTGGTTAAATCAAAGGAGGAGAGGACAATGATAGAAGATCTCAGAGAAACCTTTGATAATCTTCGGACTTACAGGATGATGCTCAATCCGGAGAAATGTGCTTTTGGTGTCCTGGCTGGTAAGCTTTTGGGATTCCTGGTCTCAAACCGGGGAATAGAAGCCAACCCGGAGAAGATCAAGGCCATCACATCTTTGACGAAACCGGCTTACATTAATGATGTTCAGCGCATAGCTGGCCGGATCACGGCGTTGAGCCGGTTCATCAGTCGCTTAGGAGAAAAGGCGATCCCGCTTTATCAAATGTTGAAGAAAACGGACCGGTTCATTTGGAGTGATGAAGCGAATACAGCGTTTGAGAATCTGAAACAGCAACTAGCGAAGCCGCCGGTTTTAGCTGCCCCTATTGACAAGGAGCCTTTGCTACTATATGTTGCTGCAAACACACGGGCAGTTAGCGTGGCAATTGTGGTTGAGCGCAAGGAAGCAGGGAAAGAACATCCGGTTCAGCGTCCGGTTTACTATGTGAGTGAAGTACTCATCGAGTCCAAGCAAAGATACCCTCATTGGCAGAAATTGGTGTATGGGGTGTTCATGGCGAACCGGAAGTTGAAGCATTATTTCCAAGGGCATCCGATAACTGTGGTTAGCTCAGCTCCGTTGGGAGATATAATCCAGAATAGAGAAGCAACAGGCAGAATAGCCAAGTGGGCCATTGAGCTCAGTCCGCATGAATTGAAATATGTGCCACGTACTGCTATCAAATCTCAGGCACTGGTGGACTTCATCAATGACTGGACAGAATTACAAACCCCGGAGGAGAAGCCGGATCTCACTTATTGGACGATTCACTTCGACGGTTCGAAGCAGTTGGAGGGCTCAGGGGCCGGAGTGGTTTTAACTTCCCCCAGAGGTGATAAATTTTGTTATGTTCTCCGGTTGTTATTTCCTTGTACTAATAATGCAGCAGAATATGAAGCATTGCTTCATGGTTTGCGGTTGGCAAAGGAGATGAATTTAAGCCGGGTTAAGTGCTTGGGCGACTCAGACCTAGTGGCACAGCAAGTTTCGGGCAAGTGGGATTCAAGGGATCCCCTCATGGCGGCTTATCGACGAGAGGTTGAAGCGGTGGCAGGTTACTTCAAAGGGTATCAGGTGGAGCATATAGACCGGCGGAAGAACGAAGCAGCTGACGCTTTAAGCCGGCTCGGGTCGCAACGTAAACCGGTACCACCAAACACCTTTTTGGATGAGTTGCACAATCCTTCGGTTCAAGTACCTTCAGAGGACGATCTAGCTGTTCCGGACCCAGAAGCACGGCTGGTTGCAGCAGCCCATGTTATTCCGGATTGGACGTTACCTTATCTGGTATATTTAAGCCGCGGAGAGTTACCAGAGGACGAAGATGAAGCACGGCAGATAATCCGGCGCTCCAAATCTATGACAATTGCCAACGGGGAGTTACACCATCGTAGCACCTCGGGAGTGTTTCAGCGGTGTGTCTCAGCTGAGGAAGGTCGTGAGATTCTAAGGGAGATTCATGAAGAGGATTGTGGTCATCATGCCGGATCAAAATCTTTGGTGGCTAAAGCTTTCCGACATGGCTTTTATTGGTTAACCGCACATGCAGATGCGGCAGACCTGGTCCGCAAGTGTGATGCTTGTCAGAAATTCTCAAGACGTGCCCTTGTTCCGGCACAAGAACTCCGGATGATACCAATAACTTGGCCTTTTGCAACTTGGGGGCTTGACATGGTTGGTCCTTTTAAGAGATCCCAAGATCAAAAAACTCATCTACTAGTGGCAGTGGACAAGTTTACAAAGTGGGTTGAAGCGGAACCTATAAGCAAGTGTGATGCGGCAACGGCGGTTAAGTTCATCAAAAAAGTAATATTCCGGTTTGGTTTTCCACACAGCATCATCACAGATAACGGCACTAATTTATCTCAGGGTGAGATGGAAGAATTCTGTCAACGAGAGCATATTCGTTTGGATGTATCTTCTGTGGCTCACCCCCAATCCAATGGTCAAGCAGAAAGGGCAAATCAGGAGATTTTGCGTGGAATCAAGCCCCGGCTTATGACACCTTTGCAGAGAACCCCAGGGTGTTGGGTTGAAGAATTACCCTCTGTCCTTTGGAGCATTAACACTACACCAAACCGTTCTACAGGTTATACACCTTTCTTCATGGTTTACGGTGCAGAAGCGGTTCTTCCAAGTGACATACGCCATGATTCCCCAAGGGTGGCGGCCTATGTAGAAGACATCAATGAGGAGTCAAGACAAGATAGTTTGGATCGGTTGGATGAAGAGCGTGACATAGCTGCAGCACGGTCGGCGATTTATCAGCAAGACCTGCGCAGATATCACAGCCGCCGGATCAGAACCAGGACATTCCAGGAGGGTGACTTGGTACTCCGGCTTATCCAAGATCAAACAGACATGCACAAGCTATCCCCGCCATGGGAAGGGCCCTTTGTGATCAGCAAAAATTTACACAACGGGTCATACTATTTGTTGGACATTCGAGAGCACAAAGATTCACGGACATCAGAAGAGGAGACGAAAAGGCCATGGAACATCGCTCAGCTACGGCCGTATTACACTTGAGTCATAGGCTCCCATGTATCCTATGTATATATTATGAATAATGAATAAACTGGCACCCTCGGTAAACCGGGGGCTCAGCCCTTTTTTCCACATACATCAAATTTGCCGCAAATATCCATGTCAGTTTGTTATCAAAGAAACATATTTCAATATTAGCTGGTTTCTATAAACTAATCTTTACAGGGTATGTGAAGGAGCGGTAGAACTCACAGGAACAAAAGATCATGTCCGGTTCAGAAAGAAAAAGCCCTATATAAAGAAAAAGGGAAAAGAGGAATATCAGCAGCCCCTGGGGACAGTGGTTCGCCCACACCCCCTTGAATGGCTATGTTACCAATATTTGGGCTCCCTGAACAGTGGTATCGCCCACGTTCAAATGATGACCCGACCCCTGGGGACAGTGGTTCGCCCACACCCCCTTGAATGGCTATGTTACGAATATTTGGGCTCCCTGAACAGTGGTATCGCCCACGTTCAAATGATGACCCGGCCCCTGGGGACAGTGGTTCGCCCACACCCCCTTGAATGGCTATGTTATGAATTTTTGGGCTCCTTGAACAGTGGTATCGCCCACGTTCAAATGATGACCCGGCCCCTGGGGACAGTCGGGTTCGCCCACATCCCCATGAATGGCTAAATCTTGTTTTGAGCCTGGCAGCTCTTTGAAAAAGCCTCGATTGCATAGTTTGATTTACAATAATTATGTGTTTCTTGATGATTTTTGTGTTTCATAACCTTTCTAACCAAGGGGAACAGCTCTAGAAGTTGACCGTCTATCTAGTGTTATAAGTCTGGGCCATGAACACCAGCGAGAGTTAAACCGGCGTTCATCGAAGCCCGGCTCGACTTCATGATGAGCTGACAAATTGGCAGCACACAGTCAGATACAAGTTACAAATTGCTGAACCGAGAAGAGAAAGATTTATGGATAAGTTGAGCTGAAGAGTTTCAAGGGTTTATTAGAATTGATGAAGACTGATTAAAGTAATTTTAAACATCCTGCCGGTTTAAAGTATTTTGGCTACATGCAATTCAGGTATCACAGTTATTTGTTAAAGATATGCTTATTAGTTATACTAAGAGAACAAATTAATCCGTCCAGTGGTAAAACCACTAGGACATATTTTTTATCTTTTTTATGGACAGAGCAAGGAATCCGCATCAATCAACAGGTCAGCGAGCGAGTACTTATAAAGACCAAAAGCCGGATCACAGTGCACAAGTTTCAGCTAAACCTATTACAAGGCATAAGAGCCAAATAGTTGGAAACATTGTTTACGGAATAACAATTATGATTACAGCAATAACATTCAAGATTCCGCTTCTCCTTGCCGGGATGATTGGCCACCATCTTGTTCCGGAACATCTTCCTCCTCATGAAGCGGCGAGAAATCTGGTGCACGCCAATCAATCTTGGCCAAGGCACGGAAATATACTTCATCGTTGATCAACTCAGCAGGATCAATATCAGGAGCAAAAGTGTGAGGACGAACCGGCGGAATTAAATTTGCAACATCATAAACCGGTCGTTCCACCCGATCGTTTTGCAAGTCATATGCTGGATGGTATCGAGACAAGTCAGCTTCCACCGCAATCTTGCTAGCGAGTGGACGCATTTCCTTTGTCAGAACGTACAGATCCTTCTCATCAAAGGCTGAACCGTCTTCCTTGGTGTCAGGAAATCCGGTTAACACTTCCGCCGGATCAATGTCTAGAACCCAAGCTTTAGCCCTTGTCAGGGCCAGAAGAGCACCTCCTCGGGCAGCCGATTTCTTCACCTCTTCAAGAGGGGTTGGCAGAATCGACAAACTGTTCAAAGTAGCCTTGATGGTTGAAGGAGCCGGTTTACCAAAGGAGGTAGCGCTGATAATCCTTTGCGCTCCAGAGTATAGTTGCTCCACCAAAGTATAGCAGGCCTTCAGTTTCTTCCGTACATCATCCCCAAGATGGGAGACACGGCGTCCTACATACAACAAGAAAAGTTAAACCGGTACAAATCACAGTTTGCAAAGATAACAGACAAGAATTCAGATTATGCTTACCAAAGATAGCAGAGGTCATCAAATCAATCTGGCATTTTAACCCGGTCAATTCTTCAGTAACCGGGTTAAGTGCTCCTTCGGCATCCTGAATACGTTTTTCAAGATCCTTCTTCTGGACTTCAAAAGCAGTCCGTTCCTCATTAAAGAACTTCTTCAAGTCTTCAGCAGTTTTTAAACTCACTTGAAGTTTTTTTTCGCCTTTGAAGCGGCTGCCTCAGTCTCTATAAGCCGGCTTCGAAGTTCACTGTTTTCCACAGCATTCCGGTTCAGCTCAGCCTGTAGACAAAAGTTCAAAGGTAAGATTAGAAATTACAAGTCTCAAGCACACAACCAAGTTGTATACTTGACACTTGGGGGCTAATGGCAGTTGAAGCAATGCATCAGAGACAATTTTTACAAGTATCAACTACATAACCAAGTTATCTACTTGATACTTGGGGGCTAATGTATGGATCAGCAGTTAAAAACTACAAAGTTCCGGATTACCTTCAATAAAGAAGATAAACCGGAACTTGGTGGCTGTTAGAAGATAAAGATGCGTCAAAACAAAGCAAAGTCAGAACAGGAAAACTTACTTCGTATTTCTCTCTCATCAAGTTTACTAAGCTGGCTTCATAGTCCCGGCTGCTGTGGAGCCGGCTCAAATATCCGGAATAAATGTCTTGAGCACTCATACTCGAAAGACTGGATATGTCCGTACTCCACTTCCCCTTTTCCTGAGTTACTTTCTCTGCTTTAGCAGTATGTTTTGCTAAAACGGTGGGTTTGGCTGGCGCAACATAAGCAGCGCCAGTAACCACAACGTCAGGGGAAGTAGGTGCATTGGGAGGAGTAACTTCAGCTTGAGCCGGATCAGGAGACCCCGGGTTAACTTGAGGAGAACTAACCCGGGCCGGACTTGGTGGATCTTGGGCAGCATCAGTGGCAGGAGTATCAAGAACAGGTTCTTGAACCGGAGTGACAGGGGTACCTTCAGGAGGGATAGCTGTTGACGGCTCAATTACTGCTTCATCAGTAGAAGGATCAGCAACAGGCTTCTTAGCCTTAGCTCTTTTGCTGGGTTTCGGTTTGCTGGAGAAACAAGCAAAAATAAATTAACATTATAATAAAAGGGGGGATCATGAACCGGAAGAAGTAAAGAGGATTACCCTGGGACAGTCTTCAAAGGTGGAAGCTGTGTAGCGGTTGATTCACCAGAGGAAGACAGTGGAGTTTCCTGATAATCAGGATCAGTCGGTTTAAGTGGTTTTCTGATAAGACCGGCCTTGGGGTGAAGAAGAGTTGGAGAGAGCATAACCTCAGCACGGCGTTTTCGAGCCGGAGTTAACGAAATTCCAAAGGACTCCACTGCCAAGCCGCTATGGCGAGTGGTCCGGCGCAAGGCTTCGTGCTGTTGTTTCTTCAAAGTAAAATTGGGATCCAACTTAGCATAAGGATGAGAAAATTGATACTTTCTAACAGTCCGACGGCTCTTTCGAGGAGGGGGTTCTGAATCGGAAGAAATAAGGGTTACCTCAATCTCCGCCGGGTTATCACCTTTGAGTGGATCCTGTGAAAAGGGCATCATTAGAGATATGAACAAGTATATAAAGGCAAAATATAAACCGGAGTAAGGCGTACCTCGGAGTCCGGATCATCATCCTCAGAAGGAGAACCGGCGTCAACGGCTGCTTTCCTTTTCTTATTTGCAGGAGTTTTTCGGCGAGCTTGCCTTGCAAGCTTTTCCTGAGGTTTCCTCCTCGAGAAAGGATCATCAGCCTAAATGAAAAAAGCAAAGGCAAGTAAAAGACGGTTCAAAGAGGACGGTTTATAAAGTACAAGTTAAAGACACTTACTTCAGGCAGCTTATTCTTTTTGAAGTATGGGGCCAAGCCAACTCTAGTGCAGTCTGTTAGAGCAGGATTGACAATTTTCTTGGCCGATTCAATCACTTCCGATTCAGACAACTTCTCCTTAGAAAACCTCTGAGGATCATCCGATTTACCGGAATAGTTGCACATCAAATCAGGGCGCCGGCTTAAGGGGAGAATACTCCATGATAACCAGCAGCGAAGGAAATCAGTGCCGATCAGGCCATTGGCCATGAAAGCTCTCAGCTTGGAGAGTTGAGGAGAAAACTGGATCCGTTCAGCAGCACTTAATCGTTGTGGCAAGGGGTGATTTGCCGGGATACGAGTTTCACGATAACCCGGCAAAGGGTTTTCGCCTTCAGCAGATGTGTCTACGCAGTAAAACCAGGACTTGTTCCAGTCCTTAGGATGAGTGTGCAGGGAGGCGTGAGGAAAAACTGCATCCCTCCTTTTCTGAATGCTAATCCCGCCAAGCTCTTGATGAGGTCCGCTGGTGAACTCAGTACGCCGGTTTGCATGGAAGAAATCCCGGAATAAATCAACTGATGGTTCTTCTTGCAGATAGGCTTCAGAAAACACTTGAAAATCGCAAATGTTGGAAACCGAATTTGGTCCGATATCCTGCGGGTGCAACTGGAAGGTAGCAAGAACGTCCCGGAAAAATTTTGAACCGGGGGGAGAGAAGCCTCTAGAGATATGATCCAGAAATACGATAACTTCCCCGGATCTAGGAGTGGGAGGGCACTCGTTACCCGGGGCATGCCATTTTAGCTCGGCCCGAGGCCCTAAGGTGCCGATGCTCGACAGTTTGACTAAGTCTTCCTCAGTTACGACAGAGCGGACCCAATCACACGAAACATACTGTTTAGCCATTTGAGCAAACTGCTGAAGAAAAGAAGAATACATAAACCGGATTATGAACATGCAACGATCCGGGACTTATACATATTGTGCAGTGGAGAGAATAGAGAACTAGCTGACATAGTTAAACCGGTAATCATAAATACGAGTTATATCATTTCCGGTTTAAATGGCAGTTGAAGAGGAATAGTTAAGTCATTGCATCAGTCTACATTGTTTCCGGTTTATGACATGACGATCTAAACCGGAGCATACTTAGCAGATCTATTGAAGAGAAAAACAGGTTTTCAACGCATTGCTAAGGAGGAATAGATCTGAGCATAATGAGATAAAGAAACGAAAATTACACAGGAAATCTACAGAGGTCCAATTCAGAGCAGATGAGTTTACAGGATGTGCATAAAAAGGAGACCTAAAGCAGGCAACAGCAGAAATAAAAACGGCAAGATCTAAAGTACCTGACGCATCTACAGCAAGATCAGAAAGGTAAAGATACTACGGAGTTGCAGGTTTCAGAGAAAGAACAGTATGAAGCTCACGGAGAACTCTAATGGCGGAACGAATAAAACTACAAGGTCACTATGACGAAGATCTAATCTGATGCTAAGCGAGAGACCTACGGACTAGGGTTTAAAGGTTACTAAATCTCTGTAAGAAAGATATCTACAAGGAGACGAAGCTTCATCAGAAGCTCTAATGGCGGAAGAACACCAGCAAGGCAATGGCGAATACAGATCTACAATGAGGAGAATAAACACACCAGGGACGGCAGGAATCGGTGGCGGAGAGGATCTGGACGAGTCAGGTTGATGCAGCGGCCTGAGGAGCTCTTGATCCGACGAGACGATGGCGGCGCTCCGAGCTCGGGATCTAATGGAGTTCTTGCAGGTCAGGTAGCGGAAGGAGGAAGAAGACGCGAGAAGGAAGAATGAGGAGGGGCGGCACTATTTATAGACAGAGAGGCAGATATGAAGCGACAGGTGCGGTAATCAAGGGAGAAAAATCGGATAAAGATCCGTTGAACGCCTCGATTCTCGGGATAACCATTAAAAACAAACTACAGTACAGCTCGCGGCGTTGAATGCGGAGATGATGTCATTGTCAGACTTTAATGATTTTGGAGGATGACGTCAGAGCCGGTTTACAAAAAATGAAGACAGAAGAGAAATTGCAGGAGACGATGGAGACTGATATGAACAAGTTCAAATCATTCTGGGGCCTAATGTCAGGGATATGGTTAATAGGTATAAACCGGATATGGTAAACCGGCTTAGTTATATCGTACTTGGTTTATTATTAGTAGAGATTACGGCCCATAAGATTTCAAGGCCCATGTATAGAAATACGGTTTGTAAACCGCCAAAGAGATGTAACTTGAGAAATAAGAAAGGAAGAGCAGAGACCGAGGCAGACACGATTATGAGCCGGCCTCGGGACTCTGTAAACCGGACCAGGCGTCACCTCTATATAAAGGGACGACCCGGCACCGGTTCAGGGACAAGCAACAATCGATCCGTCGAAACGCAGGCAAGCGATTCCGCTCCCTGTAATCCGACGCCCAAGCAATACCAAACCAACTAGACGTAGGCTTTTACCTTCTCGAAGGGGCCGAACTAGTATAAAACCCTTTGTGTCCTTTGTGTGTCATGAACCCTTTCAAGCTAACCCGTGCGATGGTTCCATCATCAAGTCCGCTAAACCGGACATCTGCCGTGTTAATTCCACGACAGCTTCGGAGAAGAGTTTCACTCTGGGGCGTTGTGTAATAAGTTGCTCGGCAACACAGCTTCGGCTCCATAGACCAAGAAGAAAGGGGTACGGCCAGTCGACTGGTTCGGAGTCGTCCTCAGACCCCATAGGACAGATGGCAGCTCAGTTACCCAAGCTCCGGCGGCATGCTTAAGGTCACGCATGAGCCGTGGCTTTAGGCCTTGGAGAATCAAACCATTTGCTCTTTCTGCCTGTCCATTCGACTGTGGATGTGCCACGGAGGCGTAGTCGACTCGTGTGCCTTGGGAAGCACAGAAAGCTCTGAATTCATCCGAGTCAAAGTTGGAACCGTTGTCTGTGATTATGCTGTGGGGGACTCCATATCTGAATATCAATTCTCTGATGAAGCTGATGGCGGTGCTCGACTCGAGGTTCTTGATGGGCTTTGCCTCAACCCACTTGGTGAACTTGTCGACTGCCACCAAGAGGTGGGTGAATCCGCTTCTGCCTGTCCTGACGGGGCCGACCATGTCCAAGCCCCAAACAGCAAAGGGCGAGACTAGCGGAATGGTTTTCAGGGCGGACGCCGGCTTGTGTGACATGTTGGAGTAGAACTGGCAACCTGCGCATTTGTCCACAATATCCTTGGCCATCTCGTTGGCGCGGGGCCAGTAAAACCCGGCTCGGTATGCTTTGGCCACGATAGTCCGAGAGGAGGCGTGGTGGCCGCAAGTTCCCGAGTGGATTTCATCCAAGATCAGTCGACCTTCCTCTGGATCGACGCAGCGCTGGGCGACTCCGGTGACGCTTTCTCTGTAGAGCTGACCTTGGATGACTGTGAACGCCTTGAATCGGCGGACGATCTGGCGCGCTTCTCCTTCGTCTTCTGGGAGTTCTTGCCTGAGAAAATATGATATATATGGCACAGTCCAATCTGGCGTAATCACTAGGACCTCCATGATCAAGTCGACCACGGCAGGCACTTCGACCTCAGTCGGATCCGTCGCGCTGACTGGCTGCGGGGGCTCTTCCGTGAAGGGGTCTTCTTTGACAGAGGGGGTGTGCAGATGCTCCAGGAACACATTCTTGGGTATAGACCTCCAAGTCGACCCAATTTTTGCGAGACCGCCGGCTAGCTAATTCTTTGCTCTAGGCACATGATGGAGCTCTAAGCCTTCTAACTTCTTTTCAAGCTTCCGTACTGCACTACAATAACTGGTCATTGCCGGGCTCCTGACGTCCCATTCTTTCATCACTTGGTTCACCACCAGGTCAGAATCTCCGTAGACCATCAGGCGACGGACGCCGAGTGAGATGGCCTTACGCAACCCATACAGAAGTGCTTCGTATTCGGCCTCGTTGTTTGATGAATCGAAATGGATCTGAAGGATGTAGTTGAGCTTGTCGCCCCTGGGAGAGACTAGGACCACGCCTGCGCCGGATCCGTTCAGCATCTTGGACCCATCGAAGAACATAGTCCAATGGTCCGACTGGACTTGAGTCGGCAGCTCTTGTTCTATCCACTCAGCCACAAAATCCGCTATGGCCTGAGACTTGATGGCTTTCTTCGCTTCAAACTTGATATCTAATGGAAGAAGTTCAATCGCCCATTTTGCCACTCGACCTGTTGCATCTCGGTTGTTTAGTATCTCTGATAGTGGGGTGTCGCTGATGACTGAGATCGAATGGTCCGAGAAGTAATGGGCAACCTTTTTTGTAGTCAAGTAAATCACGTACACAAGCTTTTGGTAATGTGGATACCTTTGCTTTGAGGGAGTCAAAACTTCGGATATGTAATAGACCGGGCGTTGGACCTTGTATGCCTTGCCCTCTTCTTCCCGCTCGACCGTGAGTACAGTACTGACGACTTGTCCGGTGGCAGCAATGTGCAGCAGAAGAGGCTCTCCACTGACTGGGGCAGCGAGCACCGGCTGGGTGGACAGTAGGGCTTTGAGCTCTTCAAACGCTGCTTCGGCTTCGGGATTCCACTCGAACTTGTCGGATTTCTTCATGAGTCGGTAGAGAGGCAGTGCCTTCTCACCAAGACGAGAAATGAATCGACTTAATGCGGCCAAGCAACCAGTAAGATTCTGGACGTCGTGAATACGCTCGGGGCGTTTCATTCGGAGGATGGTGCTGACCTTCTCTGGGTTGGCGTCGATTCCCCGTTCGGAAATGAGAAAACCGAGCAACTTGCCACTAGGAACTCCAAATGTACACTTTGATGAGTTGAGCTTGATATCGTAGCTTCTGAGGTATGCGAATGTCTCAGCGAGGTCAGTCAGCAGGTCGGAACCTTTTCGTGACTTGACCACGATGTCATCCATGTATGCCTCGACGTTCCGACTGATTTGCTTTATCAAGCACTTCTGGATCATGCGCATGAAGGTAGCGCCGGCATTTTTGAGGCCGAAAGGCATGGTGACATAACAAAAACACCCGAAGGGGGTGATGAAAGTTGTCTTGATTTCGTCGGGTCCGAACAGACGGATCTGATGGTACCCAGAATACGCGTCCAGAAAGGACAAACGCTCACATCCCGCGGTCGAGTCGACTATTTGATCGATGCCAGGAAGAGGAAAATGATCTTTCGGGCAGGCCCAATTGATGTGCTTGAAATCGATGCACATGCGGAGAGACTTGTCCTTCTTGGGGACCATGACGACGTTGGCGAGCCACTCGGAGTGGTATATCTCGCGGATAAACTCTGCTGCCAGGAGTCGAGCCACTTCTTCGCCAATTGCCTTTCGCTTCTCCGCAGCGGATCGACGGAGGTGTTCCTTCACAGGTTTCACTTTAGGGTCGACTCGCAAATGATGCTCAACCAGTCCCCTGGGCACACCTGGCATGTCTGACGGTTTCCATGCAAATATGTCCCAGTTCTCACGGAGGAACTGGATGAGCGCTTCTTCCTATTTGCTGTCGAGTGTGGTGGAGATGTGGGTCGATGCTGCGTTGGGGTCGGTGGGGTGGATGTGCACAGGTTTTGTGTCCCCGGCCGGCTGAAAAGCTGACTCGGAAGCTGGCTTCTTCGCCCTTAGCAGGTCACCCGGATCCACTCTCTTTTGGTACTCCTCCATCTCTACTGCTGCCATTTGCTCGTCGGCGATCTTTGAGCCTTTCTGGAAGCATTCTTCTGCTTTCTGACGGTTCCCAGTAACGGTTATAACGCCGTTGGGTCCCGGCATTTTCAGCTTGAGGTAGACGTAACATGGTCGAGCCATGAACCTGGCGTAGGCGGGCCTACCCAGGATGGCGTGATAGGTGCTATGGAAGTCCACCACTTCGAACGTCAGCTTCTCCTTTCGATAATTCTTCGACTCACCAAAGACTACGTCGAGTGAGATCTGGCCAAGTGAGTCGGCTTTCTTCCCGGGGATTACCCCGTGGAACCTCATGTTACTTTCCCTCAGCTTGGACATCGAAATGCCCATATCCCGGAGGGTTGCTGCATACAAGATATTCAAGCCATTGCCCCCATCCATTAGGACTCTGGTCAGGCATGTGCCTTCGATAACTGGGTCGACCACCAGTGCTTGCCGCCCAGGGGTGGCAATGTGCGCTGGGTGATCTGACTAGTCGAATGTGATGGGGGTCTTTGACCATTTCAAAAACGTGGGGGTCGCCGGGGCAACCATGTTTACTTCTCTGTTAATGATTTTCAGTCGACTTTTGCTCTCGATGTCCGCGAAAATCACCAAAGTGGAGTTGATACGGGGGTATCCTCCGTCTCCTTCCTTGTCTTCGGACTCTTCCGATTCCTTCTCTTTCTCATTCGACTGATCCTTGTGGAAACTCTGGATCAAGAGCCGACACTGTCGAGTGGTGTGTTTGGGATATACCAAGTTTCCCTCTTCATCTTTCTTCGCGTGAATGGGGCACGGCTGGTCGAGCATATCATCTCCAGCCTGACCCTTTCCTTTCTTGGGGGCCCAGGAGCCCTTTGGCTTCCCTTTGCCCTTTCCTTGGTTAACTGTCGCAGCCTCTCCCTGAGCAGTTCGCTCGTCCTTGCGCTTATTCTTCCGATTGTGATTCTGGTCGTCCTGCCCGACTGGTTTCTTGCCAGTGCGGAGCTAATCGGCCTCCTCACCGTTGGCATACCGACTGGCAATCTCCATCATCCGCGACAGGGACATGTTGCCTGTTCGGCCAAACTTCAGATTCAACTCTCGGTTGCGCACGCCTTCCTTGAAAGCGCACACCGCCTGGTGCTCAGAAACGTTTTCCATCGTGTGATGCAAAGTGGTCCATCGCTGAATGTAGTCCCTCAAGGTTTCACTCGGCTTCTGCGCGCAGTGTTGAAGTTCTGCTAGACCAGCAGGTCGCTTGCAGGTGCCTTCGAAGGTCCGAACAAAAACCCGAGCGAGCTCTTCCCAACTGTATATACTCCTGGGGGCCAACTGGTTGAGCCAAGCCCGAGCGGAGCCTCCCAGCATCAAGGGGAGGTGCTTCATGGCCACGTCGTCGTTGCCGCCTCCGATCTGCACGGCGACTCGGTAGTCTTCCAGCCAAGTGTCCGACTTCGACTCACCGGTGAACTTGCTTACTCCTGTCGCCAGCCTAAAGTTCGGGGGGATCTCCGCTGCTCTGATAGCACTACAGAAACATTCAGGCCCAGAGGCCGGCGCTCGGCTGCCACTGGGTTGGTCTCCGCCTCGCTCGTCTCTGGATGGCCGGTTACGGTCGACTCGACCTTGCACAAGGATGGATCTCGCATCAAAACCTGGTCGCCGGGGATCAGGGGGATCCTCCGCTCGTCATCTCGCAGGCGCCTGCCTACGTGCCGCTGGGGCGAGTGTGACCCACTTCCCGGAGGAGGGGTAGGCGCTCGACGACGGTCGTAGCATCCGTGTCGACGGTCGAGTGGATCGTCGTTCCGACCCAGGTGCCAGTCTTGCCGCGGGCCACGTTCCTCACGCCTCGGGGGCGATCTCGGACTATGGGCCGACAACACGGTGTCTGCAGCCACCGATCTGCTGTGAATCCTGTTGCGCGACTGAGAAACAGTCGCGTTTTGTTCTTCAGCCATTCGGAGCAAAGCTCGGATCTGCTGAAGACCTCTCACAGCTTCCGACTGGGAGGGTTGAATCGACTCCGCGATACGAGCCGCGGCTTCGAGGTTTTGGACTGGTATGCGGAACACCTGAGTCTCGTGTTGACGCGATTTCCGCGGCCGTCGACTGGACTCGGGGACCAGTCGGCGGGCCTGTTCGTCGAGTGAGCGCTGGATGTTTTCCAAGCGCGCACGCTTGGCCAAGGTGGCCATGCGCGTGGCTTCGAGAGCCAAAGCTTCTGGGGAATCTCCCACGATGGGAGTGAAAAGTACATCTCCGTTGCGCCGACAAAGCTCAGCCCTCTGCTCGGAGGTGAGGGGCTGAGGGATGTAACCATCGTTGTCTGCGATCGACCGCCGCCGCTACCGCCGTTCCCATCGCGAGGAAAACCTGGCGGGCTGCGGCGCGAATTGACCATAAGGATTTCCGCCGCGGGGTCGCTGCTCCCGCATTCGGAAATGGAATCTTCGAGCCCGGTCGACTGGTCGGCCGGGCCGTAGAGGTAGCCGTCGGGCTCAATGGCCGCGCCTTGTGGGGTGGCCATTTGACGGGCCACCGCATGTTTCACCCACCGCTGGAGCCGCGAACGACCGGATCGCTTGCGGCGGCGTCTAGCGGGGATGGGGGACGATGAGTACCGAGTCGATGGCTGCAACAGGAGGACGCCGCCGGTGCCGGCGCGAAAGTGCGCAGTTCCGCGGGCGGGCAGAGCCTCGACGTCGAGAGGGGCTTCTTGGAGCCACGCGGAGTCGTCGGCGATGAAGACCAGCGCGCTGAGCCGGATCTCATGGCCTAAAGCCAAACCGCCTCCTAACACCATGATGAAAGTGGTCGGAGAAGATATCGCAACTTCACCAAATGTCGCTAAGACGCCTTGCCCCACGGTGGGCGCCAACTGTCGTGGTTCTAAGTCTGACAGTGAGGGTAGGGGGTACGAATGGAGAGGCAAGGCCCTAGCTATGGTGAGGTTGTACACAGGGTGTTAGCGAGTTCAGGCCCTTCTCGGAGGAAGTAATAGCCCTACGTCTCGGTGCGCGGAGGCTTGGTCGACTGATATGTGTATGCGTGTGTTACAGAGGTGCGAACCCTTGTTCTGCAGGAGGGGGGTGGCTTATATAGTGTGCCAGGACCCCAGCCATGCTCCATGTTACCAAGGGTTTAAAGGTACATTAAGGCAGACGTTACTGATAACGCCTGCAGTAAAGGATAATTAAGGTGTTTACTACAGCGAGTAAATATAGGACCGTTGTTGTTCCAAGTGGCGTTTGACCTTCGGAGGTCGAGTGCCTGGTCCGGTCGAGTGGAGTTGAGTCGTCTTGCGTACGTGAGTCAGTCGAGTGGAGTGTCTCCTTGGACCGTCTCAGTCGACTGTCTCCACTGTCATAGGTCTTGTCTTTTGATCTTCTAGGGTAGTGACCTTGGGTGGGGTACCTCGATCAGGCCTGTGACCCTACCCTAGGTCTGTAACCTCGTCACCTACTTGGGCAGCAACTCCCCGGCAAGCTAATGTTTCTTGAACTGTGTTGAAGTGGTATTGGATCTACATTATTTTGGTGCACGTTTATTTGTACTGGCAGCGACCTTGATGCCCGGTGTATTTGGCTGCTCTTTACGATCACATGTGGCAAACTTCGATGCCCAGTAGATGTAATGTGTCGTAATTTGTTTATTGTATGGCGTAGGTTTATTCTTAGTTACTATGCCATAATTTATTTATTGCATAGTGTAGGTTAGTTCCTAGTTATTGTATATGCTATCATTTGCTATCTGAAAAGGCTGAAAGCTCGGATGGAGGCGAACGGGCCAAACATGCGATGCTAACGACCATGTCTGTATGGCGGGACTTAATTGGGCTGACCCGCAACATGATGTAGTTGGCCTTAGCACGTACCTGCGGTACGGCCCTTCATGGATCCGATTCGCCCACCATCATTCCATTGGCCATAATGCCCACGAGCCATTAGCAGGTCCAACCGTTTGTTCGAACCATGTAGCTTCGGGCCATTACCAGGATGATTATATAGTTTGCCTGTATTGGCCCGGAAGGCACCATGGGCCTTTAGCAGGACCAAAATTATATTGTGCCTTAATATTCACGAGTACTACATGAGCCACTAACAAGCCAAAATATACCTCGGGCCATGATTGAACTAGTTACATGATGGCCCATTAACAAGCCTAAATATACCTCATGCCTTGGTTAGCCCAATCACATCATGGCCCTTTAAGAGGCCAAAAGCTTAGTCGGACCACCAACGGACTGATGTCTACTACGCAACCTTCTTCTTGTAGACGTTGTTGGGCCTCCAAGTGCAGAGGTTTGTAGGACAGTAGCAAATTTCCCTCAAGTGGATGACCTAAGGTTTATCAATCCGTGGGAGGCATAGGATGAAGATGGTCTCTCTCAAACAACCCTGCAACCCAATAACAAAGAGTCTCTTGTGTCCCCAACACACCCAATACAATGGTAAATTGTATAGGTGCACTAGTTCGGCGAAGAGATGGTGATACAAGTGCAATATGGATGGTAGATATAGGTTTTTGTAAACTGAAAATATAAAAACAGCAAGGTAGC
The DNA here is from genome assembly GCA_902687465.1 of Secale cereale. Taxonomy (NCBI): domain Eukaryota; kingdom Viridiplantae; phylum Streptophyta; class Magnoliopsida; order Poales; family Poaceae; genus Secale; species Secale cereale. The sequence goes on from LR738713.1 coordinate 65,488,440, forward strand.
AAGTGGTAAACGTGAGCATAAACGGTGTTGTAATAATAGTAGGCAAGGCCTAGGGTTCATACTTTCACTAGTGCAAGTTCTCTCAACAAGGATAACATAATTGGATCATATTACTAGCCCTCAACATGCAACAAAGAGTCACTCCACAGTCACTAATAGCGGAGAACAAACGAAGAGATTATGGTAGGGTACGAAACCACCTCAAAGCTATTCTTTCTGATCGATCTATTCAAGAGTCCGTAGTAACGTTCAATCTATCATAGAGTTCGTACTAGAATAACACCTTAAGACACAAATCAACCAAAACCCTAATTTCACCTAGATACTCCATTGTCACCTCAAGTATCCGTGGGCATGATTATACGATATGGATCACACAATATCAGAAACATCTATTCAACCAACACATAGAACTTCAAAGAGTGCCCCAAAGTTTCTACTGGAGAGTCAAGACGAAAACATGTGCCAACCCCTATGCATAGATTCCCAAGGTCACAGAACCCGCAAGTTGATCACCAAAACATACATCAAGTTGATCACATGATATCCCATTGTCACCACAGATAAACACGCGCAAGACATACATCAAGTGTTCTCAAATCCTTAAAGACTCAATCCGATAAGATGACTTCAAAGGGAAAACTCAATCCATTACAAGAGAGTAGAGGGGGAGAAGCATCATAAGATCCAACTATAATAGCAAAGCTCGCGATACATCAAGATCGTGCCATCTCAAGAACAAGAGAGAGAGAGAGAGAGAGAGAGAGAGAGAGAGAGAGAGATCAAACACATAGCTACTTATACATACCCTCAGCCCCGAGGGTGGACTACTCCCTCCTCGTCATGGAGAGCGTCGGGATGATGAAGATAGCCACCAGAGAGGGATTCCCCCCTTCGGCAGGGTGCCAGAATGGGTGTAGATTGGTTTTCGGTGGCTACAGAGGTTTTCAGCGGCGGAACTCCCGATCTAGGTTAATTTCGAAGGTTTCAGTATTTATAGGAATTTTTGGAGTCGGGGCCAAGTAAAGGGGAGCTACGGGACGTCCTCGAGATAGGAGGGCGTGCCCCCCTACCCAGGGCGGGCCCTCCACCCTCGAGGGCAGCCTGTGGCTCTCCTGGCCCAACTCTTTTGCTTTGAGGGCTTCTTTTGGTCCAGAAAAATTCATAACAAATTGGCTCGTCAATTGGACTCCATTTGATATTCCTTTTATGTAAAACCCTAAAACAGGAGAAAAACAGAAACTGGCACTGGGCTCTGGTTTAATAGGTTAGTCCCAAAAATCATATAAAAGTGTATAATAAATCCCATAGGTCATCCTAGAAGGATAATATAATACCATGGAACAATCAAAAATTATAGATACGTTGGAGACGTGTCAAGCATCCCCAAGCTTAATTCATGCTCATCCTCGAGTAGGTAAATGATAAAAACAGAATTTTTGATGTGGAATGCTAACCAATATAGTTTTCCAATGTAATTCTCTTAATTATGGCATGAATGTTTAGATCTGAAAGATTCAAGATAAAAGTCTATATTGACATAAGAAACAAAAATACTTCAAGCATACTAACAAAGCAATCATGTATTCTCAAAATACTAAGGCTAAAGAAAGTTATCCCTACAAAATCATATAGTGTTGGCTATGCTCCCTCGTTATCACACTAAATATTCATATCATGCACAACCCCGATTTCAGCCAAGCACTTGTTTTCATACTCTATCTTTTCAAACATTTCAACTTTCACGCAATACATGAGCGTGAGCCATGGACATATCACTATAGGTGGAATAGAGGTGGTTGTGGAGAAGACAAAAAGGAGGGAGATAGTCTCACATCGACTAGGTGTATCAACGGGCTATGGAGATGCCCATCAATAGATATCAATGTGAGTGAGTAGGGATTGCCACGCAACGGATGCACTAGAGCTAAATATGAATGAAAGCTCAACAAAAGAACTAGTGGGTGTGCATCCAACTTGCTTGCTCACGAAGACCTAGGGCATTTGAGGAAGCCCATCGTTGGAATATACAAGCCAAGTTCTATAACGAAAATTCCCACTAGTATATGAAAGTGACTAAACAAGAGACTCTCTACAATGAAGAACATGGTGCTACTTTGAAGCACAAGTGTGGAAAAAGAAAGTAGCAATTGTCCCTTTTTTCTTTTCTTTTCTTTTTTCCTTTTTTCTTTTTTTCTTTTTTTTGGGCCTTTTTTTCTTTGGCCTTTTTTTTGCGGAGGGGCTTTATAGATTTAGCCTTTCCTCCCATGGGACAATGCTCTAATAATGATGATCATCACACTTTCATTACAACTAGATACTACAACAACAAAGTATGACTCTATATGAATGCCTCCGGCGGTGTACCGGTATGTGCAATGAAACAAGAGCGACATGTATAAAAATTATGCATGGCGGCCTTGCCACAAATACGATGTCAACTACATGATCATGCATGGCAATATGACAATATGATGCATGCCATATAAATGGATCGGTGGAAAGTTGCATGGCAATATATCTCGGAATGGCTATGGAAATGCCATGATAGGTAGGTATGGTGGCTGTTTTGAGGAATAATATGGTGGCTGTTTTGAGGAAGGATATATAGTCGGTTTATGGCACCTCCGAAAGTTGCGCGGTACGAGAAAGGCTAGCAATGGTGGAAGGGTGAGAGTGCGTATAATCCATGGACTCAACATTAGTCATAAGAACTCATATACTTATTGCAAAAATCTACGAGTCATCAAAACAAAGCAATCAACGCATTCTCCTAGGGGGGATGTTGGTAGGAGTTAACCATCGTGCGCCCCCGACCTCCACACAAAGGTTGGCACTTTACAAATACCTCATGCTCTAACTTTGTCACATAACGGTTCACCATACGTGCATGATACGGGAATCACTAACCTTAACACAAGTATTTCTTAATTTCACAATAACTCCACTAGCATGACTCTAATATCACTATCCTCATGTCTCAAAACAATTATCAAGCATCCAACATCTCATTCTATTCAATGCACTTAGTGTGATTTTTTTTACTACATTGACATTGGATGTTTATCGTGTGAAGACTAGTTTCTTTAGCCTAAACACATTACCATGCTGTTTTAATAGACTCTCGAATAGATATAAGTGAAGCATGAAAGTTCAACAATTTCTACAAAATATTACCACCACCGTGCTCTAAAAGATGTAAGTGAAGCACTAGAGCAAAAACTATTCAACTCAAAAGATATAAGTGAAGCACATAGAGTGTTCTAACAATTTCTAGGCTATATTTAACTCTCTCAAATAGGTGTGTACAGCAAGGGAGATTGTGACAAACTAAAAGCAAAGACTCAAATTATACAAGACGCTCCAAGCAAAACACATAACATGTTGCGAATAAAAATATAGCTCCAAGTATAGTTACCGATGGATGAAGACAAAAGAGGGGATGCCTTCCCGGGGCATCCCCAAGCTTAGGCCTTTGCTACTCCTTGTTCCATAGTCCATCAAAGCAATACTCAAAACTTGAAAACTTCACAACACAAAACTTAGACAAAAATCTCGTGAGCTCCGTTAGTATAAGAAAACAAACCACTACTCAAAGGTACTGCCATGAATTCATTATTTGTTTATATTGGTGTTAAACCTACTGTACTCCAACTCCTCTATGGTTCATATCCTCCAATACTACTCATAGATGCATCGGAATAAGCAAAAAACACATGAAAAACAGAATCTGTCAAAGACAGAATAGTCTGTAGTAATCTGCAGGGTTCGCCTACTTATGGAACTCCAAAAAATTCAAACTAAATTGGTAAATTTGCTGAATTTGTCTACCAATCATCTGCAAAAATAATCAACTAAAAATCACGCTCCGGTAAAATCCCACGACTACTTTAGCGAGCGCTAATGATTCTATTTTTGACAGCAAGATCATATAAACTTCACACAAGTCTTCCCAAAGGTTCTACTTGGCACAAACACTAAGCAAAACATGAAACCACATCTAATCAGAGGCTAGATGCAATATTTATTCCCTGACAGCAGCAAAAACAAAAACAAAAACAAAATAAAGTTGGGTTTCCTCCCAACAAGCGCTATCGTTTAACGCCCCTAGCTAGGCATAATGATGCTCACATAAAAGATAAGAATTTAAACATAACGGGAGCATCATGAAGAATATGGCTAGCACATTTAAGTCTAACCCACTTCCTATGCATAGGGATTTTGTAGGCAGACAACTTATGGGAACAATATGTTGGTAATATGCCCTAGAGGCAATAATAAAATGGTTATTATTATATTTCCTTGTTCATGATAATTGTCTATTATTCATGCTTTAATTGTATTATCCGGAAACAGTAATGCAAGAGTGAATACTTAGACCACAACGTGTCCCTAGTAAGCCTCTAGTTGACTAGCTCGTTGATCAATAGACGGTTATAGTTTCATGACCATGGACATTGGATGTCATTGATAACGGGATCACATCATTAGGAGAATGATGTGATGGACAAGACCCAATCCTAAGCCTAGCACAAGATCGTGTAGTTCGTATGCTAAAGCTTTTCCAATGTCAAGTATCCTTTCCTTAGACCATGAGGTTGTGCAACTCCCGGATACCGTAGGAATACTTTGGGTGTGCCAAATGTCACAACGTAACTGGGTGGATATAAAGTTACACTACGGGTATCTCCGAAAGCATCTGTTGGGTTGGCACGAACCGAGACTGGGATTTGTCACTCCGCATGACGGAGAGGTATCTCTGGGCCCACTTGGTAATACATCGTCGTAATGAGCTCAATGTGACTAAGAGGTTAGTCACGAGATGATGTGTTACAGATCGAGTAAAGAGACTTGCCGTAACGAGATTGAACAAGGTACCGGTATACCGATGATCAAATCTCGGGCAAGTGCTATACCGATAGACAAAGGGAATCGTATACGGGATTGATTGAATCCTTGACATCGTGGTTCATCCGATGAGATCATCGTGGAACATGTGGGAGCCAACATGGGTATCCAGATCCCGCTGTTGTTTATTGGCCGGAGAGATGTCTCGGTCATGTCTGCATGGTTCCCGAACCCGTAGGGTCTACACACTTAAGGTTCGACGACGCTAGGGTTATAGGGAATAGATATACGTGGTTACCGAATGTTGTTCGGATTCCCGGATGAGATCCCGGACGTCACGAGGAGCTCCGGAATGGTCCAGAGGTAAAGATTTATATATGGGAAGTCATCATATGGTCACCGGAATAATTTGGGGGGGTGCCGGTATTGTACCGGGACCACCGAAGGGGATCCGGGGGTCCACCGGGAGGGTCCACCTGCCCCGGAGGGCCCTATGGGCTGTTTGTGGAGGGGGACCAGCCCCTAAGTGGGTTGGGGGCCTCCCCCCTAGGGCCCATGCGCCTAGGGTTTGGGGGGAAACCCTAAGGGGGCGCCCCCCTTGCCTTGGGGGGGCAAGGCACCCCCCTGGCCGCCGCCCCCTCCTCAGATTGGATCTGAGGGGGCCGGCCCCCTCTCCCTTGCCCCTATATATATGTGGGGGGTGGGAGGGCAGCCGCACCCAAGTCCTGGCGCATGCCTCCCCCTCTTCCTACAACTCCTCTCCCACGGTGCTTGGTGAAGCCCTGCAGGATTGCCACACTCCTCCATCACCACCATGCCATCGTGCTGCTGCTGGACGGAGTCTTCCCCAACCTCTCCCTCTCCCCTTGCTGGATCAAGGCGCGGGAGAGGTCACCAGGCTGCACGTGTGTTGAACGCGGAGGCGCCGTTGTTCGGCGCTTAGATCGGAATCAACCGCGATCTGAATCGCTACGAGTACGACTCCTTCATCCGTGTTCTTGCAACACTTCCGCATCGCTATATTAAAAGGTATGAAGATGCACTCCCCTCTCGTTGCTAGTAATCTCCACAGATCATGGTGATGCGTACGAATTTTTTTGATTTTCTGCAACGATCCCCAACAGTGGCATCATGAGCTAGGTCTATGCGTAGTTACTATGCACGAGTAGAACACAAGATTGTTGTGGGCGTAGATCATGTCAATTTACTTGCCGCTACTAGTCTTATCTTGATTCGGCGGCATCGTGGGATGAAGCGGCCCGGACCGACCTTACACGTACGCTTACGTGAGACAGGTTCCACCGACTAACATGCACTAGTTGCATAAGGTGGCTAGCGGGTGTCTGTCTCTCCCACTTTAGTCGGATCGGATTCGATGAAAAGGGTCCTTATGAAGGGTAAATAGTAATTGGCATATCACGTTGTGGTTTTGGCGTAGGTAAGAAACGTTCTTTCTAGAAACCTATAGCAGCCACGTAAAAACTTGCAACAACAATTAGAGGATGTCTAACTTGTTCTTGTAGCATGTGACGTGTGATGTGATATGGCCAAAAGGATGTGATGAATGATATATATGTGATGTATGAGATTGATCATGTTCTTTTAATAGGAATCACGACTTGCATGTCGATGAGTATGACAACCGGCAGGAGCCATAGGAGTTGTCTTATTTTATTGTATGACCTGCTTGTCACTGAAAACGCCATGTAATTACTTTACTTTATTGCTAACCGTTAGCCATAGGAGTAGAAGTAATGTTTGGCGAGATGACTTCATGAAGACACGATGATGGAGATCATGATGATGGAGATCATGGTGTCATGCCGGTGACGATGATGATCATGGAGCCCCGAAGATGAAGATCAAAAGGAGCAAAATGATATTGGCCATATCATGTCACTATTTGATTGCATGTGATGTTTATCATGTTTTACATCTTATTAGCTTAGAACGACGGTAGTAAATAAGATGATCTCTCACTAAAATTTCATGAATTGTGTTCCCCCTAACTGTGCACCGTTGCTAAGGTTCGTTGTTCTGAAGCACCACGTGATGATCAAGTGTGATAGGCTCTAATGTTCGCATACAACGGCTGTAAGCCAGATTTACACACGCAATACACTTAGGGTTCACTTGACGAGCCTAGCATGTACAGACATGGCCTCGGAACATGGAAGACCGAAAGGTCGAACATGAGTCGTATAGAAGATACGATCAACATAAAGATGTTCACCGTTGATGACTAGTCCGTCTCACGTGATGATCGGACACGGCCTAGTCGATTTGGATCATGTATCACTTAGATGACTAGAGAGATGTCTATCTGAGTGGGAGTTCATTAAATTTGTTTAGATGAACTTAATTGTCATGAACATAGTCTAAAATCTTTACAATATGTCTTGTAGATCCAATGGCCCACGCTAATGTTGCCCTCAACTTCAACGCGTTCCTAGAGAAAACCAAGCTGAAAGACGATGGTAGCAACTATACGGATTGGGTCCATAACTTCAGGATCATCCTCATAGCTGCCAAGAAAGCATATGTCCTTGAAGCACCGCTAGGTGATGCACCCGTTTTCCCAGCAGCTCAAGACGTTATGAACGCCTGGCAGTCGCGTAGTGATGATTACTCCCTGGTTCAGTGTGGCATGCTTTACAGCTTAGAATCGGGGCTCCAAAAGTGTTTTGACCAACACGGAGCATATGAGATGTTCCAAGAGCTGAAAATGGTTTTCCAAGCTCATGCCCGAGTTGAGAGATATGAGGTCTCCGACAAGTTCTACAGTTGTAAGATGGAGGAGAATAGTTCTGTCAGCAAGCATATACTCAAAATGTCTGGGTTGCACAATCGCTTGTCTCAGTTGGGAATTAATCTCCCAGATGACGCGGTCATTGACAGAATCCTTGAGTCGCTCCCACCTAGCTACAAGAGCTTTATGATGAACTTCAATATGCAAGGGATGGAGAAGTCCATTCCCGAGGTGTATTCAATGCTGAAATCAGCGGAGGTGGAGATCAAGAAAGAACATCAAGTGTTGATGGTGAATAAAAGCACTAAGTTCAAGAAAGGCAAGGGTAAGAAGAACTTCAAGAAGGACGGTGTCGGGGATATACCCCGCGGTATGAACCGGCCAGAAGTATAACCCGGCCGGACTTGGCGGTTTACTTGAGAGACGGTTTACACTTGATGATTCACTGGCGATCCGTCCTAACCAAACGGTTTACAAGCAACCTGCCTAAATAATACCACTCACTGGTAACCCGGTTGGCGGATCACGGATGACAAGGCCCGAGGCCCAGAAGGTCGGTTCATGTTATGGTGGGCCGGTTTATGAAGAAAGCATAAGCAATATTCTCTTACAAAGGAAGCAAGACTAGGACTCCTTGTAATAAAGCAATCCTAATCCTACTAGGACTAGTCATGTAACCCGTCCCATCAACACATATAAGGAGGGGCAGGGATCCCCAAAGAGGGACAAGTTTAGACAAGTTCTCACAAGTTTCTAGGGCTGGACACGAAGAGCCGGTTTACCGGCGACACCATGAGGATCATAATGAGACCTAGCCTCAAACAGCATGTAGGGCTATTACTGGATGATGTTTCCCGGGGCCCGAAGCTGTCTAAACCCTTTGTTGGAAATATGCCCTAGAGGCAATAATAAAAGGATTATTATTATATTTCCTTGTTCGTGATAATTTTCTGTTATTCATGCTTGAATTGTATTGTACGGAAACAGCGATACATGTGTGAATACATAGACCACAACGTGTCCCTGGTAAGCCTCTAGTTACTAGCTCGTTGATCAATAGATGGTCACGGTTTCCTGACCATGGACATAGGATGTCATTGATAACAGGATCACGTCATTAGGAGAATAATGTGATGGACAAGATCCAATCCTGAGCCTAGCACGAGATCGTATAGTTCGTAATGCTTAAGCTTTTCCAGTGTCAAGTATTTATTCCTTAGACCATGAGGTTGTGCAACTCCCGGATATCGTAGGAATACTTTGGGTGTGCCAAACGTCACAACGTAACTGGGTGGCTATAAAGGTACGCAACGGGTATCTCCGAAAGTGTCTGTTGAGTTGGTATGAACCGAGACTGGGATATTGTCACTCCGTATGACGTAGAGGTATCTCTGGGCCCTCTCGGTAAGACATCATCATAATGAGCTCAAAGTGACTAAGGGGTTAGTCACAGGATGATGGATTACGGAACGAGTAAAGAGACTTGCCATGACGAGATTGAACAAGGTATCGGGCATACCGACGATCGAATCTCGGGCAAGTACCGTACCGATAGACAAAGGAAATAACATACGGGATTGAGTGAATCGTTGACACAGTGGTTCATCCGATGAGATCATCGAGGAACACGTGGGAACCAACATGGGTATCCAGATCCCGCTGTTGGTTATTGACCGGAGAGTCGTCTCGGTCATGTCTGCGTGTCTCCCGAACCCGTAGGGTCTACACACTTAAGGTTCAGTGATGCTAGGGTTGTAGAGATACATGCACATGGAAACCCGAATGTTGTTCGAAGTCCCGGATGAGATCCCGGACATCACGAGGAGTTCCGGAATGGTCCGTAGGTAAAGAATGATATATAGGAAGTCCAGTTTCGGCCATCGGGTGAATTCCGGGGGTCACCGGGAGTGTCCCGGGACCACCGGAGGGGTCCCGAGGGTCCATCAGGTGGGGCCACCCATCCCGGAGGGCCCCGTAGGCCGCAAGGGGAAGGGGGCCAGCCCCTGGTGGGCTGGCGCACCCATATGGGCCCCCCTCCATGCGCCTAGGGTTGAAACCCTAGGGGAAGGGGGCGCCCCCTATGCCTTGGGGGGCAAGTTTCCCCCTCTGGCCGCCGCCCCCCTAGGAGATTGCATCTCCTAGGGCCGGCGCCCCCCCTGGCCCCTATATATAGTGGGGGGAGAGGGAAGCCGCACCCCAAGCCTCTGGCGCCTCTCCCCCCTCCCGTCACACTTCCAACTCCTCTCGCAGGACGCCGGCGAAGCCCTGCAGTTCTTCCTGTAGCATCCACCACCACGGCGTCGTGCTGCTGGATCTCCGTCAATCTCTTCTCCCCCCTTGCTGGATCAAGAAGGAGGAGACGTCGCTGTACCGTACGTGTGTTGAACGCAGAGGTGTCGTCCGTTCGGCGCTGTGATCATCGATGACGAGGATCACGAAGAGTACGAATCCATCATCCACGTTCCTTCGAACGCTTCCGCTCGCGATCTACAAAGGGTATGTAGATGCACTCCTTTATGATCATTGCTAGATGACTCCTTAGATTGATCTTGGTGAAGCGTAGGAAAAATTTTGAATTCTGCTACGTTCCCCAACAGTGGTATCAGAGCCAGGTTTTTGCGTAGCATCTTGCACGAGTAGAACACAAACAAGTTGTGGGAGTTGAGTTTGCTCAATTTTCTTGCCGTTACTAGTCCAATCTTGATTCGGCGGCATCGTGGGATGAAGCGGCCCGGACCGACCTTACACGTACGCTTACGTGAGACTGGTTCCACCGACAGACATGCACTAGTTGCATAAGGTGGCTGGCGGGTGTCTGTCTCTCCCACTTTAGTCGGATCGGATTCGATGAACAGGGTCCTTATGAAGGGTAAATAGAAATTGACAAATCACGTTGTGGTTTTGGCGTAGGTAAGAAACATTCTTGCTAGAAAACCTATAGAAGCCACGTAAAACTTGCAACAACAATTAGAGGTCGTCTAACTTGTTCTTGCAGCATGTGCTATGTGATATGGTATGGCCAAGAAGATGTGATGAATGATATATGTGATGTATGAGATTGATCATGTTCTTGTAATAGGTAATCACGACTTGCATGTCGATGAAAATGACAACCGGCAGGAGCCATAGGAGTTGTCTTAATTATTGTATGACCTGCGTGTCACTGAATAACGCCATGTAATTACTTTACTTTATTGCTAAACGTTAGCCATAGTAGTAGAAGTAATAGTTGGCGTGACGACTTCATGAAGACATGATGATGGAGATCATGATGATGGAGATCATGGTGTCGAGCCGGTGACAAAGATGATCATGGTGCCTCGAAGATGGAGATCGAAGGAGCAAGATGATATTGGCCATATCATGTCACTTTATTTGATTGCATGTGATGTTTATCATGTTTATGCATCTTGTTTACTTAGAACGACGGTAGTAAATAAGATGATCTCTCACTAAAAATTTCAAGAATTGTGTTCCCCCTAACTGTGCACCGTTGCTAAGGATCGTTGTTCCGAAGCACCACGTGATGATCAGGTGTGATAGGCTCTAACATTCGCATACAACGGGTGTAAGCCAGATTTACACACGCAATACACTTAGGGTTCACTTGACGAGCCTAGCATGTACAGACATGGCCTTGGAACACGGAAGACCGAAAGGTCGAACATGAGTCGTATAGAAGATACGATCAACATGAAGATGTTCACCGTTGATGACTAGTCCGTCTCACATGATGATCGGACACGGGCTAGTCGATTCGGATCATGTATCACTTAGATGACTAGAGAGATGTCAATCTGAGTGGGAGTTCATTAAAATTTGATTAGATGAACTTAATTATCATGAACTTAGTCTAAATTCTTTACAATATGTCTTGTAGATCAAATGGCCCACGCTCATGTCACCCTCAACTTCAACGCGTTCCTAGAGAAATCCAAGCTGAAAGACGATGGTAGCAACTATACGGACTGGGTCCGTAACCTGAGGATCATCCTCATAGCTGCCAAGAAAACTTATGTCCTAGAAGAACCGCTAGGTGACGCTCCCACCCCGGCAAACCAAGATGTTATGAACGCTTGGCAGTCGCGTTGTGATGATTACTCCCTGGTTCAGTGCGGCATGCTCTACAGCTTAGAATCGGGGCTCCAAAAACGTTTCGAGCACCACGGAGCATATGAGATGTTCCAAGAGCTGAAAATGATTTTCCAGGCTCATGCCCGAGTTGAGAGATATGATGTCTCCAACGCATTCTACAGCTGTAAGATGGAGGAAAATAGTTCTGTCAGTGAGGTCATACTCAAGTTGTCTGGGTTGCACAACCGCTTGTCTCAGTTGGGAATGAATCTCCCAGACAAAGCGGTCGTTGACAGAATCCTTCAGTCGCTCCCACCTAGCTACAAGAGCTTCGTGTTGAACTTCAATATGCAAGGGATGGAGAAGTCCATTCCCGAGGTGTATTCAATGCTGAAATCAGCGGAGGTGGAGATCAAGAAAGAGCATCAAGTGTTGATGGTGAATAAAACCACTAAGTTCAAGAAGGTCAAGGGTAAGAAGAACTTCAAGAAGGACGGCAAAGGAGTTGCCGCGCCCGGTAAGCCAGTTGCCGGGAAGAAGCCAAAGAATGGACTCAAGCCTGAGACGGAGTGCTCTTATTGCAAGGGAACGGGTCACTGGAAGCGGAACTGCCCCAAATACTTAGCAGACAAGAAGGCCGACAACGTCAAAGGTATATGTGATATACATGTTATTGATGTGTACCTTACCAGCGCTCGTAGTAGCTCCTGGGTATTTGATACCGGTGCAGTTGCTCACATTTGTAACTCAAAGCAGGAGCTGCGGAATAAGCGGAGACTGGCAAAGGACGAGGTGACGATGCGCGTCGGGAATGGTTCCAAGGTCGATGTGATCGCCGTCGACACGCTGCCTCTACATCTACCCTCGGGATTAGTTTTAAACCTTAATAATTGTTATTTAGTACCAGCTTTGAGCATGAACATTGTATCTGGATCTCATTTGATGCGAGATGGCTACTCATTTAAATCCGAGAATAATGGTTGTTCTATTTATTTGAGAGATATGTTTTATGGTCATGCCTCACTGGTCAATGGTTTATTTTTGATGAATCTCGAACGTGATGATACACATATTCATAGTGTGAATGCCAAAAGATGTAAAGTTGACAATGATAGTCCCACATACATGTGTCATTGCCGCCTTGGTCATATTGGTGTCAAACGTATGAAGAAGCTCCATACAGATGGACTTCTGGAGTCTCTTGATTATGAATCATTTGACACATGCGAACCATGCCTCTTGGGCAAGATGACCAAGACTCTGTTCTCCGGAACAATGAAGCGAGCAACCAACTTATTGGAAATCATGCATACCGATGTGTGCGGTCCAATGAGTGTTGAGGCTCGCGGAGGCTATCGTTATGTTCTCGCCCTCACAGATGACTTGAGTAGATATGGGTATGTCTACTTGATGAAGCACAAGTCTGAGACCTTTGAAAAGTTCAAGGAATTTCAGAATGAGGTTGAGAATCAACGTGACAGAAAAATAAAGTTCTGACGATCGGGTCGTGGGGGTGAATATTTAAGTCATGAATTTGGCACGCACCTGAGGAACTGTGGAATTGTTTCACAATTGACACCGCCCGGAACACCTCAGCGTAATGGTGTGTCCGAACATCGAAATTGTACTCTGTTGGACATGGTGCGATCTATGATGTCTCTCATCGACTTACCGCTATCTTTTTGGGGTTATGCTTTAGAGACTGCCACATTCACTTTAAATAGGGCTCCGTTGAGAAGACACCATATGAACTTTGGTTTGGCAAGAAACCTAAGCTGTCGTTTCTAAAAGTTTGGTGTTGCGATGCTTACATCAAGAAACTTCAACCTGAGAAGCTCGAACCCAAATCGGAAAAATGCGCCTTCATAGGATACCCAAAGGAAACGATTGGGTACACCTTCTACCATAGATCCGAAGGCAAGGTCTTTGTTGCCAAGAATGGATCCTTTCTGGACAAAGAGTTTCTCTCGAAAGAAGTGAGTGGGAGGAAAGTAGAACTTGATGAGGTGACAGTCACCCCTCCCGAACCGGAAAGTAGCGCAGCGCAGGAAATTGTTCCTGAGGTGCCTGCACCGACAAGGGAGGAAGTTAATGATGATGATCATTAAGATACAGATCAAGTTACTACTGAACTTCGAAGGTCCACAAGGACACGTTCCGCACCAAAGTGGTACGGCAACCCTGTCATGGAAATCATGTTGTTAGACAACAGTGAACCTTCGAACTATGAAGAAGCGATGGTGGGCCCGGATTCCAATAAATGGCTTGGAGCCATGAAATCTGAGATAGAATCCATGTATGAAAACAAAGTATGGACTTTGGTGGACTTGCCCGATGATAGGCACGCCATAGAAAATAAATGGATATTTAAGAAGAAGACAGACGCGGATGGTAATGTGACCATCTATAAGGCTCGGCTTGTCGCTAAGGGTTATCGACAAGTTCAAGGGATTGACTACGATGAGACTTTCTCTCCCGTAGCGATGCTGACGTCGGTCAGAATCATGTTAGCAATTGCCGCATTCTATGATTATGAGATATGGCAACTGGACGTCAAAACGGCATTCCTTAATGGTTTCCTCAAGGAAGAACTATATATGATGCAGCCGGAAGGTTTTGTCGATCCAGAGAATGCTAACAAGGTATGCAAGCTCCAGCGCTCGATCTACGGGCTGGTGCAAGCATCTCGTAGTTGGAATATTCGCTTTAATGATGTGATCAAAGCATTTGGTTTTATACAGACTTGGGGAGAAGCCTGTATCTACAAGAAAGTGAGTGGGAGCTCTGTAACATTTCTCATATTATATGTGGATGACATATTGCTGATGGGAAATGATATAGAATTCTTGGAGAGCATAAAGTCCTACTTGAATAAGAGTTTTTCAATGAAGGACCTTGGAGAAGCTGCTTACATATTAGGCATCAAAATCTATAGAGATAGATCAAGACGCCTCATTGGTCTTTCACAAAGCACATACCTTGACAAGATATTGAAGAAGTTCAATATGGATCAGTCCAAGAAGGGGTTCTTGCCTGTTTTGCAAGGTATGAGATTGAGCAAGGCTCAGTCCCCGACCACGGCAGAAGATAGAGAAAAGATGAGTGTCATTCCCTATGCCTCAGCCATAGGTTCTATCATGTATGCCATGCTGTGTACCAGACCTGATGTGAACCTTGCCATAAGTTTGGTAGGGAGGTACCAATGTGATCCCGGTATGGAACACTGGACAGCGGTCAAGAACATCCTAAAGTACCTGAAAAGGACTAATGATATGTTTCTCATTTATGGAGGTGACGAAGAGTTCGTCGTAAAGGGTTACGTCGATGCTAGCTTCGACACAGATCTGGATGACTCTAAGTCACAAACCGGATACGTTTATATTTTGAATGTTGGAGCAGTAAGCTGGTGCAGTTGCAAGCAGAGCGTCGTGGCGCATTCTACATGTGAAGCGGAGTATGATGTCTACACACGCTTCTACTCTTGTAGACTATGTTGGGCCTCCAAGCGCAGAGGTTTGTAGGACAGCAGCAATTTCCCTCAAGTGGATGACCTAAGGTTTATCGAACTCAGGGAAGTAGAGGTTGAAGATGGTCTCTCTCAAGCAACCCTGCAACTAAGATACAAGAAGTCTCTTGTGTCCCCAACACACCTAATACAACTAGGAGTTGTATAGGTGCACTAGTTCGGCGAAGAGATGGTAAAATATGGATGATAGGAGTGGCAAAGCAAAGTAATATAAATCTGTAATAAAAAGTGCAGCAAGCAAACAAGTGGTAAACGTGAGCACAAATGGTATTGCAATGGTGGAAACAAGGCCTAGGGATCATACTTTCACTAGTGGCAACTCCCAACAACATTAACATAATCGAATCACATGATATTTCCCATAAAACATGCAATGGAGACGCACCCGGAGGTCATTCCTTCGTGGTCAAGAGAGGACGAGAATTATGTAGGGCTACAAAAGCACACCTCAAAGTTCGTAGTTCTCAATCTAAGGATTTCCCAATGTCACCGCGGCCGTCCAAAGAGAGTCCCACAATCACCACAACATATCTAAAGGATAGTCAAAGACAAGCACCAAGAGACTCTCAATCTTCAATCAACACACAAGAGAGGAAATCACTCATGAAAATATTTTTCTAATCCATGTCCAATAGACCGCTGTCACCTTGGTCTCGGGGATTATACTAGATAAAGACAAGTGAGTACATCAATCCAATACATAGAGGAAGGGGAAATATCATGGGATCACCCTAGATTAACATAGCCTATGATCACAACGAAGATCACATCATGGGAGAGAGAGATAACCACATAGCTACACGTACGAGCCCTCGGCCCCGGAGAAGACTACTCACACATGGACATGGTGAGGAGGAGGTTGATGATGGTGTTGATGGAGAGGTGCAGCCCCGCGAGGTGGAGACGGCCGGCGGCAGGGAGGAGACGGCGGCGGCCCTGGGGGCGGCGGCGGCCCTAGGGGGCAGCGGCTCCTTGGCCCCCCTTCTTCCTTGTGGATGGTGCTGCAATGGTGCTGGTCCTCCCCTCCAAGACGGCGGCTTGGGAGGAGTAAAATTCGTGGCCCTTGGTGACCTAGGTTTCCTCTCTTTATATAGACTCTCGGATTCCCGTCATCAGATTTTGGGCCTCAGTAAAACGGGCTTTACTCGGCCGTCCGGACTCCGATTTGGACGAATTTTATATCCAGAAGCATCGCCTCGAAATTCCCCACAACTTTCGCAACTAGACTTTTTCCGTTTGACGTAGTCTTCGGGCCGGAACGTGACCATATTTAAAAAACGTTCTCAGACAGATTTCAGGAAAGTCAGAGTCCTACTCCAATACGACTCCTTTTGCGTTTTTGTCAATTTCCAAGTAATTCCTACACAATAAAGTGTAAAACAAGAACATTGTACACTTTTGCAACCATTAATAGGTTAGTCCAGATATGATCAAAAGTGTATGGAAGTGCATAAATATCATAGCAATATCACACAAAAAGGGCATGGAGCAAGCAGAAATTATAGATACATTTTGGACGTATCAGAGTACACAGCTGCTTGCGAAGCAGCACAAGAAGGAGTCTGGATGAAGGAGTTCATCACCGACCTAGGAGTCATTCCAAGCGCGTCAAGCCCGATGACTCTCTTCTGTGACAACACTGAAGCTATTGCCATTACCAAGGAGCCCAGGTTTCACAAGAAGACCAAGCACATCAAGCGCCGTTTCAACTCCATCCGGAATTATGTTCAAGATGGAGACATAGATATTTGTAAAGTGCATACGGATCTGAATGTTGCAGACCCGTTGACTAAACCTCTTCCACGAGCAAAACATGATCAACACCAGAACTCTATGGGTGTTCGATTCATCACAATGTAACTAGATTATTGACTCTAGTGCAAGTGGGAGACTGTTGGAAATATGCCCTAGAGGCAATAATAAAAGGATTATTATTATATTTCCTTGTTCATGATAATTGTCTGTTATTCATGCTTGAATTGTATTGTACGGAAACAGCGATACATGTGTGAATACATAGACCACAACGTGTCCCTGGTAAGCCTCTAGTTACTAGCTCGTTGATCAACAGATGGTCACGGTTTCCTAACCATGGACATAGGATGTCATTGATAACGGGATCACATCATTAGGAGAATGATGTGATGGACAAGACCCAATCCTGAGCCTAGCACGAGATCGTATAGTTCGTAATGCTTAAGCTTTTCCAGTGTCAAGTATTTATTCCTTAGACCATGAGGTTCTGCAACTCCCGGATACCGTAGGAATACTTTGGGTGTGCCAAACGTCACAACGTAACTGGGTGGCTATAAAGGTACGCAACGGGTATCTCCGAAAGTGTCTGTTGAGTTGGTACGAACCGAGACTGGGATATTGTCACTCCGTATGACGTAGAGGTATCTCTGGGCCCTCTCGGTAAGACATCATCATAATGAGCTCAAAGTGACTAAGGAGTTAGTCACAGGATGATGGATTACGGAACGAGTAAAGAGACTTGCCATGACGAGATTGAACAAGGTATCGGGCATACCGACGATCGAATCTCGGGCAAGTACCGTACCGATAGACAAAGGGAATAACATACGGGATTGAGTGAATCCTTGACACAGTGGTTCATCCGATGAGATCATCGAGGAACACGTGGGAACCAACATGGGTATCCAGATCCCGCTGTTGGTTATTGACCGGAGAGTCATCTCGGTCATGTCTGCGTGTCTCCCGAACCTGTAGGGTCTACACACTTAAGGTTCAGTGACGCTAGGGTTGTAGAGATACATGCACATGGAAACCCGAATGTTGTTCGGAGTAGCGGATGAGATCCCGGACATCACGAGGAGTTCCGTAATGGTCCGGAGGTAAAGAATGATATATAGGAAGTCCAGTTTCGGCCATCGGGTGAATTCTGGGGGTCACCGGGAGTGTCCCGGGACCACTGGAGGGGTCCCGGGGGTCCACCGGGTGGGGCCACCCATCCCGGGGGGCCCCGTAGGCCGCAAGGGGAAGGGGGCCAGCCCCTGGTGGGCTGGCGCACCCATATGGTCCCCCCTCCATGCGCCTAGGGTTGAAACCCTAGGGGAAGGGGGCGCCCCCTATGCCTTGGGGGGCAAGTTTCCCCCTCTGGCCGCCGCCCCCCTAGGAGATTGCATATCCTAGGGCCGGTGCCCCCCCTGGCCCCTATATATAGTGGGGGGGGAGAGGGCAGCCGCACCCAAGCCTCTAGCGCCTCTCCCCCCTCGCGTCACACTTCCAACTCCTCACGCAGGGCGCCGGCGAAGCCCTGCAGTTCTTCCTATTGCATCCACCACCACGCCGTCGTGATGTTGGATCTCCGTCAACCTCTCCTCCCCCCTTGCTGGATTAAGAAGGAGGAGACATCGCTGTACCGTACGTGTGTTGAACGCGGAGGTGCCGTCCGTTCGGCGCTGGGATCATCAGTGACGAGGATCACGAAGAGTACGACTCCATCATCCACGTTCCTTCGAATGCTTCCGCTCGCGATCTACAAAGGGTATGTAGATGCACTCCTTTATGCTCGTTGCTAGATGATTCCTTAGATTGATCTTGGTGAAGCGTAGGAAATTTTTTGAATTCTGCTACGTTCCCCAACACCCTTGTCTTGCGTTGCGTCTCTCGATTCCGCTCAACCCCTCTCAAGCTACTACATAGATGCGCGGCTCCACACCTAAGTTCGTTAATCCGAACATCTGCCGTGACAATTCCACGACAGTTGGCGCCCACCGTGGGGCTCGCGCACGGTGGTGTTAAGTTCTTGGAGGGATTTTTTCTTAGGGATTGAGAAGTTCATAATTTTCCGGTTGAAGCAAGAGTCAGAACAGAAGGATTGGCATTAAGCTTGGTTTCGTCGGTTGCAAACAGAAATATTATTGTCAAATCGCCATGGATGATCTTTGCAAATTTGTTGATCCGATCTGGGTTGGCTGTCAAGTCGCCATGCAATTCTGCCTATGTCTATCTACCGAAGGGAACTAGAAATTGTCAACTCAGACGGGCGGATTGGAATAGACAAGGTTTGATCTAGGTTGCAACGAAGATAAGATCGGGTTAAAGGAAAGTTTGGTCAAGACAAATACGGCTCGTTCACGACCCGGATTCCTTCGACCCCTGCGGCCTCGTTTCGAGGTGCCCGTTTCCGCCGCAGCGCGTACACCTTTCCGGGTCATTGTCGTCTTCCACACCGTGACCCTCGCCCTGCTCTCCGTCTTCCGCCGCGCGTGACTGCATCTCTGAGCAGATGGATCGATCCCCGTCCTCCGCGGTGCTCATTTGTCAAGCCACCGAACCGCCGCTGCTGAAGGCCTGTGGGTCGGCCTCGTTTTGAGCCGCCGGCGTCGCCTCCGAGTCAGCCTCGTTCTCCAAATCCGCGGCCTCGTTTTCTTCTCGCGGAGTGGCCTCGACTCCATCTCGGGCTGCCTCTGTCGGAACACTGCACCTGCGCATTTACTCGCAAGCCGCCGCCGCCCGCCTCAGAACCAACCGTGACCCGGACCTCCTTCGCTTCGGATTCATCATGCCGTACGAGCTCTGCCTCGGACCTTGGCTGGCCCGCGTCCACGGCCTCGTCCCCAAGCTTCGCCTGTTTGAGTGCCATCTCTGTCCTGCCTCGCCGTTGCCACGACCTCACTTAAACCAGCAAATCGCCAGTATGTGCACAGGCTGGCTCCGCTTCACTGCTGTTCTCAGTTTGCAACACCCGCCATAAGGGAGACCCGGATTCAGACTTGGCCACGAGGGAGACCAGGATTTGAAATCGAATTCGACAAAATTGACCACGGTCTGGACAAACCTCACTCCTCCTCGAGTGGCCGTTCCATTCAGCCACCAAGCCATCTCCACAGCCGTAACCTGCCGGCACATGTGTACGTACAAGGGAGAATTCATTAAACGCACATACATGCGTCCGTGACATGGGGCATGAGCTCCACTGCTCCAACAACATCGTCAAGTTGTACAACTACAGCAAAAAACTGTAGTGTTATACTTCAGAGACGGAGGCCGCGCCGGCATTATCCATTATCAGCATCCGGTTCATCCGACAAAAATACCAGGTGTTATTTTTCAGTACATATTAATTCTTTTGGAAATGATTACTCTGTCTTTCAATATATTTTATGTAGGATAAAGTCTACTACAAAAATGACAACATAAATACGAGGCTCGCACCGTCTTAAATATCGTGGCCAACTATCGTGCCTGCTCCGGCTACCATTATTGCGGCCGATTCGTCTGTCTGCGCCCACGCGTGCTGGTCTCCAACACCGCGGCTGGCTCCCCCGCCAATGAACGTGTGCACGCCATCGCTCCCGTGGACCGGTCTACATTAACACACCGGTGACGCACCCGATTAAGCTGTCCGCACCTGCGGTTAACTAGCTCGTCTACACCGGCTTATAATGCCGCGGCCGACTCATCTGTTGTCCGGGCGAATCAGGTGATATATGTCCTATTTATTTTTTAAGCACATACTCATTCTTCCGAGCAAAATTATTTTGCCCTGCTGTATTTTATATGCAGGAGAATTATTCATTACAAAGTGATACTATACCGCGGTGATGGAGGCACGTCAAACATCATTCGACACAAGTGGTTGTTGTTATTCCACGGATTCCTATGCCGGTTTAAAGCGCCTTGGCCGTCTCTCGCGACCGCACCGATTTACGACACCGTGGCTACCTCTCGCAACTGCGCCGGCTTACAACGAGGAGGACGACTAGCCTATCGGCGCCAGCCGACCCATCTGTTCTTCGAGCAAATCAGGTGTTATCTCTCCTATATACTTTATTAGGATATTTTAAGTCCTCGAAGCACCATTACACTACCCTATTGGTATTTTCATATACAGTTTACAACGCGGGGGACAACTTGCTCACCTGTGCCGGTTTACAACCCCATGGCCGGTTCATCTGTTTGAGCCGTCCCTGATACTGCGGTCGTTTGCGGTCCGCTCTGCGGTTCGGTCTATTCAATATACCGGGTTGACTAACAGACCCCGATGAGGATCATGAGGTCCAAATACATCAGGTGATATCCATCTAAAATTTATTTCTCTTGATATATATCATTTTCATCAAGAAAACAAGATGCTTTGATCTATCTATTTTGATATGCAGGACAATTCTATAAGGGACCAAACAAGACTTGCCATACAAGCGCAACTCTCTTATAGGTACCCTGCGTCCACGGTCATTAGGGGGCTACGGGTCGCATCTGAATCCTAGCTTAACCCCTTTTGGTCCGGTTTGTATGATCATATTCAAATCATTGCTCCTTGGATAACATCCATTGATTGGCAAAATAAATTATTGCTCCTTGGATAATATCCATTGATTGGCAAAATCATTGCTCCTTGGATAACATCCATTGATTGGCAAAACAAATCATTGCTCCTTGGATCACATCCATTGATTGGCAAAATCATTGCTCCTTGGATCACATCCATTGATTGGCAAAATCATTGCTCCTTGGATCACATCCATTGATTGGCAAAATAAATCATTGCTCCTTGGGTAACATCCATTGATTGGCAAAATGAATCATAGCTCCTTGGATTGCATCCATTGATTGGCAAAATGAATCATAGCCCCTTGGATTGCATCCATTGATTGGCAAAATTTCTGGTTTATTGATCGCATTCGAATCAGAAGCCTCGATTTGGAGCCTGGCAGCTCGCAAAAAGTCTCGACTACATGGTCTTATTTGCAACAATGCTTTATTTTTTGTGATTTTTTCAAAGTTTTCTGTGTTTTTGATCCGGAATTGGGCAACTTCAAAGTTGACCATATATCTACAAAGTTAAAAGTTTGGTTCATGAACACCAGCAAGAGTTAAACCAATGTTCATCGTAACCCGGTTCAGCCTTCATGATGAGCCGACAAAGAGCCAAAAAACAGGTTGGCAGTACATGATCAATTATAATGACCGGTGTTATTAAACCGGCCTGGCTTTTGACTATAAGTCGCCAGTATGAGATAAGATAATGACCGGTGTTTATTAAACCGGCCTGGCTTTCGACTATAAGTTGCCAATATGAGATAAGATAATGACCGGTGTTTATTAACCCGGCCTGGTTGTGATCAAATATCACTGGAACCGGTTTTCAAACCGGATTATATTATTCAAATCTTTAATAGCCAACATGGCTGGATTTTTATTATGGTTATCAATATTATGATTGAGGTTTTCAAAGTCGCTTTAAGCGCAATGGATATTATTTCATCGATGGAAGTGATTTATTCTACAAAGGAGTCGCTGCAGGCTTACAACCCGGCACTTGGGGGCTACATTATTGAGATTATACCAAATACGCAAGTCTCATGTCGCTGCAAGCATGCACCATGACACTTGGGGGCTAATGCAAAGTCATTTTTTGCTCACCTTATTGAAGACCCGACTCATCACATTGTAATGAGCCGGCCGTTGGGGGCTACCAATTGCTCCTATCAACAGTTCATTATATTGATCCATTATATTGAAGTATCCACTGCTCAGTTGGTAAAGCACAAAGCTCTTAACCTTGTGGACGTGGGTTCAAACCCCATGATGGAAGTTACATTATATAATGTTATTTTCAATGATTATATCTACAAAGTCCCTGCTCATTATTGCATAATGACCCGACCCTTGGGGGCTACACTGGTTGATGTTTTTTAGCATCATGCAAATTACAAGTCCCAGGCTGCTGCAAGCATGACAACCCGGCACTTAGGGGCTACATAATATGGAATATTCAGTTTCATAGTGATTGGGATGAACAATCCGGGTTTCTTCAAGGTTGCAACATTTATATTGAAACAAGTCTTAAGCTATCACTATGTTCTCTTCTTAAGACTTGGGGGTTACAGGTAATATGGATATAAAGGAGGAATATCTTCAAAATTCTCAGTTTTGAACAAACCAGAAGATCAGTTGTGTGACCCGGCGTTGGCAACAATCATAGCCCGGTGTCTATAAACAGTCATGACCTGGAATTATCAGTTTTTTATAAACCGGCAATGGTGGCAATCATAAACCGGCAAGTTCTACATCTTCAAGCCGGCTGGATATCAGTTGAATATTTCAAAGACCAATATTTTTGTCAAGTTAGAGCATTGAAGGCCGATTCAAATGGATTCTTTATTTACAAAATATCTTCTGCAAGCAAATTGATTATGAAGCTGGTCTGTTGACCCGGATTTTCTAGAAGAAGGAAAGGACAAGGACTTAAGGATGGTCAGATGCTGGTTTACAAGAATTCTTAACCCGGAGCACAACCTATCAAATTTGTTCTTGTGGTTATTTTGCAGCATAAGTTTACCATGGATAAATCCAAGCTAAACTGGGGGCTAATGTCGGGGATATACCCCGTGGTATGAACCGGCCGGAAGTATAACCTGGCCGGACTTGGCGGTTTACTTGAGAGACGGTTTACACTTGATAATTCACTGGCGATCCGTCCTAACCAGACGGTTTACAAGCAACCTGCCTAAATAATACCACTCACTGGTAACCCGGTTGGCGGATCATGGATGACAAGGCCCGAGGCCCAGAAGGCCGGTTCATGTTATGGTGGGCCGGTTTATGAAGAAAGCATAAGGAATATTCTCTTACAAAGGAAGCAAGACTAGGACTCCTTGTAATAAAGCAATCCTAATCCTACTAGGACTAGTCATGTAACCCGCCCCTTCAACACATATAAGGAGGGGCAGGGATCCCCAAAGAGGGACAAGTTTAGACAAGTTCTCACAAGTTTCTAGGGCTAGACACGAAGAGCCGGTTTACCGGCGACACCATGAGGATCGTAATGAGACCTAGCCTCAAACAGCATGTAGGGCTATTACCGGATGATGTTTCCCGGGGCCCGAAGCTGTCTAAACCCTTGTCTTGCGTTGCGTCTCTCGATTCCGCTCAACCCCTCTCAAGCTACTACATAGATGCGTGGCTCCACACCTAAGTCCGCTAATTCGGACATCTGTCGTGACAATTCCACGACAGACGGCAAAGGAGTTACCGCGCCCGGTAAGCCAGTTGCCGGGAAGAAGCCAAAGAATGGACCCAAGCCTGGGACTGAGTGCTTTTATTGCAAGGGAACGGGTCACTGGAAGCGGAACTTCCCCAAATACTTAGCAGATAAGAAGGCCGGCAACGTCAAAGGTATATGTGATATACGTGTTATTGATGTATACCTTACCAGTGCTCGTAGTAGCTCCTGGGTATTTGATACCGGTGCAGTTGCTCACATTTGTAACTCAAAGCAGGAGCTTCGGAATAAACGGAGACTCGCGAAGGATGAGGTGACAATGCGCGTCGGGAATGGTTCCAAGGTCGATGTGATCGCCGTCGGCACGCTACCTCTGCATCTACCTTCGGGATTAGTTTTAAACCTCAAAAATTCTTATTTAGTACCAGCTTTGAGCATGAACATTGTATCTGGATCTCGTTTAATGCGAGATGGCTACTCATTTAAATCTGAGAATAATGGTTGTTCTATTTATATGAGAGAAATGTTTTATGGTCATGCCCCGTTGGTCAATGGTTTATTCTTAATGAATCTCAAACGTGATGTTACACATATTCATAGTGTGGATGCCAAAAGATGTAAGGTTGATAATGATAGTCCCACATACTTGTGGCACTGTCGCCTTGGTCATATTGGTGTCAAACGTATGAAGAAGCTCCATGCAGATGGACTTATGGAGTCTCTTGATTATGAATCATTTGACACGTGCGAACCATGCCTCTTGGGCAAGATGACCAAGACTCCATTCTCCGGAACAATGGAGCGAGCAACCAACTTATTGGAAATCATACATACCGATGTGTGCGGTCCAATGAGTGTTGAAGCTCGCGGTGGCTATCGTTATGTTCTCACCCTCACAGATGACTTAAGTAGATATGGGTATGTCTACTTGATGAAACACAAGTCTGAGACCTTTGAAAAGTTCAAGGAATTTCAGAATGAGGTTGAGAATCAACGTGACAGAAAAATAAAGTTCTTACGATCAGATCGTGGAGGAGAATATATAAGTCACGAATTTGGCACACACCTAAGGAACTGTGGAATTGTTTCACAACTGACGCCACCTGGAACACCTCAGCGTAATGGTGTGTCCGAACGTCGTAATCGTACTCTGTTGGACATGGTGCGATCTATGATGTCTCTTACCGACTTACCGCTATCATTCTGGGGTTATGCTTTGGAGACTGCCGCATTCAATTTAAATAGGGCACCGTCTAAATCCGTTTAGATGACACCGTAGGAACTATGGTTTGGGAAGAAACCTAAGTTGTCGTTTCTAAAAGTTTGGGGATGTGATGCTTATGTCAAGAAACTTCAACCTGAAAAGCTCGAACCCAAATCGGAAAAAATGCGTCTTCATAGGATACCCTAAGGAAACTATTGGGTATACCTTCTACCTCAGATCCGAAGGCAAGATCTTTGTTGCCAAGAATAGATCCTTTCTGCAGAAAGAGTTTCTCTCGAAAGAAGTAAGTGGGAGGAAAGTGGAACTTGATGAGGTGATTGTCACCCCTTCTGAACCAGAAAGTAGCGCAGCGCAGGAAGATGTTTATGTGGTGCCTGCACCGACTAGGGAGGAAGTTAATGATAATGATCATGAAACTTCGGATCAAGTTACTGCTGAGCTTCGTAGGTCCACAAGGACACGTTCCGCACTAGAGTGGTACGGCAACCCTGTCATGGAAATCATGTTGTTAGACAACGGCTTCGAACTATGAAGAAGCAATGGCGGGCCCGGAATCCAACAAATGGCTTGAAGCCATGAAATCCGAGATAGGATCCGTGTATGATAACAAAGTATGGACTTTGGTGGACTTGCCCGATGATCGGCACGCCATAGAAAATAAATGGATCTTTAAGAAGAAGACTGACGCGGATGGTAATGTGACCATCTATAAGGTTCGGCTTGTCGCTAAAGGTTATCGACAAGTTCAAGGAATTGACTACGACGAGACTTTCTCTCCCGTGGCGATGCTGAAGTCCATCCAAATCATGTTAGCAATTGCCGCATTCTATGATTATGAGATATGGCAAATGGACGTCAAACGGCATTCCTTAATGGCTTCCTCAAGGAAGAACTATATATGATGCAACCGGAAGGTTTTGTCGATCCTGAGAATGCTAACAAGGTATGCAAGCTCCAGCGCTCAATCTATGGGCTGGTGCAAGCATCTCGGAGTTGGAACATTCGCTTTGATGAGGTGATCAAAGCGTTTGGTTTTATACAGACTTGGGGAGAAGCCTGTATTTATAAGAAAGTGAGTGGGAGCTCTGTAGCATTTCTCATATTATATGTGGATGCTATATTGCTGATGGGAAATGATGTAGAACTCTTCGAAAGCATAAAGGCCTACTTGAATAAGTGTTTTTCAATGAAGGACCTTGGAGAAGCTGCTTACATATTAGGCATCAAGATCTATAGAGATAGATCGAGACGCCTCATTGGTCTTTCACAAAGCACATACCTTGACAAGATATTGAAGAAGTTCAATATGGATCAGTCCAAGAAAGGGTTCTTGCCTGTATTGCAAGGTATGAGATTGAGCGCAGCTCAATGCCCGACCTCGGCGGAAGATAGAGAAAAGATGAGTGTCATACCCTATGCCTCGGCCATAGGTTCTACCATGTATGCCATGTTGTGTACCAGACCTGATGTGAACCTTGCCATAAGTTTGGTGGGGAGGTACCAAAGTGATCCCGGTATGGAACACTGGACAGCGGTCAAGAACATCCTGAAGTACCTGAAAATGAATAAGGATATGTTTCTCGTTTATGGAGGTGACGAAGAGCTCATCGTAAAGGGTTACGTCGATGCTAGCTTCGACACAGATCTGGATGACTCCAAGTCACAAATTGGATACATGTATATTTTGAATGGTGGGGCAGTCAGCTGGTGCAGTTGCAAGCAAAGCATCGTGGCGGCATCTACATGTGAAGCGGAGTACATAGCTGCTTCCGAAGCAGCACAAGAAGGAGTCTGGATGAAGGAGTTCATCACCGACCTAGGAGTTATTCCAAGCGCATCGGGCCCGATGACTCTCTTCTGTGACAACACTGGAGCTATTGCCATTGCCAAGGAGCCCAGGTTTCACAAGAAGACCAAGCACATCAAGCGCCGTTTCAATTCCATCCGGAATTATATTCAAGATGGAGACATAGACATTTGTAAAGTGCATACGGATCTGAATGTCGCAGATCCATTGACTAAACCTCTTCCACGAGCAAAACATGATCAACACCAGAACTCTATGGGTGTTCGATTCATCACAATGTAACTATATTATTGACTCTAGTGCAAGTGGGAGACTGTTGGAAATATGCCCTAGAGGCAATAATAAAATGTTTATTATTATATTTCCTTGTTCATTATAATTGTCTATTTTTCATGCTTTAATTGTATTATTCGGAAACAGTAATGCAAGTGTGAATACTTAGACCACAACATGTCCCTAGTAAGCCTCTAGTTGACTAGCTCGTTGATCAATAGATGGTTACGGTTTCATGACCATGGACATTGGATGTCATTGATAACGGGATCACATCATTAGGAGAATGATGTGATGGACAAGACCCAATCCTAAGCCTAGCACAAGATCGTGTAGTTCATATGCTAAAGCTTTTCCAATGTCAAGTATCCTTTCCTTAGACCATGAGGTTGTGCAACTCCCGGATACCGTAGGAATACTTTGGGTGTGCCAAATGTCACAACGTAATTGGGTGGCTATAAAGGTACACTACGGGTATCTCCGAAAGCATCTGTTGGGTTGGCACGAACCGAGACTGGGATTTGTCACTCCGCATGACGGAGAGGTATCTCTGGGCCCACTTGGAAATACATCATCGTAATGATCTCAATGTGACTAAGAGGTTAGTCACGGTATGATGTGTTATGGCTCGAGTAAAGAGACTTGTCGTAACGTGATTGAACAAGGTATCGGTATACCGATAGACAAAGGGAATCGTATACGTGATTGATTGAATCCTTGACATCGTAGTTCATCCGATGAGATCATCATGGAACATGTGGGAGCCAACATGGGTATCCAGATCCCACTATTGGTTATTGCCTGGAGAGATGTCTCGGTCATGTCTGCATGGTTCCCGAACCCGTAGGGTCTACACACTTAAGGTTCGATGACGCTATGATTATAGGGAATAGATATACGTGGTTACCGAATGTTGTTCGGAGTCCCGGATGAGATCCCTGACGTCACGAGGAGCTCCGGAATGGTCTGGAGGTAAAGATTTATATATGGGAAGTCATCATATGGTCACCGAAATAATTCGGGGGGTGCCGGTATTGTACCGGGACCATCGAAGGGGTTCCGGGGTCCATCGGGAGGGTCCACCTGCCCCGGAGGGCCCTATGGGATGTATGTGGAGGGGGACCAGCCCCTAAGTGGGCTGGGCGCCTCCCCCCTAGGGCCCATGCTCCTAGGGTTTGGGGGGAAACCCTAAGGGGGGCGCCCCCCTTGCCTTGGGGGGCAAGGCGCCCCCTGGCCGCCGCCCCCTCCTGAGATTGGATCTGAGGGGGACGGCCCCTCTCCCTTGCCCCTATATATGTGTGGCGGGTGGGAGGGCAGCCACACCCAAGTCCTGGCGCATCCCTCCCCCTCTCCCTACTACTCCTCCTCTCCCGCGGTGCTTGGCGAAGCCCTGCAGGATTGCCACGGTCCTCCATCACCACCACGTCGTCGTGCTGCTGCTGGACGGAGTCTTCCCCAACTTCTCCCTATCCCCTTGCTGGATCAAGGCGCGGGAGACGTCATCGGGCTGCACGTGTGTTGAACGCGGAGGCGCCGTTGTTCGGGGTTTAGATCGGAATCAACCGCGATCTGAATCGCTACGAGTACGACTCCTTCATCCGCGTTCTTGCAACGCTTCCATATCGCGATCTTCAAAGGTATGAAAATGCACTCCCCTCTCGTTGCTAGTAATCTCCATAGATAGATCTTGGTGATGCGTATGATTTTTTTTTATTTTCTGCAACGATCCCCAACACAATAATCAACTAGCATAGGAAAGCAAAACAAGCATAGCTTCAAGATTCTAAGCATATAGAGAGGAAACTTGATATTATTGCAATATGTAGAAGCATATGTTCCTCCCTCATAATAATTTTCAGAGTCATCATGAATGAATTCAACAATATAACTATCACATAAAGCATTCTTGTCATGATCCCCAAGCATATAAAATTTATTACTCTCCACATAAGCAAAATTCTTCTCATTCATAGTAGTCGGAGCAAACTCAACAAAATAACTATCATGTGAAGCATAATCCAATTGAAAACTAAAATCATGATGTGGGGACCCCGACTTAGAAGTCGAGATCACCGAATGCACGTGTACAGTGATCCCAGAGATCAATGCTCACTGAACACACAGACGCTGAAATAACAAGAGTCTTACATCCATACAAATAGTCTTACACGAATTATGGCCATTATGGCCAAGTCTTACATAGATAGAGCCTCACGGGCTGAATAGCAAATAACTCAAGTAGCGGAAGTCTTCGATAAACGGGTAGAACCCATGCCATCTGCCTTAACCCTACAGGCATTCTGACTGGGATAGCGTCCTAGTTCGCATGCTCGTCTCCAAATAACTCTTCCTCATAATCATGTTCTTCCATGCCTGGCCAACTAAATAACCAGTGGCAAGCCAATTAGTACTTTGAATGTACTCGCAAGCAACCCATGATGTGGTTCAAGGTAACAGTGCATTTCAATAATAATGATCAATCTAGCAAGGCTAGAACAAATGTTCTACCATCAAGTTAGTGCATCAATAAACTCGCGTAACCTCGAAGACAGGTTACCGATATCAACATGAATATGATTCATCTCATCGAGTCAAGTCACCACCTTGACTTGTCACACACATAACATCACCGACGAAGTAAAATTCTGGACATAGTTTAAGTAGCACCACCCAACTGTCCATGACCGTGGACACGGCTATTCGAATAGTTTTACACTCTGCAGAGGTTGCGCACTTTACCCACAAGATCCGGGGAACTTCCGTGTCATCCACGACCCGCGGTACCTCAAGTACCCGGGGTAAGCACCCGGTCATTACCTTTCCTTAGACGACACTAACATAGAGTCCACTCATTGGTACACGGCCCTCGGGTACAAACAATAGATCACGGGACTTGCCCTAATTTCAATGTCACGCGTACCCGAAGGGACCAACGGTGTGTCCGGTGCCCTGTAAAAATAGTCATGGTCGTCTATCCAAGCACGACCCCGTCCCGGGAAAGACCTCAAGTCTTCCCGTCACTAGTAATGCGAGCACCATGCTAGTATCGACCTAAGTAATCAATAAAGCCCCGTTCCATAAGGGGTAGTGTGGTTGCACATGTTTGGTTGGGACGGTAGTCACACATAAATCTAATCCATCATTCCACCATGCACATGATCTATCGGCACATCACTTCTTTCTCAAGTGATGACCTAACACATCATCACCCTCGGGCATTAGGGGCACCCGATGGGTTCATGCAAAGATTTCAACTGTGAAGGTTCATATCACACATGCATCATATAAGCATCATGACCATCTATTTGCATGTCATCTAGCACTTAGCAAGATCAAGATCAAGCATGCATCATGTGGTGGAATCAACTAGGTTACCATCGTAACCCTAATATCATGCATCGGAAACAAACGGGTTTCGATGAACAAGTGTATCATGGTCAAAGGGCTGCTTGCCTGGATTGGCTTGGTCTTCAAAGTCTTCAAATCCTTCTCCTTCTTCTTCCACAGCAACTTCGTCAAATACGGGATCTATACGTCGCATAATAACCACGGGAAAATAAGAATACAAACAAAACAGAAAAATCAAAGTGCTCAGAAAAATGTCAACTCATGTTTGTAAAATACTAGAGGGATTTCTAAGATGGGGAAAAATCTTAGTTGGAGTTTTGGATCTACAGAATGGAATCTACTGATTTTAGAACAGGAGTTATACTGCTCAAATTTGAATTTAAATTTGAACAGTACAGCAAAGTTTCATGGATTTCAATGAAAGTAGTACCATTAAATAGGTTGGAATATTACCAGATTTTAGGAGTTGGAATTATTTAATTTGGATCAATATTCTTTTTTGTAGAAATGTTTAAAACATTTACAGAAAAGAAAAAGAAAAAGGGTCCTGTGCACTGGGCCAGAGGAGGCCACAGTGCACGGCCCAGACGGATCGGCCCAGCCGCACGGGAGCCTGCGCGCGCACGTCAGGTTTTTAAACCTGACGGGCGGGGCCCGTGGGTCAGTGGCACAGAGGAGGGGGAGAGAGGTGAGGGGATGACAGGCGGGGCCCGGCTGTCATCTCTAACCCCACGGCCACGGCGACGGCGAGCTCACCGGCGAGGTTCCCGGCCACGGCGACGGCAACGGAGGGCAGGAACGTGACCAGCGTCGTGTCGCGGATGCAGGGGTGGTGGTGCGGCACGGCGGGGAGGTCTGGTTCACCGGCGGCGAGGTGGGACGGCGGGAGCTCGTCGGAGGGTCGTGGTTGAGGTCGTTTCCGACTGCCACAGAGAGGGGAAACCAGGGGGAAATGATCAATGAAGCACGGCGGTTCCGAAACGGGTGGAAGGAGAGGCAGGGGAGGCCCGTACCACGAGATCGCCGGCGGCCCGACGCGGCGGCGCTCCGGTCGATCCCGAGCACTGGGACCTCTCGGGGTCGAACTGGAGGTGCTGGGGGGCTCAGTGGAGTGGAGTGAGGCATGTGGTGCTGCTGGAGAGGCTCGGGAGGGGCTATTTATAGGAGCTCGACGGAGACCCGTGGTCCAGTGCGCCAGCGAGCTCCGGCTCGAGGCTACAGCGCACGGGAGGCCAAGGGAGTGAGTCCGTGGAGTTCCTGGACGATCTCCACGTCCAGCTGAGGGAGAAAGAGAAGCGGGGGAGCGTCAGAAGCGTGCGCGCGTGCGAGGCAGAGGAGTGGCCGCCGCGGGCGGCCAGCGCGCGTGCGACGACGGCCACTGGAGGGCGCAGGAGGAGGGGGGACAGCGCCGGGGAGGTCGCGGACGTCGAGGGGCCTCGACTGGCGCGAGGGAGAGGCCCGAGGCTGTCGGGGGAGGCCGATTGGCCGAAGCTACAGTGCTGGTCTGCACTATTACGCGCTCCAGAGCGGGTGTTTGGCTGGCATCGCCGCGCTCTCGCCGTCCTGGTTAAGACCAACGTGTCCAGCAGTGTCTAGCACGTTGAGGGAAGAGTAAAGAAATGGCCTGAGGCCTTGGATGCCCTGGAGATGCTGAGAGAGAGGGAGGAGGCTGGTGAAATGGTGAGAACTTGCTGTACAGCAAGGTAAAACAGGGATTTAACCCCTCAATCATGGAGCTGGGGTACTGGGGGAGTTACTGGAGGTAGCTGGTAACTCAATGACCATGTGGTAAGAAGTTGAGGCCATGGAGAAAAGTAAAAGTGATCAAGCTGGGGGTTCTAGCAATTCTGCAGAAGGTGTTTGATCAGTGTTTGATCAAGTAAATGACCTCCACTTGACATGGCACTTAACAGGGTTGAAAGACATGAGAAAATAGGGTGCTTCACCAAATTTGGGCTCATTTGAAGAAACTAGCCAATGTAACTTTGGTGAACCCTAGAAATCAACAGAAACAGTTTCATCTTGATTGAGTCAAGCTAATTATCTCCCCTTGATGCACCACTTGGTGTAGCATCATCATTTGGGGTATTGATCATGCCCACAAAGGTTGAAGCTCCAGATAAAAAGTTGGTAATGTAAAGTTGTTCAAATTTGCATTTGAACAGAAAGGGTTTTGAGGTGATCTGATCAAGTTGCTCTATTCCAAATCTTGTGCCATTTGGTCTAGATGCCTTATTAGGTCATTCTAGCATGTGCACCAAGTTTGAGAGCATTTGGACAAGTTTGGCAATGTAAAGTTGCTCAAACTTCAAATATGGACAGAATGGTTATGAAGGGGTTTGAGGATGTTTTCTTGCTTCCCAAGGCATGGGACTTGGCAAGATCAACAAATATGCCATATATGACATGATAGAATTTCCCTGGAATTTTTGGAGAATATTTCCTTTGCAAATATTTCAAAAGCTTGAAATATCCAGAAAGGGTTTTAGAGGGTTTAGCCCATTATTTTGAACATGACCAAGTGTTGAAACTCTTATATATGGACAATATATATCCTATGGGTCTCTCTGAATTTTGGCAAATATTTTTGAAATAGTTAAATAATTTTCCCCTATTAAAGACAATTTCTGGCCTTAAGAAAAAGCTTTTAAATAAAATAGGAAAATAACTTTTAAAATTATACCTTTGTGGTTTCTGGGAGTCCTATGACTACTAGGTCTCAAATAAACCTTTTGAAATAATTTTCTCACCCTAAATCAAGTACTTGCAGTGAAAATCTCCATTCAGGGGTTTTTGGAAAACTAAATTTATAAAATACTTTTTGGCCAAATTATTTTTGTAAGAAAATACTATACTGTTATATAACACTTGGCATGATCATTGGGCAGAAGTTTTGGGTATGGAGATGAATTCTACAAGAGGTCATAGTTGACTTTAATGAGCACATGAAAAAGCACATGAAGAAAACTCAATTCCAAATAAAAGCCAAATGATGCTAAAAAAAATTGCTGGTCCAAATTTTCATGCTTCAAAGATACAAATAACATGTTACAAAATGCAGGGTGTGACAGACCTACCCCCCTTACAAGAATCTCGTCCCCGAGATTCCTAAACTAGGGCTTAAAAGAGGTCGGGAAACTCGGATTTAAGATAGTCTTCTCGTTCCCAGGTTGCTTCTGCTTCGGTGTGGTTGCTCCACTGGACCTTGAAGTACTTGATGGTACGGCTCCGCGTACGTCGTTCTGCTTCGTCCAGAATGCGAATGGGATTCTCGCGGTAGGTCAAATCAGGCTGCAGATCAATGGCTTGGTGATCCACATCCTTGTAGAGATTGGGCTTGTCTGGAACTTGGAGACATTTCCGGAGTTGTGACACATGGAACACATTGTGCACATCGGATAGCTCAGGTGGTAGTTCCAACTGGTAAGCCACTTCTCCTCGCCGGTCGGTGATCTTGAAAGGGCCAATGAACCTTGGCGCGAGCTTCCCCTTGACGTGGAAACGCTTGGTTCCCTTCAGAGGAGTTACCCGCAGGTACACATGATCTCCGACACGGAAACTCATGTCTCGGCGTCGAGTGTCAGCATAACTCTTCTGCCTTGACTTGGCTGCCTTTAATTGCTCTCTGACTAGTTGGACTTGCTCTTCTGCTGCGCCGAGAATATCCGGTCCAAAGACTAGTCCTTCTCCAGTCTCTGACCAATTGAGGGGTGTGCGGCATCTGCGTCCGTACAATACCTCAAATGGTGCCATCTGAAGGCTTGACTGGTAACTGTTGTTATAGGAGAACTCGGCAAAAGGGAGACAGTCTTCCCACTTGGCTCCATATGCCAGGACACAGGCTCGGAGCATGTCTTCGAGAATCTGATTGACTCGCTCAGTCTGTCCTCCGGTCTGTGGGTGGAAAGCTGTGCTGAAAGACAACTTGGTTCCCAAGGCTTCTTGGAATCTCTTCCAGAACCTAGAAGTGAACTGGGTGCCTCGATCTGACACAATCTCCTTGGGAACACCATGAAGACTTACGATTCGGTTGATATAGAGAGTTGCCAGCTGGTTGCCTGAGTAGGTAGTCTTGACAGGAATGAAATGGGCCACCTTGGTCAAATGATCGACTATGACCCAGATAGAGTCATGTCCTCTATTCGACCTTGGTAATCCAGTGACGAAGTCCATCCCGACTTTATCCCACTTCCACTCAGGAACCTTGAGTGGTTGAAGCAATCCAGCAGGTCGCTGATACTCAGCCTTGACCCTTTGGCACACATCACACTTTGCAACATAGGTTGCAATCTCTCTCTTCAT
This sequence comes from Secale cereale, assembly GCA_902687465.1. Lineage (NCBI taxonomy): Eukaryota > Viridiplantae > Streptophyta > Magnoliopsida > Poales > Poaceae > Secale > Secale cereale. The sequence goes on from LR738713.1 coordinate 65,523,566, forward strand.
ACCGTGCCACCAGAATCATGCCTTCAAGTCTTGGTACATCTTGGTTCCTCCGGGGTGGATGGAATACGGAGTGTCGTGGGCTTCTTGCAGAATCAGCGTCTTCAGCTCGGTGTTGTTTGGTACGCAGAGGCGACCTTTGTACCAAACAATCCCGTGCTCGTCTTCGGAGAATCCTGGGGCCTTGCCCAACTTCATCTTCTTCTTGATACCTTCGATGCTTGTGTGTCCATCTTGTGCCTTCTTGACATCGTCCAGCAGGGTCGGTCTGACTTCCAAATGATCCAGAAATCCAGGGGTGACCAATTCCAAACTGAATTGTTCGATCTCCTTAAACAAGGCTGGCTGTCTTTCTTGAATAATGGCATTTAAAGAGCAAGCCTTCCTGCTTAAGGCATCGGCCACCACGTTAGCCTTCCCAGGGTGATACTGAACACTGAGGTCATAATCTTTGATGAGTTCCAACCATCTCCGCTGCCTCATGTTCAATTCCTTTTGGGTGAAAATGTACTTCAGACTTTTGTGGTCTGTGTAAATCTCACGCCGTTTCCCTAGGAGGTAATGCCGCCATGTCTTCAAGGCATGAACTACTGCCGCTAGCTCAAGATCGTGAGTAGCGTAGTTCTCCTCATGGGGTCGTAGCTGCCTGGAGAGGTATGCTATGACGCGGCCTTCTTGCATCAGAACGCTTCCCAATCCGGTTCGAGAGGCATCACAATATATCACGAACTCCTTGTGAATATCAGGTGTTGCCAGAACTGGGGCGGTGGTCAATCTCTTCTTGAGCTCTTGGAAGCTCTCTTCGCATTTTGGCGTCCACTCGAACTTCTTGTCCTTTTTGAGGAGCTGAGTCATTGGTCGTGCAATGCTAGAGAATCCTTCCACGAACTTGCGGTAATAGCCCGCCAGTCCGAGGAAGCTTCTGACTTCCTTGACGGTCGTTGGAGATTGCCATTGGGTCACAACTTCGATTTTTGCAGGATCAACAGATAATCCTTCCTCGGTCAAGACATGACCTAAGAATCCAACTTTATGTAGCCAGAACTCACACTTGCTGAATTTGGCGTACAGTTGGTGCTCACGAAGCTTGTCTAGGACCATCCTCAGATGCTGCTCGTGCTCTTCCTCCGACTTCGAGAACACAAGAATGTCATCAATGAAGACAACAACAAACTTGTCCAAATATTCCATGAAGACTTTATTCATGAGATACATGAAGTAGGCCGGGGCATTGGTTAACCCAAAAGACATGACCGTGCACTCGTACATGCCATATCTGGTTACGAATGTCGTCTTCGGAATATCTTGGGGTATGATCTTCAGCTGGTAATACCCAGATCTGAGGTCGATCTTGGAGAATACCTTGGCTCCGCTGAGCTGATCAAACAGATCTTCGATCTTGGGAAGTGGGTACTTGTTCTTGATTGTAACTTCATTGAGGGAACGATAGTCAATGCATAAGCGGATGGTACCGTCCCTTTTTGCCACAAACAGAACAGGAGATCCCCAAGGGGAGGCACTAGGGCGGATAAATCCCTTCCTTAGCTGCTCTTCTAGCTGCTTCTTCAACTCGGCTAATTCTTCCGTCCCCATTCTATAAGGCTTCTTATAGATGGGTCCTGCTCCGGGCACGAGCTCGATGGAACTCAATGTCACGGTCAGGGGGCATTCCCGGTAGTTCATCCGGAAAGACATCAGGATACTCACATACCACCGGTACTTGATCTAGCCCAACTTCAGACAGACAGTTGACTTTAGCGGCTTGAGCGGAAGAGGAGTTGGAAGCAAACTTGACTTCGACTCCTTGGTCATTGGTCACAGTGACTGTCCGATTGGCACAGTCTAACAAGCCTTGGTGCTTGCTGAGCCAATTCATGCCTAGGATCACATCCAAGCCTTGCGATCTCAGGACGATAAGGTCTGCTAGGAAGTCTACACCATTAATGGTAATACTGACTCCTTTACAGCCTATCTTGGCTCTCATCTCGGCTCCGGGGGTTTGTACCACCATAGGGTTACTCAGGGGTGTAGGGGTCATGCCACTTTTTAATGCAAATCTTTGAGTGACAAATGAATGCGTTGCTCCAGAATCAAACAAGACAGTTGCAGGTGCTGAGTTGACAAGGAACGTACCCAGCACGACGTCCGGGTCTTCCTGGGCTTCTTCAGCAGTGACGTGGTTCACACGCCCCTTCCCATAGTTCGGTGGATTGCGAGGAGCTGGGTTCCTTGGTGGCATTCCACGGCCTTGTCCCTGGTTCTGCGCATTGGGGCGCGGGGCATCAGGCTTCTTGTTGGGGCACACCCTTGAGATGTGTCCGGGCTGACCACATCCAAAGCAAGTGACTCGGTTTGGATTGATCTTGTTGTCACCACTGGTATTGGGGTTGAAAGTTGGCCTGGGGTTGGCATACTGCTGAGGCTGAGGGTTGGCACGAGGTGCATGAGCTCTTGGTTGCTGATAGGTTGGCTTGGCCGGGGCTGACTGCCACGGACGAGGCTTCTGGTTGCTGGAACTTCCCTTACTGACCAACTTGCGCTTGCGAGTGTCTTCCAAAGCACGCCGCTTGTCTTCAAGCATGAGTGCCTTGTTCACCAGGTCAGGGAAAGATGGGCAGTCGCACACGACAAGCGAATATTGCAGAGTCTGATTAAGGCCTTCCATGAAGCGCTCCCTTTTGGCAGCATCAGTGCTGACATCTTCAGGGGCATACCTTGACAGAACACTGAACTTCTGCATGTACTCCTTGACAGTGCCACTTCCTTGCTTCAGGGCTCGGAACTCACGCTTTTTGATAGCCATGATTCCGGAAGGAATGTGGGCCTTGCGGAATTCTGCCTTGAAGTTAACCCAAGTGATGTCTTGTTCAGCATGCATGACCTTGAATCCATCCTACCAAGCTCTGGCAGTTCCCCCGAGGCAGTGGGCTGCATAAGCCACCTTCTCGCGATCTTCGGTGCATCCGACTAGGTCCAGGGTTTCCTCAATGGAACGGACCCAGTCATCTGCATCCAGGGGTTCAGCAGTCTCGATGAAGGTTGGCGGTGCATGCTTCTTGAACTCTGCCAACGTGGAACGTCCATTGCCATTCCCCGCCGGCTGGCGGTTGTTGGTGACAGCTTGAGCAATCAGCTGAAGAGCTGCAGTGTTGGCTTGGCGTTCCTCTTGGAAAGCTTGGAGAAGCTGAGCCATGTCCATGCTTGGAGGAGGTGGTGGTGGAGCTTGGTCGTTGGTTTGGTCGTGGCCTGCCTCTGGCTGAGAGGATGCTCCGGCTTCGGGCTGCTGGGTAGAGGTACCAGTACGAGTTACAACAGGCATCCTGTTGGAGCGGTAAAAGGTCTCATGACTCGGAAGAGGGAAAGCAAGATAGATAGGTGCCTAGTAAGGGGGCGGGTGTGACACTAAATCAAATCATGCAAGGGCCGAAAGGCCGAAACACATCCATTAAAATCCAAATAGGTTATGTAGTCGTTTACACATTCCCGAAGGAAGATTACGACTTACATCCAGACACAACAAAAGCAAACACTAGATGGTTTCATATGAACCATACAAGGACTCGACTGCGCATAGGGGTTACACGACCTATCCTACCGTAGGGGTTACAACTGGCATATCCGAGTAGCGAATAATGCCTAAGCGGCGGAATGCTCGGTCGCGTATTCCGGCTCTTCTGGGTCTTCCTCCTTGTCTTCATCTGTCTGGGCTCCCTTGTCGCTGGAGGGAGTGGGGGAGTGGAGGAGTTGGATACGACGGTGCTTCGACGGTGGTGCAGGGAAAAGCTTGCGATATTCCCTTGCCGTCATCCGGCGTCGCCGAGGTGGTTCTTCATCCTTGGAAGACACATCCTCGGAGGGCCTTCCGCCTCGATATGCGATAGCGGATTGTCCAGAAGGTGCTCCTTCCTTCTTGATCATGTTTGCCTTCTCCTGAGCTCGACGAAGAAGTGCCTTGGTCTTGTGAAGTTCTTCTCGAAGCTTCATTGATTCCGAGGCCAAGTCTTGTGCCAGGCTGTCGGCACATAGACTGAAGTAGGTCTGGAACCGAAGCGAGAGTCCTTCCTTCAGTGGAGGGGCTAGTGCGCTGCTTTCTTCGTCACCTTCCTTCCGGTAAGGTAAGAAGCGAGTTGCCATCTTGGCTGCCATCTCCGGAAGAAGCTCGCGGAGACGGGTTAATGCCTTGAGTGCAGCAGCCTCAACAGCGAGTGGAAGTGTTGCCATCTGGGGTCCCTCGAAGAACCAACTTGTGGGAGGATCGTTTGCCCTCACGATCACTTCCACATGGTACTCCACCTCAGTATCGCTCACCCAATGCTCAAGGTAGGTGAGGATGGGTGCTCGGTGGAACTGACACTCCTGGAGGCTATCCTCGAGAAGTAAGGGAAACCCGGTGGTCAGGTGCTCTTCGGGAACAGCGGCCATCTACAAAGGTGGAATAGGAGGGGTTAATAAGCTGATGAAATCTCAGGTTTAGAAAAGAAGAGAGGTTCAGAAGGTTTTGAAAAGGGGTCTCATCTAACTAACGCCCATGCTAACTAAGGCTTCCTACAGTCAGGATGGCTCTGATACCAGCTCTGTGGGGACCCCGACTTAGAAGTCGAGATCACCGAATGCACGTGTACAGTGATCCCAGAGATCAATGCTCACTGAACACACAGACGCTGAAATAACAAGAGTCTTACATCCATACAAATAGTCTTACACGAATTATGGCCATTATGGCCAAGTCTTACATAGATAGAGCCTCACGGGCTGAATAGCAAATAACTCAAGTAGCGGAAGTCTTCGATAAACGGGTAGAACCCATGCCATCTGCCTTAACCCTACAGGCATTCTGACTGGGACAGCGTCCTAGTTCGCATGCTCGTCTCCAAAGAACTCTTCATCATAATCCTGTTCTTCCATGCCTGGCCAATTAAATAACCAGTGGCAAGCCAATGAGTACTTTGAATGTACTCGCAAGCAACCCATGATGTGGTTCAAGGTAACAGTGCATTTGAATAATAATGATCAATCTAGCAAGGCTAGAACAAATGTTCTACCATCAAGTTAGTGCATCAATAAACTCGCGTAACCTCGAAGACAGGTTACCGATATCAACATGAATATGATTCATCTCATCGAGTCAAGTCACCACCTTGACTTGTCACACACATAACATCACCGACGAAGTAAAATTCTGGACATAGTTTAAGTAGCACCACCCAACTGTCCATGACCGTGGACACGGCTATTCGAATAGTTTTACACTCTGCACAGGTTGCGCACTTTACCCACAAGATCCGGGGAACTTCCGTGTCATCCACGACCCGCGGTACCTCAAGTACCCGGGGTAAGCACCCGGTCATTACCTTTCCTTAGACGACACTAACATAGAGTCCACTCGTTGGTACACGGCCCTCGGGTACAAACAATAGATCACGGGACTTGCCCTAATTTCAATGTCACGCGTACCCGAAGGGACCAACGGTGTGTCCGGTGCCCTGTAAAAACAGTCATGGTCATCTATCCAAGCACGACCCCGTCCCGGGAAAGACCTCAAGTCTTCCCGTCACTAGTAATGCGGGCACCATGCTAGTATCGACCTAAGTAATCAATAAAGCCCCGTCCCATAAGGGGTAGTGTGGTTGCACATGTTTGGTTGGGACGGTAGTCACACATAAATCTAATCCATCATTCCACCATGCACATGATCTACCGGCACATCACTTCTTTCTCAAGTGATGACCTAACACATCATCACCCTCGGGCATTAGGGGCACCCGATGGGTTCATGCAAAGATTTCAACTGTGAAGGTTCATATCACACATGCATCATATAAGCATCATGACGATCTATTTGCATGTCATCTAGCACTTAGCAAGATCAAGATCAAGCATGCATCATGTGGTGGAATCAACTAGGTTACCATCGTAACCCTAATATCATGCATCGGAAACAAACGGGTTCCGAGGAACAAGTGTATCATGGTCAAAGGGCTGCTTGCCTGGATTGGCTTGGTCTTCAAAGTCTTCAAATCCTTCTCCTTCTTCTTCCACAGCAACTTCGTCAAATACGGGATCTATACGTCGCATAATAACCACGGGAAAATAAGAATACGAACAAAACAGAAAAATCAAAGTGCTCAAAAAAATGTCAACTCATTTTTTTAAAATATTAGAGGGATTTCTAAGATGGGGAAAAATCTTAGTTGGAGTTTTGGATCTACAGAATGGAATCTACTGATTTTAGAACAGGAGTTATACTGCTCAAATTTGAATTTAAATTTGAACAGTACAGCAAAGTTTCATGGATTTCAATGAAAGTAGTACCATTAAATAGGTTGGAATATTACAAGATTTTAGGAGTTGGAATTATTTAATTTGGATCAATATTCTTTTCTGTAGAAATGTTTAAAACATTTACAGAAAAGAAAAAGAAAAAGGGTCCTGTGCACTGGGCCAGAGGAGGCCACAGTGCACGGCCCAGACGGATCGGCCCAGTCGCACGGGAGCCTGCGCGCGCACGTCAGGTTTTTAAACCTGACGGGCGGGGCCCGTGGGTCAGTGGCACAGAGGAGGGGGAGAGAGGTGAGGGGATGACAGGCGGGGCCCGCCTGTCATCTCTAACCCCACGGCCACGGCGACGGCGAGCTCACCGGCGAGGTTCCCGGTCACGGCTACGACAACGGAGGGCAGGAACGTGACCAGCGTCGTGTCGCGGATGCAGGGGTTGTGGTGCGGCACGGCGGGGAGGTCTGGTTCACCGGCGGCGAGGTGGGACGGCGGGAGCTCGTCGGAGGGTCGTGGTTGAGGTCGTTTCCGACTGCCACAGAGAGGGGAAACCAGGGGGAAATGATTAGTGAAGCACGGCGGTTCCGAAACGGGTGGAAGGAGAGGCAGAGAAGGCCCGTACCACGAGATCGCCGGCGGCCCGACGCGGCGGCGCTCCGGTCGATCCCGAGCACTGGGACCTCTCGGGGTCGAACTGGAGGTGCTGGGGGGCTCAGTGGAGTGGAGTGAGGCGTGTGGTGCTGCTGGAGAGGCTCGGGAGGGGCTATTTATAGGAGCTCGACGGAGACCCGTGGTCCAGTGCGCCGGCGAGCTCCGGCTCGAGGCTACAGCGCACGGGAGGCCAAGGGAGTGAGTCCGTGGAGTTCCTGGACGATCTCCACGTCCAGCTGAGGGAGAAAGAGAAGCAGGGGAGCGTCAGAAGCGTGCGCGCGTGCGAGGCAGAGGAGTGGCCGCCGCGGGCGGCCAGCGCGCGTGCGACGACGGCCACTGGAGGGCGCAGGAGGAGGGGGGACAGCGCCGGGGAGGTCGCGGACGTCGAGGGGCCTCGACTGGCGCGAGGGAGAGGCCCGAGGCTGTCGGGGGAGGCCGATTGGCCGAAGCTACAGTGCTGGTCTGCACTGTTACGCGCTCCAGAGCGCGGGTTTGGCTGGCATCGCCGCGCTCTCGCCGTCCTGGTCAAAGCCAACGTGTCCAGCAGTGTCTAGCACGTTGAGGGAAGAGTAAAGAAATGGCCTGAGGCCTTGGATGCCCTGGAGATGCCGAGAGAGAGGGAGGAGGCTGGTGAAATGGTGAGAACTTGCTGTACAACAAGGTAAAACAGGGATTTCACCCCTCAATCATGGAGCTGGGGTACTGGGGGAGTTACTGGAGGTAGCTGGTAACTCAATGAGCATGTGGTAAGAAGTTGAGGCCATGGAGAAAAGTAAAAGTGATCAAGTTGGGGGTTTTAGCAATTCTGCAGAAGGTGTTTGATCAGTGTTTGATCAAGTAAATGACCTCCACTTGACATGGCACTTAACAGGGTTGAAAGACATGAGAAAATAGGGTGCTTCACCAAATTTGGGCTCATTTGAAGAAACTAGCCAATGTAACTTTGGTGAACCCTAGAAATCAACAGAAACAGTTTCATCTTGATTGAGTCAAGCTAATTATCTCCCCTTGATGCACCACTTGGTGTAGCATCATCATTTGGGGTATTGATCATGCCCACAAATGTTGAAGCTCCAGATAAAAAGTTGGTAATGTAAAGTTGTTCAAATTTGCATTTGAACAGAAAGGGTTTTGGGGTGATCTGATCAAGTTTCTCTATTCCAAATCTTGTGCCATTTGGTCTAGATGCCTTATTAGGTCATTCTAGCATGTGCACCAAGTTTGAGAGCATTTGGACAAGTTTGGCAATGTAAAGTTGCTCAAACTTCAAATATGGACAGAATGGTTATGAAGGGGTTTGAGGATGTTTTCTTGCTTCCCAAGGCATGGGACTTGGCAAGATCAACAAATATGTCATATATGACATGATAGAATTTCCCTGGAATTTTTGGAGAATATTTCCTTTGCAAATATTTCAAAAGCTTGAAATATCCAGAAAGGGTTTTAGAGGGTTTAGCCCATTATTTTGAACATGACCAAGTGTTGAAACTCTTATATATGGACAATATATGTCCTCTGGGTCTCTCTGAATTTTGGCAAATATTTTTGAAATAGTTAAATAATTTTCCCCTATTAAAGACCATTTCTGGCCTTAAGAAAAAGCTTTTAAATAAAATAGGAAAATAACTTTTAAAATTATACCTTTGTGGTTTCTCGGAGTCCTATGACTACTAGGTCTCAAATAAACCTTTTGAAATAATTTTCTCACCCTAAATCAAGTACTTGCAGTGCAAATCTCCATTCAGGGGTTTTTGGAAAACTAAATTTATAAAATACTTTTTGGCCAAATTATTTTTGTAAGAAAATACTATACTGTTATATAACACTTGGCATGATCATTGGGCAGAAGTTTTGGGTATGGAGATGAATTCTACAAGAGGTCATAGTTGACTTTAATGAGCACATGAAAAAGCACATGAAGAAAACTCAATTCCAAATAAAAGCCAAATGATGCTAAAAATTTTTGCTGGTCCAAATTTTCATGCTTCAAAGATACAAATAACATGTTACAAAATGCAGGGTGTGACACATGATGACAAGTTTCGTGGTTATCATTATTCTTAATAGCATACAAGTCATCACAATAATCATCATAGATAGCAACTTTGTTCTCATAATCGATTGGAACCTCTTCCGAAATAGTGGATTCATCACTAAATAAAGGAATGACCTATCCAAATCCACTTTCATAAATATAATCATCATAAATAGGAGGCATGCTTTCATCATAATAAATTTGCTCATGATGACTTGGGGGACTAAACATATCATCTTCATCAAACATAGCATCCCCAAGCTTGTGGCTTTGCATATCATTAGCATCATGGGTATTCAAAGAATTCATACTAACAACATTGCAATCATGCTCATCATGCACATATTTTATGCCAAGCATTCTATGTAATTCTTCTTCTAGTACTAGAGCACAATTTTCCTTCCCATCATTTTCACGAAAGATATTAAAAAGATGAAGCATATGAGGTAACCTTAATTCCATTTTTTTGTACTTTTCTTTTATAAACGAAACTAGTGATAAAACAAGAAACTAAAAGATTCGATTGCAACATCTAAAGATATACCTTCAAGCACTAACCTCCCCGGCAACGGCGCCAGAAAAGAGCTTGATGTCTACTACGCAACCTTCTTCTTGTAGATGTTGTTGGGCCTCCAAGTGCAGAGGTTTGTAGGACAGTAGAAAATTTCCCTCAAGTGGATGACCTAAGGTTTATCAATCCATGGGAGGCATAGGATGAAGATGGTCTCTCTCAAACAACCCTGCAACCAAATAACAAAGAGTCTCTTGTGTACCCAACACACCCAATACAATGGTAAATTGTATAGGTGCACTAGTTCGGCGAAGAGATGGTGATACAAGTGCAATATGGATGGTAGATATAGGTTTTTGTAAACTGAAAATATAAAAACAGCAAGGTAGCAAGTGGTAAACGTGAGCATAAACGGTGTTGTAATGATAGTAGGCAAGGCCTAGGGTTCATACTTTCACTAGTGCAAGTTCTCTCAACAAGGATAACATAATTGGATCATATTACTAGCCCTCAACATGCAAGAAAGAGTCACTCCATAGTCACTAATAGCGGAGAACAAACGAAGAGATTATGGTAGGGTACGAAACCACCTCAAAGCTATTCTTTCTGATCGATCTATTCAAGAGTCCGTAGTAACGTTCAATATATCATAGAGTTCGTACTAGAATAACACCTTAAGACACAAATCAACCAAAACCCTAATGTCACCTAGATACTCCATTGTCACCTCAAGTATCCGTGGGCATGATTATACGATATGCATCACACAATCTCAGAAACATCTATTCAACCAACACATAGAACTTCAAAGAGTGCCCCAAAGTTTCTACCGGAGAGTCAAGACGAAAACGTGTGCCAACCCCTATGCATAGATTCCCAAGGTCACGGAACCCGCAAGTTGATCACCAAAACATACATCAAGTTGATCACATGATATCCCATTGTCACCACAGATAAACACGCGCAAGACATACATCAAGTGTTCTCAAATCCTTAAAGACTCAATCCGATAAGATAACTTCAAAGGGAAAACTCAATCCATTACAAGAGAGTAGAGGGGGAGAAGCATCATAAGATCCAACTATAATAGCAAAGCTCGCGATACATCAAGATCGTGCCATCTCAAGAACAAGAGAGAGAGAGAGAGAGAGAGAGAAAGAGAGAGAGAGAGAGATCAAACACATAGCTACTGATACATACCCTCAACCCCGAGGGTGGACTACTCCCTCCTCGTCATGGAGAGCACCGGGATGATGAAGATAGCCACCGGAGAGGGATTCCCGCCTCCGACAGGGTGCCAGAACGGGTGTAGATTGGTTTTCGGTGGCTACAGAGGCTTTCGGCGGCGGAACTCCCGATCTAGGTTAATTTCCGAAGGTTTCAGTATTTATAGGAATTTTTGGAGTCGGGGCCAAGTAAAGGGAAGCTACGGGCCGTCCTCGAGATAGGAGGGCGCGCCCCCCTGCCCAGGGCGGTCCCTCCACCCTCGAGGGCAGCCCGTGGCTCTCCTGGCCCAACTCTTTTGCTTCGGGGGCTTCTTTTGGTCCAGAAAAAATCATAAAAAATTGGCTTGTCAATTGGACTCCGTTTGATATTCCTTTTCTGTAAAACCCTAAAACAGGAGAAAAACAGAAACTGGCACTGGGCTCTAGGTTAATAGATTAGTCCCAAAAATCATATAAAAGTGTATAATAAAGCCCATAAGACATCCTAGAAGGATAATATAATAGCATGGAACAATAAAAAATTATAGATACGTTGGAGACGTATCATGGACCAAAATATACCACATGCCTTTAACGGGTCGAAAGTTAGGTTGGGCTAGAATGTTGCCATCGAGACCATGGGTCGCTAATAGGACAAATGTCACGTTAGACCATAAATGGGCCCATGTAGCAACACGGAGCTGACACGTGGTTCCGTTAGCGAATGCGAATTTGACACGTGAAAAAATCATCATTGGCCGGGGCTGTTAACGGGTATCGAATCCAAAACCGACACCGAGCTTACCGGTGACCCATTACGGTGGCTGCCATGTGTCGGCTACCCTTGACGAAATCACTTCCATGACGTGCCATTTATTATCACATAAGTGAACACTTCCGTGACAACATATGTATGACTATATTGATTCTATCGTAAAATCGTTATGGATGTACATGCATGATCGAAAACATGACCTATTGTGACAAACATGTATCATCAATGAAGTGTTTTTTGTAGTGACTCTTTTATTAGTGGCTCAAATTCACTCATCAAGGTCATTACCACTAATTTGTTAACCCTATGATCATCAATATGAGGTGATTATAAGAACAATCTTTATAACGCATGATGCAAATGTATAAATTTCCTTTCAAGTCCCCTAACCAATTGAACAATGACATAACTATAGCTTCTAGTCCTTACAAGAATAGTCTCCACGGGTAAAGGTATAACTCCAATAATTTAAATAATTATTTTATAGCATCTTTTCCAGTGATATTGCCACATCCTATGACATAAGTTTTTATTTTCCATGTTAGAGGTATATCATCAAACGTGTCGATTCTTAATAGGTGGTATAGGTTCTTCCCTAACATAAGCATTGATATCTATGTTAGGGTAGCAACTAGCTTGTGTATCCACCAACTTGTGTATTTTTGTGTTTTTTGAGTTTTTTCAAAAAACAGGAATTCAAGATAACAATAATTGCTTAGTTGCTTTTATCAAGATAACAATAATTGCTTAGTTGCCATGGGAGTAAAAACAAAGAAGCAAAGTAAAGCAGTGTAGGGCCTATAGTGGTAACTAGAGATTCCCTTGCAACAATGCTACAAAAAGTCTTCCTTCCTCTAATCTAGGAAAATGTTGGGCCCCGAATGTGTAGGTTTGTAGCAAACAACAATTTCCATCATGTAATTGGTCCAATATTGGTGCATTGTCTCACAATATGCTATCATTCGTGGGTCTTTGGCTTCATAGTTCTTCGTCACCTAGGAGACAACGAGGTCAAAGTCGCCATGGACCTCCAGCCCGGCCCATGGATGCCCATGGAGACGACCAGCCATAGACAATGGAGGAGGACCTCATATTCGGCCCGATGTTGGAGTTGGTGAAAAGGATATGCAAGACATGGCACATCTTATCTCCCATGGGAAACAACAGGACGACGCATGCGCACAAGTCAGGGAGCATCTTGGATCAAATCCATTAACAACATTCATATGGTGAAACTTTTTTTTCTGCGAGTGATATTTTCACGAGTCAGAAGTTGCTAGCCTATAAGACATCATGGTAGTATTTTTTATACACATGCACTCAAGATGATCACATTGGCATGATATTGACATTCTGTTCGATCCATGCGAAGACTATGACTATCAATAAAACTAAAAATCATTTTTTTACCGCGGCACACTTTCTTCTGGTCATCGCTGGATCTAGAAATGTTAATATGAGGTAAAAATGTTTGTTTTTCGGCATGCAACAAAAGTGCAAACATAAAAGATGGTCACAAAGTTATCACGATATTACTCTCCACACTAGGATACATATTTAAATGTCCATCTATATCCTACGGCATTAATCGTGTATATAGGATAATTGTCAAACGGAAGATTGGAGTGACGCGTTTGTTTAATCATAGACATTATTGACGAAAGGAAACAATAGATAATTACTGTCAATATGTCTTGAACACAATACATCGTCCTTTATTAATTGTGCACTATGCATTCTAGAAACATCGTACTAGAGAAAATACAAAAGATTTTGCCTTTTCAGCTCAGCACACACAAAATGCATTGATACATGAAAAATCTCTTGGTGAAACCATGATTTCATAGTTGTATGAGCATTGACCGTATTTACCATGTATATGTTGCGATACAAATATATACGTGTAAACGTTGTTCCTTTTTGGCACAACGATGGAAAAAGGAAATCAAAACAAAACAAAAGCAAAAGAGAAGTGGTGTAAAACCAACCCAACAACCATGTTGTTACCACTAGACAAGAATAAGGACAACACAACAAACACAATAAACTCATAATATGTATTAAAGGGCCATATCTGTATGATACAAACTTGTTAGCCATAATAGAACAGATATACTAGTTTATTTTAACACAAATAGAACCTTAGATGATCACCATGACATGGTGAACTAGTTTAGACCAAGGTAAAGATAACAATTATCAATGAGACAAAGTGCTAGCTAGCTACCAAGTACCAAAGATTGTATACTACGAGTCTACGACAATGTCCATTTTATCATCCTTTTTCCTACTCAAGGAACATAGATAAGTTAAGAAATTATTTTTACAATATGTATATAAAGCAGAAATTCAATTTGGCTCCTGGGAGCACATGTTCCTGGGTCCAAACTTAATTTTTCAAATGTTAGAAGAATAAAGATTTTTTATGTGATCTTAGTCACATCCAAATGCTACCTGCAAATTATGAGGCAAAAAGGTTAAGCATTTTGGCATGTGCAAAAAAATAATTTGAAGACCAAATGTCACCCCAACTTTCTTTTTCTCACTGACAAAACACTACCGCTCCATTTCACATGAAATTTGTCAAGCATGCTTGCGATACTAACATGAACATCTAAAAATAATAATAAGATTTTTTGATTTTTTTAAAACGTTTTTTAGTTTATTGTTCATCCGGGAGCTTCGAGGAGCACATGCTCCCGGGTCCAAAAATAATTTTTCGAATGTTAAGAAAATCAAGATTTTTTTATGTGATCTTAGTCACATCCAAATGCCACCTACAAATTCTGAGACAAAAAGGTTCAAATTGTGATCTTAGAACACAACTCTTGGCACTAAGGTACAGTTTTAATGTTCATGTCCTATTAGTAATATATAGAGGATTATTATATTAGTTATCTCTCACAACAAAGGTTCCTCACAGGATGCTCATTTAATCACATCCATGCGAAGTGTTTACGAACGGAAGGAAAGAAGAGCTATCTACCATCTACTCCCTCCGTCTGGAAATACTTGTCATCAAAATGAATAAAAGGAGATGTATCTAGATGTATTTTAGTTGTAGATACATCCTTTTTGTCCATTTTGATGGCAAATATTTTCGTACGGAGGGAGTACTTTCCATGGAAACGACAAGACATCTTTTATTGCTCATACCGTTTCTAGAAACTTCATGCTCTACAATATACAAAATATTTTTTCGAACACACTATGCGTGTGGTATACGAAGAAATGTTAGGTTAAATTACCATGTCACAATTTCCTCATCATCCAAGGTATTTACCATATATATTGCAACATAAATATGTATACAAACCTAGAAGAAATGTATACACGTATATTTTATTTATTTTTGTACACCAAAGGAAAATCAAATCAAAATTATATAGTACAAACGAAATGATAGAAAATCAAAGGAAACCATCAAAACAAACATGTCGTTACCTCTAGACAAGAATCAAGACAGTACGACAAACACAATATAACATAATAATACAGGCAAGATATATATTCAAGGGTCATATTTATACAATACAAGCTTGTTAGTCATAGTAGAATATGATGTATTAGTTTGTTTTGCATGCAAATATAACCTCAAATGGTCACCATGACATGGTGAACTAGTTTTGACCCAAGCAGAGATACCGACTACCAATGAAACAACGACGATGTCCAATTTTTTATCATGTTCTCGCTACTAAAGAAATTTAGTTTTCCGAGATATACCCAGAGAGAGAACAGAAGGAATACACAAAATAGTTAGCACAACACTACTTTCCGCATGAGGTTCGACTTTAATGAGCATATATTGCGATATAATATTATATGCCTATTTATTTACACGTCATGGGGAAGGATCTCCATGTGACGCTCTTTAATTATATCCATGTAAAGCGTCTATAGATGACAAAAAATACTAGCTATCTACCATCTATTTTCCGTGGAAACAATGGAAGCGGTAGGATGTCTTTTATTGCCCATTACGGTCCTAGAAACTTCGCTAAAAAAATACACAGTATTTGTGTTTATTGATACGGTTCTAGAAACTTCGCTAAAAAGGATACAAAGTATTTGTGTTTATTGATACGGTATTTGCTGGATCCAACCTGTATGAGAAGCTTAGTTCATGAACTTTAGTATGACACGATTACTCACCTTTAATGGGTATTTACGATACCATTACCACTAGAAAGAATGAGGACAATACAATGAACACAACAAAATCACAAAATCAAAATATTGACTTCATAGGTATTCAATTGCCATTTTTTTGCGCCGGTTTTTCTGCGACGAAATTCAAATTCCATTATTGTATGATATAAGCTAGTTACCTATAATAGAACACAATGTATTAGTTCGTTTTTGCACGCATATAAAACGAGTTGATCACCATGATGATGAGTTAATTTTAATTCAAGCAGAGACATACACCAATGATGAGACAAAATGTTAGTTGGTTGCCAAGTATCAAGGTTTTATACGACGATAATGTACCCATTTCCATCATGTTTTGCGTACTCAAGAAACATATACAAGTTAGGAAGTTGTTTTTTCAGGATTTATCCATAGAAAGGGAACCCATAGCCATCACATTGTTACGGTCAACACTAAGATACGTTTTTAATCGTGCGTATATTGCGACATTAATAATATATATGCTTATTATATTTTTTACGCGTCACTACGAAGGATCTTCATGATATGCCCATTTAATCGCATTCATGCAAGGTTATCGATGACAGCAAGCAACAACTATCTACCATCTATTTTTCGTGAAAATAGTGGAAACGGCAGTACGCCTTTTATTGTCCGTTACATCTCCGGAAGCTTCGTGCTCCAAATGATACAAAATATTTGCTTTTATCAACACGGTGCTGGATCCAGCCATACATATATCAGAACAAACGTTCGGTAACCTTACCACATCACATTTTTCTCACGACATAAATTGCGACACAAATATGTATATACACACCCCT
Organism: Secale cereale; assembly: GCA_902687465.1. Taxonomy (NCBI): domain Eukaryota; kingdom Viridiplantae; phylum Streptophyta; class Magnoliopsida; order Poales; family Poaceae; genus Secale; species Secale cereale. The sequence continues at coordinate 65,539,992 of LR738713.1, forward strand.
AAAAAATAGATATACAGATTTATTGTGTTTTACACAGCAAAAGACATGGAAAGCAAATGAAAACAATATATATAGTACAAAAGCAAGGATAGAAAACCAATTTCAATATATATATAAAACCAACGCAATAACCTCTCTGCCTTCTCCATTCGTCCTCCGTTTCTTCTCCTTCCCCCCTCCCTCGATAAATACGCAAATACTTATTTTTCTCTCTCTCATATTCAACTCCCTTCTCCACCTCGTCGGCGTCCTCCTCTTCTTCGATCTCTCCTCCCATTTCAACGCTCAGGGGAGAGGCGGCGGGTAGAAAGTCCCTGCTTTTGCGCCTCCGCAGCATGTGGCGCTAGCTGCGCTGGGGCCCCACGCCATGCAGAGCGGCCCCGCATCGCCGGCCCCGCCGGAGGACAAACCGATGGCGGCGGCGGCGGCAGTGGCGGAGGTGGAGGTGGTGGAGGAGTCTGACGGGGAGCAGGCGAAGGAGGATGCTGTGAAGGTGGCGGAGGTGCAGGCGGAGAGGGGAGTGAAGAGGGGGCGGGGACGGCCGCGGCGGCGGCCCGTGGCCGTGGAGGGGAGCGGGGTGGTGATGGTGAAGCGGGAGCAGCTCGCGCGCTGCATGACGTGCCAGCTCTGCCACCGCCTGCTCCGCAACGCCACCACCATCTCCGAGTGCCTTCACACATGTGAGTACCCCGCTCCACCGCTGCAACTAGTACGGCGCCGCCGCCGCCGGTAGCATCGAACGCTTAAATCTTTACGAAGATTCCCGCGGTGTCCAGCATTGCGGCGGCGATTCGACGCGTTCTTGGGGCTCCGGATTCGGCCGTCGGCGACGTCGGTTTTGGTTGCGTCGAGCCCGCCATTCCCTGATCCGGGGATGCTGTATTGCCATCCCCTACATGGTTCTTGCATTGTTCGTTGTTCTTGCGCGCTTCGAGTTCTGGCGTTATGCTCGTGTCACCGGTGCGCCTCTCGATTGCACGTCAATCTGGGGGACTCGTTCCTCGTGTTCGTTTCGTAACTTCCATGCTTATAGATTCAATCTGCGGTTCGACGGATGGATTTACGTAGATTTGTTATCTTTGTGCAAATCTGTCAACTGCTTTGGTGCGTATAATCTTGTTCAGATAGTTGTTTAGTTCCCCATTGCTACTATTCATGATGTTATATTAACTTGCTGGTCTGAGATAGCATCTAGCTCGAGTTCATGATTTATACTAATGCTGTAAGAGATTGGAATGACGATTTTTTGTTTTGCACCTGGGGTTCTTGCAATGTTTGCCTGTAATTGGTGGAACAGTACACATTGTTTTGGGATCCCCAATGTGGAATGGATGCAAACTAGAGTCAGGTTTTCATTCATTTGCATCCATGATTTTCTTCCATGATGTACAGACACTTCAGAGCATTCTTTGTGTTTTGTATAGAAAGGAATTTTCACGCTGCAGTTTCTTTGCCCCTTTCTAATGAAGCACCAATGCTATGAAATCCACACATCTTGAGTCCTCACTATTTTGAACTTTTTTCTTGGCATTATGCAGTTTGTAGGAAGTGTATCTATAAGAAGCTTAATGATGAAGAGTGTGACCATTGTCCAGTATGTAAAATTGATCTCGGCTGCGCTCCAACTGAGAAGCTTAGGTATGCCTCTCCTGATCTTATATTTTTGGGTGGGAGACACTGTATGAAGTTAAACTTTTGTTCTGTTAGATTGTTTGCTTTATCAAATGTTCTTTTACGTTTTTTAGTGTCATAATACATATTTATTTGCTCTGTTTTTTTTACCACTGCTAAGTTCTCTTGATTGATTACTGTTAGCATCTATTTCCATTGTATAAAAAGATGCTAGAGTTAAATTTTGATCTTAAATCATCAAACAGATAGTTGGAATGAACTGCAGATTGAAGGTAGTCAATAGCAGTATAAGCATAGAAAAACAGAAAATCTGCAGTATAAACGAGTTACCCAGCTTTCTGAATAAGCTGGAATATATATATAAGCTTTCTGAGCATCCTTCTGGGATTGTTACACTCCAATGAACTGTACAGCTTTCTTATATGATGTTAGAAATATACTTCCGTCTAAGGTTCCTACTATGACAATGCATTGTGGAACAGAATATTCCACTAAGCTTGATATAAAAATTGCTTATAAATATATGTATCCGCAGTTGATCTCCAGTGTTCTTCATATCTGGCAGCATTTGTGTTTTCAATAACTGATACCATTTTAAGTGTTACTAATACCAAAACTTTGCTGTCATTATACCTCTGTTTCAAGATCTTTTCTCAAACATTTGTTCCTGGAGAAAACCATTTATATCGATCTGTATACTGGCGAAATGTAACTCTTTCTGTAGTAATGAAGTGCTTTTCGTCTAAAATACTAGTGCTGTTTGCATAGTTTATTTTTCTGTATTTACTTTTTGTGAGGTCATTTTTAGATATACTTTTATAGAATTCTATAGGGATCTATGTGACCGAGTATGTAATGTTTACTGACTTTAAATTGAGTATCTGTTTCCCTCATTTTCCCGCTAGGATCAGAACTTATCATGTAGCTCTTCTGAATTGGGGGATTTTATTATGGTGAATGCTATTTTACATTCTAAACTTGTGCTTTTTCTTCTATTCATTTCTGATATCTTGATTTTAGGGCCGATCACAATAAACAGGACGTGAGGTCAAAAATTTTCCCATTGAAAAGAAATAAGATCGATGCTAAAGAATCTCCAGTTACACTGCCTATTAAAAGGAAAGAGAGGTCTATCTCTTCATTGGTGGTTGACACACCTCGAATAACAACGGGTTTGACTGGGCGCCGAACAAGAGCTGTTACTAGGAAGGCTGCCGCTGCATTACGTGGCCTTGGTCCTATCCTTGATCCTGTAGAAAGGGATAATGGTAGCGCCAATAAGCATCCTGATAATTTAAGCTTGCTGGACAGCTTGAGCAAAGTGCCTCAAACAAGAAGAAAGGTAAAAAAAAGGCTGTAGCATCCTGACTGAATCATGTGCTTTTTAACATGCGTTTTTCTTACTTTGCTGTTGTGTTCTTGCATGAGCTACGTATACTTTGTGCATCATGTCATCAGTAGCAGTGATTTGACGTTATTATTTGCAGGCATCATCAATTGCAGAAACGTCAAGTCATAACTCTAATAAAGATAAAGCAGGTGATGATAAGGACTTGGACAAGGCAGATCTATGGAAACCTCTAAACTGTCTCGTAGAGGCTGCAAGCAAAACAAAGTCCTTCAGGTCAAGTCCATCTGTTAAGGGAGATCAGCCCAATGGATCTCCTAGTAGTGAACATGCTAGCAAAGAGAAGTCTGTGGAGAATCTACGGAAGACCAGATTTCAAGATGACAAGAAAGATGCTCCACAGCCAGTAATACTTAAAAAGAAAGGGACTGGCCGGGCGAAGAATGCAACTTCTGTTGCTGCAGCTAGCCAGAAGGCCCAGAATAGTAGGGCACTAAACCCCGTATGGTTCTCATTGATTGCCTCGTTTGAGCAGTAAGTCATGATTATAGTATCAGTTATCTTCAATCCAGTGAAAACATTATCTTAGGTGTCCCCCACCTCCCCCTTGATCTTCTGTCATTCATATATTTTCAGGAAAGGTGTCCCACCCTTGCCACAGATACCTGCCCATTATTTGAGAATAAAGTAAGCTCATGTTCCTCAGCTCTGCTGTTGATGATCTTATCTATCACAATAGTTCTTTAAATCAACATTTTAAATGGATGCTCTTGGCACTTGGTTATTGAACTTAATCAACTTATATGGTATGTTTCTAATGGAATAGCATGAAAACTGTGAAATACTAAGGAAAGAATGCTAATAGCTTGGATAGAAGAAAACTATGTCCAGAGATACTATGCCATGGTCTTAGGCGATGATACCATACAAGTATGAATTCATTTGCAAAATCTTATTTAGTTTCAGTTTCAAAGTATGCATCCTTCCAGTGGAAATTGGTGATCAGTTCATAATTGTGGATCTTGTCTAGCTCATAGAAGGGGCACGTGGAAGGGGCTTAGATATGGAGATAAGCATATCTGCACATCTAAGCTTGTTCCTTTATGGTCTTGTAGTAACGCAGTTGCCACAACTTATAAGCTTGTTAAGTTGTTCTTTGCCACCTCCTGATCACTTTAGTCCGTTTGTACAATGTGTAAGTAACTTGGCTGAGGAGTCAAGTGACCTTCAAAATTTCTCCTGTAAATACACATCTAACTTTTTTGGCATATATTAAAGTAAAATAAAACAGAATAGAAAAGTCAACTTACATAGTTTGATTAGTCTCTCCCCTTGTAGGTGCGGTCACTTGCATTTTTATTGTTGCAATTCAGCAGTTGTTTATGTTATGTTACATTTATACATCTTTCAGTTTTTTCGGTTGCGGCTAATGCATTTTCTGATGATAGAGATGGAAGTATAGCCGCATCATCCATCCAAAGGTATATTATGCAGAAGCTCAGTCTTGGAAGTGAGTCTGAGGTGAGACTTCTACCCTTTGCTTAATGTTTTACGAGTTGTCCAAAACTATGAGCGTTATTTGTAGAACCCACATTATTGCAAAGTGGAATCAGCGTAAATTTTGGCTTGCTCTTAAATTTAGAAGTTTCATCTTAGAAGTAGAAGTCCAAACTCACCTGATATTTACCAGCATTTCTTATCACTTTACTGCTGCTATAGCTATGCATCTAAGTCTATTCTTCTTGAGTCCAGAACCACAGCTTGTCTGAACAGTACCTGATCTTGGTGTTTACAGGTTGAACTGAGCTGCTGTGGGCAGTCAATAAACCCCATACAACCGGTGCACAACCTGATGGATAGGTGGCTGAGGGTTGGCCCGTCACGCCATTTGCAGACTTCGGTAGGCTCCTCCGGGGGAGAGTATGTGATGGTGATATCCTATGGGCGGCCAAAGTCTTGAGCGCAGCACCATGTTGCGCCCGGTGATCTCCTGATGTGCTAGGAGGGTTGCGCCTTGCCCTGGGAAGAGGTCCTCGAAAGATAAAAACGGTTCTCTCTCCCAGTCGACATATACTGAAAAGAATGCGGCTGGCTCGTTCTGCAGCCAGCCCACCCTGCTGGTCTTGATCTGATGCTGTTGGATTCTCTTAGGGTTTATTCGCTGTTCCCCTGGTTCGTTTTATACCCTTGTTATATACAGATGGAATTTGTTGTTGTTCTAAACTTGGCGAAAGTTGACTTATGTTGAGGCTGGATGAAGTGATGATATGTTTCAACCTTCGTGTGGAAGGGGTGAATGGTTGCAGTGCTCGGCTGTTTCGTGGGCTGAAAGTTTCGTTGCACCGGAGCGTCATGCCAATGGCTGATGGTGTGTCGGTTTAGTTTGATTTGTGCCTCGTCGCTTCCACTGGAGTATTATTCATTTGCAGTAATAGGTCTCGGTTGGGAATCAGCCACAGAAATTTGAGAAGTGATGTTCTGCTCCTGGGTTCATATGCACCTAGTATGAACAGTAGTTTATTAAAAAAGTTACACATTTTGAAAGTTTCTGATATCTTTTAGATAAACATTGTTGAATGTTTTACTAACATGCAAAGTTTCGCCGGTCCGCCCCATCTTTGATAGCCTCTGGGCCATGGAGGTGCGGAGGATCTCGGCCCCATGCTGGTGAGAGTGACCTTGTTCTTGTTAGATTCAACGTTTTGGTTGGGGTTGTGTGGTGGCAGCGATGTCCCTTAGTAGGAATAATGTCTCTCATGTTCTATCCCCATCCTTATGGTGCACCTACCTAGCATCGTCGGAGAGCATGTGGAGGTTTGTCTTTGTCAGATCTTGCGGAATTCGGTCTTTGCTGGGCTTCGGTGGATCTGTTTGGATCTGGTCTTCGTTCGTCTTTGTTTGGGTGTTTCTAGGTTTGATATTTCTGTCCTACGACTTTATTCATCGGCGATGGTTGCTACTCTGGTGCACTGGTTCTATTGGGCCTTAGGGCATCTCCAGCCGCGCCCCCAAGAGCCTTTTTTTT
>LR738713.1:65546721-65562456 GCA_902687465.1 Secale cereale
CCCCCAAGCGGCGGAAAAAATGCCTCCTGGGGGGCTGAACGGCTGGAGATGCCCTTAGAACGACTACTTCCCGACTAAGGTTTGCCCGGCTCCGGTGAGGGAGGGAAGAGGAAAGTAGCGCGTCTTCGGATTGCTCCAGTGCTTGCAGTCGTCGTTAGGTGGTCCACGAACATGGTTGTAATTTTTATTCTCTGTTGTTCTTTGTACTGCCATGATTGAAGATGACTATATTGAAAGTTTCTCACAAAAAATAATAATTTAACAATGTTTGTCTACAAAAACAGATTTTTTTGGAACTTTTGCCCTAATATTTGCCCTAGGTGCATATGCACCCAAATGAGGAAACACCATATTCAATTAAAAAATTGCTACCCTTTTGTGAAAATACGGAAGTATGGGATGCTGTTAGTGTTAAGAAACATATTAGAAACAAGGCCATACGATCATCCAGGAACACTATGAAGATGCGATGAACGGTTTGAATTAGATCGTTACTGACTCCGAGTTGCGACGGAAGAAGACGAGTCACTGTAGATCGTACTTGGAGTCTCTCAAACCGTAGACGAACGATCCCACGAATCGCACATGAACAGTCCCTAGAACGGAACGACCTGCAAGTGTACGGTCTTCATGACCCGGCAGCGCTTCACCGTCCAGAGCTAATAGGCGCCGGAGAATTAGAGGGAGGAGATTAGAACCACACTAGGCTACTAATTATGAGGATTATAGGATCTAGGTCTAGCTCTAATTGATCAGCTAGGACCAACTAGAAATAGAGAATTAGAGGAGGCTCCAAAACTTGTGTATCAAAAGTGCCCAAAACCTCTATTATGATAACACCCTTAAGACCTTATTCTACACCTAAAAATGCTTATTCTGATAACACACAACCCACCTCCCGCACGACCACGATCACAATCCCTCCACCTCCTTCTCCACCCACGACCTCTCCCCTCTGCCTCCTTCCTTCAGCGAGGGGTGCGCCCATCCCACCTTCGCAGTACCTCCTTCCACCACCCCCTCCCCCGCGTCGCCACGCCACCTCCCTCCTTCGCGCTGCACCACCACCTCCCTCCCCCGTGACACTGTCCTACCTCCCTCCCAGCGCGCCACGCGCCCGCCACCGCGGAGCGCGCCGACGGCCGATCTGCCACGGCCGGCTTCCCCAAACCACTGTCGTCGCCCGGAGACCTCCTTCAGCGCTCCGGTGGTCGGATCCATAGCACCGCGCGCCGGTGACCACGCTCTACACTTTGGTCGCCGGATCCAGAGCCCTCCCCTGCCCCGTTGACCTCCTTCTGCGCCGACGTGGACGGATCCACCGGACCTCCAGCTGCCGCCAGATGTAGGCGCCCCGGCCGCCGCACCTTTGCCCCCAGGGGGCTCCTGCCCCCTACCTCGTCTGCCCACTGGGTTCTCTGCCGCGGGCCACCATCCCCATGGCGGGTCAGAGAGGAGGATGAGGGTGCTCCACCACACACTGGCGGCGGCACACGCGGGGAACGGAGGACGACGAGCGGCATCGGCACACTGGAAGGACCAGGAGGTGCTGCACCTCACATCTCCGGCCAGATCCCATCGTTGGTAAGATAAAATCCCACTCCTACTCCCCTCCCACCCCCTGCCCCCTTTCTCCAACTCATGCTTGCAGTTCATTAGGCGTGCATTGCAGTTTCTTTTTCTTTTGTTTTTTACAAAGAAATTGTTTTTGTGCACATGGGATTGGACGTCGATGGCGTGCAATTTGCATTTGATGTGCTCGCAATTAAGAGCACTCGCGCGTCATGTTGCTCGCAGGGTCTCACCGACGAAGGCTCGCGTTCTGCAGTTCTCTTGCGCATCTGTTATGGCTTCAGTGGTCGTGGTGCTCACCGGTGCCTCATCCCTATGTAGTTTTTTCCATGGATATCTCTGTAGGGTGAGAGTGCTTCATGTAGTTTGGTATCCGTAGCCGTGCAGTGCAGCAAACAGGGCGTGTGCGGGGCAAACTAGTGCGACATCGTTAGCCGAACAAATCAGCTTAACACAAGGCGGTTCGCTGGATTCGTTCATGTTTCTCGCAGAAGTGCAGTTGACTTGCAACAGTGCGGGGTGTCTCTCGTTGCAGCTCGGTTGGGTCGTCGGTGCAGTAGGGGAGCACGTGAGAGGACCATGTGCATCTAATTCGATTCCGGCCGTGCGACGCTGCAGTACAGATGTGTGCGACATGTATGTTTCTGCATTTTACTTGGTGTGGACGTGCAGCTCGGCGACTGTGGACGTGCAGCTCGAAGGCGCGCATGTTGCGGTTCAGTGCTCGCGCGGGTGCAACTCGTCATCGCGCGCGCACTACAGTACGCGTGAGTCATCGGTGCGGTGCGGCTGGGCGTTCTGTTGTAGTTCTTTATTGTTGATTTTTCCAGATTTACAAAGACATTGTAAGAAAAAAATAATTAAAAACTCACTCGACTAAAATCAACACATGCAGTGCGTTCGGTTTTCGGATGTGGTTCACTTTTGAGGGTGATGTTGTTCACTTGTGCCAACTAAAATTTAGCGCAACAACAAAGATAGTAATGAGGTTCACTTTTTGATATATGTCGCGGTTCACTTGGCTCCTCCCTGTAGTCCACTCCCGTTCACAAAAGAATTGAAAGAAAAAACGACAACAACTCGTGTGAGAAAAAAATACGTGTGATAAAAGAAATCATGAAGTTCACTTGCCTGTCTGATGCAGTACGGTTTTCGTCCGATGCAGCGCAGTTTTTCGTTGGATGACGTTCACTTGCCGATTTGGGTGTCGCAAAAAACAGAGTGTCCGCATTTTCGTAATTTTAAAACTACTCTTCAACCGTAAGGAATTAGAGGGAGCGTTCTACATGAAAAAGTTGCGTCTCGACGATATCTTTCCAATGGCGTATATATTGAATCATTTCGACCAGCGGTTTGTAAAAATTTCGCCAAAAACTACTGCTGCCCCTCATAGTCAGTCGCACGATTTTCAAAATTAACTAAAAACCATAAGGAATCTCAAAATCATTTCAACATATGAAAGTTGCGACTCGTCCATAGCTTTTCAACGGTATAGTACACACCTTGTTTCAACAAACGGTTAGAAAACTGGAGTAAAAACAGTACCGAAAATTTGAAAAAATTCGAAAACCAGAATTATGCGATTTAGTAAATTTGAAACTACTTTTAAACCGTAACGAATTAGAGAAATAAATTATATATGAAAAAGATGTGCCTCGGCGGTATCTTTCCAACGGTGTATCATATGTTTCATTCGGACGAGCGGTTTAGAAAAAAACACGAAAAAAACGCTCGCCGCCATTATTCGTGGGTCGTACCGTTTTTAAAACTGCTCTTAAACCGTGAGGAATCTCGGAAAGTGTTGAACATGGCTAAGTAGCGCATAATCCATAGCTTTTCAACGGTATATTACACGCATTTTGCCGACAAACGGTTAAAAAACTAGAGCAAAAAAGGTACAAAAAAACAACACGTACAATTTTTTCAACATGAAGTTCACTGGTGACTATGTTGCAGTACCTCTGCTACTGAGAATGCAGTGCCCTCGCGTTATGCGTGCAGTGCGGAAGTGTTATCATAATAGTTATTCTGCTATGATAACACCCCTTAAGAGTCTTATTCTGCTATATATATATATATATATATGGTGGGTCTATTATGATAACACCCCTTAAGAGTCTTATTCTAATAACACCAGCTTATTCTGCTAACACCTTCCGACCCACCCCGCAGCTACAAACTAACCACGTACGATGATCGACCAAACTACGCACACAAAAAACACCTTATCCCTACCACGGTGCTACCCACCCCACTCATCTTGATCTCTCCCCCGTGCTCCTCAATCCCACGACCTGCCCCAGCCCACTCCTCTCTCCCCCGTGCTCCTCCATCCCATGGCGCCGCCGCCTCCCTCCCCGCACTCCCGCTGCAGCGCCGTCGCCTCCCTCCCCGCGTCCCCGCTGCAGCGCCGCCGCCTTCCTTCCCGCGCAGCCGCCACCCTCGCGCCCCCGCGCTGCCGTCTCCCCAGCGCCCTCGCGCCTCCGCGCCGCCCAGGCCATGGATCCGGCCATGCCGCGGCGGTCAGGTGACGAATCCAACCATGCTGCACCACCCAGGCGCTGGGACCGAGCACCGCCGGTCCCCAGCGCTTTCCCGACGACTGCCCCCAACCCCCTCCAACTCCCCTTGTCCTCGTCCCCTGAGCAGCAACATGGATCCGACGGGTCGGCGCATACCCTTCCCTCGACCACCCCGAGCGCCCCGCTGGCGTGCCTCCAGCACTGGCTCTGCGCGGCGCAGCAGTCCACTCCTCCCCACGCCGCCCATACAGTCCCATATACCGGATCAGGTCGCGGCTCCCCTCGTGCTCCTATCTTCCTCCCCTCCGACAGCTCCACTCTGGCCCCAGCGGAACCTCTCCTTTGGCTCAAGATCCATCGAGGTGAACCCTTGATGCTGCTCGTGTCAGTGAAAGCAGTGCGCTCAGATGGAAACATATATTTTTGTTTCTGCTCAACGATGACTCCCCGTGCAGTCCGGCGACCACGGACGTGCAGCTCACAGGCATGAGATGCGGTTCAGTGCTCCTGTGGGTGTAGTTCATGAGCGCGCCAGCGACGACGGCAGCAACGCAGTGCACTCCAGTAGTTGCCGTGGTGCACTCTGGTGGTCGTTGTGGTACAGCTCAGTGGCTGGACAGGTGAGGTTTGCTTTTCCTTTGTGTGTGGTTAATCTGAGCACGAGCTTCATCGCCTCGGTGCTTTTGTAGTGTGTTCAATTTTCTTTTGCAATTCCCTGGTCGTGCAGCTTGGTGACGCGACAGGTGTAGTCAGTTGAGCGACACTCTTCTCCAAGCGAGAAGAGGAGGGCGATCTTGGTTCCTGTCCCCATGCAGTTCAGGCGATGCGCCCGTGCGGTTCGGAGCACATGTGCATGTAGTCCGTTGGCCATGCGTGTAGTACATGTCACATAGTGGTGTAGTTCACCGCTGAACCCGTGTTATAGTTTTATGGCGCCCTGCATATGTGATGTAGTTTTGCATCTCCCTTGGGTGGACTCATAGCTGCACTCGAGATTTCCCACTACTACAACCCCTTCCTTCCTTTACTTATTTTTTGCAGGAAAGAAAGTGGTGCAGTTCGGTTGGATGTCCCGTTGGAGTTTGACCTTGTGCCATTTCAGATTATATTGTGTAGTGTGACATGAGTTTCTCTGCTTCGGCTACTTCAGTTGAGCTACTCGGAGATCAAAATTTCTGTGTACAGTATATTGTTGTATGGCTGTGTAAAAAATATGAATTTGTGTGTTGAGCATTCTGAAGCACTGATGTTATATTTTTACTTCGAGAAAATATGATGTGGTCCATTATGTGGTGGTTGGTAGTTTACTTTGTAAGAAGGGAGAACAAGAAATTCACGTGAGAGGTTCACTTCTTTTTCGAATGAAGATTGTTTTTGTGGGACGATCGAAAAATATGGATACGAGGTTCACTAGCAAAAATTAATGTGGTTCACTTCTGAGGGTGTTACAGTGCATTTTCAGTAGTGGTGTGGTTCACTTGCACCCGAGGTGAAGCGCAAAAAACTAAATTGTTAGGGAAACGACAAAAATAGTAATGCGGTTCACTTTGATATATGTCGGAATTCTCTGTGGTGCATTATCGTTCATAAAAAAAGTTGGGAAAAAACAACAAAAATTCGTTTGAGAAAAATTTACGTCCAATAAAAGAAATCATGAAGTTCACTTGCCTGTCTAATGTAGTGCAGTTTTCTGTCCGATGCAGTGTGCCTCATCGATTTTTGTGTCATGAAAAACAGAGTGCCGCGTTTCGGTAATTTGGAAACTGCTCTTAAACCATAATGAATTAGAGAGAGTGTTCTACCTTCAAAAGTTGTGCCTCGTCGATATCTTTCCAGCGGTGTACCATTTGCATCATTCCGATGAACGGTTTGAACAAATTTACAAAAATACGTTCTCTGTCACTCAGCGGCAGCCGCACCGTTTTCAAAATTAAATTAAAACCATAATGAATCTCAAAAACATTTCAACACATGAAAGTTGCGCCTCGTCCATAGCTTTTCAACAGTATATTACACGCCTTGTTTCGACAAACGGTTAGAAAACTGGAGTGAAAACAGTACCGAAAATTCGAAAAAATATATCGAAAAACAGAATTCCGCGATTTAGTAAATTTGAAACTGCTTTTAAACCGTAATGAATTAGACAAAATAGTAGATATGAAAAAGATGCACCTCGACGATATCTTTCCTACGGTGTATCATATATTTCATTCCGATGAGCGGTTTAGAAAAAAAACACGAAAAAACGTTCGCTGCCATTATTCGTGGGTCGCACCGTTTTTAAAACCGCTCTTAAACCGTGAGGAATCTCGAAAAGTGTTCAACATGGCGAAGTAGCGCATAATCCATAGCTTTTCAACGGTATATTACACGCATTATTCCGACAAACGATTGAAAAACTAGAGCAAAAAAGGTACCGAAAGAAACAACACATACAATTTTTTTGAACATGAAGTTCACTGGTCGCTATGTTGCAGTACCTCTGCTACTGAGAATGCGGTGCCCTCGCGTTATGCGTGCAATACGGAAGAGTTATCAAAATACTTATTCTGCTAATATTAGCAAAATAGACCGGCTATATATATATCTATTGGAGGAGAGAGATGAGGGGACGCCAAGGGGGCGAGGGGGATTCCTTCCGCCTTGTCCGGCCAAGGAGGGGACTTCCCCTCAAATTCGGCCTTCCCCCCTTGCTTCTCCAAGAAGCTAAGTGGGCACCTCCACTACTGGGCCCAAGTAGCCCAATATCTTTCCATCACTTGGCCTTTTAAGACATGCTGATATTTAATTAAATATAAAAGCATCCGAACTATTACTAGAGCTTTTTATTATTAATTTAACATCTTCAGAAACATTTTCTGCCTATATATTATTTATCAGTATTATCTAGTATTACCTAGTAAACGCTTCCGGTTCCTCTCGAAACTATTTTGAATATTAATGAAACTATCTCACAAATATTTTCTCATTACGTCTGTCCTACTAACACTCAGCAGATCATGATTACCTTAAACTTGTGACCTTGTAGGTTCGGTAAAATATAGACATGAACAAAACCCCTTTCGTTCAATGACCGATAACAGGACCATGGACATCCATATCAATCCCTATGAGTACACAAATGAAATTCGAGTGAACCTTTGGTTATCATGTTTTTTTCGTGAATACGCAAAGCTTGCGTATCATTCATTGATAGAAGGAAAATGACATGAGTACATAAGAGGGCACAACACATGTCACGGACACATACATAGGAAGGCATGGCCATGATACCCGGTGAAGGAAATATGCCCTAGAGGCAATAATAAAGTTGTTATTTATATTTCCTTATATCATGATAAATGTTTATTATTCATGCTAGAATTGTATTAACTGGAAACTTAGTACATGTGTGAATACATAGACAAAACAGAGTGTCCCTAGTATGCCTCTACTAGACTAGCTCATTGATCAAAGATGGTTATGTTTCCTAACCATAGACATGAGTTGTCATTTGATCAACGAGATCACATCATTAGGAGAATGATGTGATGGACAAGACCCATCCGTTAGCATAGCACTATGATCGTTTAGTTTTACTGCTATTGCTTTCTTCATGACTTATACATGTTCCTATGACTATGAGATTATGCAACTCCCGAATACCGTAGGATCACCTTGTGTGCTATCAAATGTCACAACATAACTGGGTGATCATAAAGATGCTCTACAGGTGTCTCCGAAAGTATTCGTGGTGTTGGCATAGATCAAGATTAGGATTTGTCACTCCGAGTGTCGGAGAGGTATCTCTGGGCCCTCTCGGTAACACACATCATAATAAGCCTTGCAAGCAAAAGACTGATGAGTTAGTCACGAGATGATGTGTTACAGAACGAGTAAAGAGACTTGCCGGTAATGAGATTGAACTAGGTATAGAGATACCGACGATCGAATCTCGGGCAAGTAACATACCGATGACAAAAGGAACAACGTATGTTGTTATGCGGTTTGACCGATAAAGATCTTCGTAGAATATGTAGGAGCCAATATGAGCATCCAGGTTCCGCTATTGGTTATTGACCAGAGATGAGTCTCGGTCATGTCTACATAGTTCTCGAACCCGTAGGGTCCGCACGCTTAACGTTTGATGACGATCGATATTATGAGTTTATGAGTTTTGATGTACCGAAGGAGTTCGGAGTCCCGGATGAGACGGGGGACATGACGAGGAGTCTCGAAATGGTCGAGACGTAAAGATCGATATATTGGACGACTATATTCGGACATCGGAAAGGTTCCGAGTGATTCGGGTATTTTTTGGAGTATATGGGCCTTATTGGGACATACGGGAATAGAGGAGAAAGGCCAAAAGGAAGGAGCCCCTCAGGTCCGAATTGGACAAGGGGTCCAGCCCCCTTTTCCTTCTCCCTCTCCACCTCTTTCCTTCTCTCCTACTCCGGAAAGGAAAGGGGAATCCTACTAGGCCTTGGGAGTCCTAGTAGGACTCCACACACTTGGCACGCCCCCTCTAGGGCCGGCCTCTCCCTTGCTCCTTTATATACGGGGGCAGGGGGGCACCCTAGGACACACAAGTTGAATTGTTCCAGCCGTGTGCGGTGCCCCCCTCCACAGAAACACACCTCGGTCATACCATCACAGTGCTTAGGCGAAGCCCTGCGCCGGTAGATACATCATATCCGTCACCACGCCGTCGTGCTGACGAAACTCTCCCGTGAAGCTCAACTGGATCAAGAGCTCGTGGGACGTCATCAAGCTGAACGTGTGCTGAACGCGGAGGTGCCGTATGTTCGGTGCTTGATCGGTTGAATCGCGAAGAAGTTCGACTACGTCAACCGCGTCACTTGACGCTTCCGCTTCCGGTCTACGAGGGTACGTAGACACACTCTTCCCTCTCGTTGCTATGCATCTGGTAGATAGATCTTGCGTGATCGTAGGAAAATTTTAAAATACTACGTTCCCCAACAGTGGCATCATGAGCCAGGTCTATGCGTAGATGATATGCATGAGTAGAACACAATGAGTTGTGGCGATACTAGTCATACTGCTTACCAGCATGTCATACTTTCATTCGGCGGTATTGTGAGATGAAGCGGCCCGGACCGACATTACGCGTACGCTTACGCGAGACTGGTTTCACCGTTACGAGCACTCGTTGCTTAAAGGTGACTGGCGGGTGTCTGTCTCTCTCACTTTAGCTGAATCAAGTGTGGCTACGCCCGGTCCTTGTGAAGGTTAAAACAACACATACTTGACGAAACATCGTTGTGGTTTTGTATGCGTAGGTAAGAACGGTTCTTGCTAAGCTCGTAGCAGCCACGTAAAACTTGCAACAACAAAGTAGAGGACGTCTAACTTGTTTTTGCAGGGCATGTTGTGATGTGATATGGTCAAGACATGATGAGTTATACGGTTTTGTATGAGATGATCATGTTTTGTAATGGTATCGGCAACTGGCAGGAGCCATATGATTGTCGCTTTATTGTATGAAATGCAATCGCCATGTAATTGCTTTACTTTATCACTAAGCGGTAGCGATAGTCGTAGAAGCAATAGTTGGCGAGACGACAACGATACTACGATGGAGATCAAGGTGTCGCGCCGGTGACGAAGGTGATCATGAAGGTGCTTTGGAGATGGAGATCAAAAGCACAAGATGATGATGGCCATATCATGTCACATATTTTGATTGCATGTGATGTTTATCTTATTATGCTTCTTATTTTGCTTAGAACGACGGTAGCATTATAAGATGATCCCTTACTAAATTTCAAGGTATAAGTGTTCTCCCTGAGTATGCACCGTTGCGAAAGTTCGTCGTGCCGAGACACCACGTGATGATCGGGTGTGATAAGCTCTACATTCAAATACAACGGGTGTAAGCCAGTTTTGCACACGCAGAATACTCGGGTTAAACTTGACGAGCCTAGCATATGCAGATATGGCCTTGGAACACTGGAGACCGAAAGGTCGAGCGTGAATCATATAGTAGATATGATCAACATAAGATGTTCACCATTGAAACTACTCCATCTCACGTGATGATCAGACATGGTTTAGTTGATTTGGATCACGTGATCATTTAGATGACCGGAGGGATGTCTATCTAAGTGGGAGTTCTTAAGTAATATGATTATATTGAACTTTAATTTATCATGAACTTAGTCCTCGTAGTATTAGCATATCTATGTTGTAGATCAATAGCTCACGATGTTGCTCCCCGTTTATTTTTTATATGTTCCTAGAGAAAACTAAGTTGAAAGATGTTAGTAGCAATGATGCGGAATTGTTCTGTGATCTTAGGATTATCCTCATTGCTGCACAGAAGAATTACGTCCTTGATGCACCGCTAGGTGACAGACCTATTGCAGGAGCAGATGTAGACGGAACGTTTTGACAAAAGCTCGATATGATGACTACTTGATAGTTTAGTGCACCATGCTTTACGGCTTATAACCGGGACTTCAAAAACGTTTTGAAACGCCACGGAGCATATGAGATGTTCCAAGAGTTGAAATTAGTATTTCATACTCATGCCCGTGTCGAGAGGTATAAGACCTCGGACAGTACTTTGCCTACAAGATGGAGGAGAATAGCTCAACCAGTGAGCATGTGCTCAGATTGTCTGGGCAGTACAATTGCTTGAATCACGTGGGAGGTAATCTTCCAGATAAGA
This sequence comes from Secale cereale, assembly GCA_902687465.1. NCBI lineage: Eukaryota > Viridiplantae > Streptophyta > Magnoliopsida > Poales > Poaceae > Secale > Secale cereale. The sequence continues at coordinate 65,557,489 of LR738713.1, forward strand.
TAGTAATTGACAAAGTTCTCTAGACATTATCACCAAGTTAGTAGAACTTCGTGATGAACTATAATATGCAAGGGATGACGAAAGTAATTCCCGAGCTCTTCACGATGCTGAAATCGGCGAAGGTAGAAATCAAGAAAGAGCATCAAGTGTTGATGGTTAACCAGACCACTTGTTTCAAGTAAAGGGCAAAGGGATAGAAGGGGAACTTCAAGAAGAATGACAAGCAAGTTGTCACTCCCGTGAAGAAACCCAAAGCTAAACTCAAGCCTGAAACAAGTGCTTCTACTGCAAAGGAAATGGTCACTAGAAGTGGAACTGCCCTAGATATTTGGCGGATAAGAAGGATGGCAAAGTGAACAAAGGTATATTTGATATACAGATTATTGATGTGTATTTTACTAGTGTTCATAGCAACCCGTCGGTATTTGATATTGGTTCAGTTGCTAAAGAGTAGTAACTCGAAATGGGAGTTGCATAATGAACAGAAACTAGTTAAAGGATGAAGTGACGATGAGTATTGGAAGTAGTTCCAAGATTGATATGATCATCATCGCACACTCCCTATACTTTCGGGATTAGTGTTGAACCTAAATAAGTGTTATTTGGTGTTGAGCATGAATATGATTTGATCATGTTTATTGCAATACGGCTATTCATGTAAGTTAGAGAATAATTTTTGTTCAGTTTACATGAATAAAACCTTCTATGGTCATACACCCAATGAAAATGGTTTGTTGGATCTCGATCGTGGTGATACACATATTCATAATATTGAAGCCTAAAGATGCAAGGTTAATAATGATAGTGCAACTTATTTGTGGCACTGCCGTTTAGGTCATATTGGTGTAAAGCGCATTAAGAAACTCCATAGTGATGGACTTTTGGAATCACTTGATTATGAATCACTTGGTGCTTGCGAACCATGCCTCATGGGCAAGATGACTAAAACTCCGTTCTCCGGAACTATGGAGCGAGCAACAGATTTGTTGGAGATCATACATACAGATGTATGTGGACCAATGAGTGTTGAAGCTCGCGGCGGGTATCGTTATTTTCTGACCTTCACTAATGATTTGAGCAGATATGGGTATATCTACTTAATGAAGCACAAGTCTGAAACATTTGAAAAGTTCAAAGAATTTCAGAGTGAAGTGGAGAATCATCGTAACAAGAAAATAAGAGTTTCTACGATATGATCGTAGAGGTAAAATATTTGAGTTAGCAAGTTTGGCCTTCAGTAAAAACAATGTGAAATAGTTTCACTACTCACGCCATCTGGAACACCATAGTGTAATGGTGTGTCCGAACATCATAACCGTACTTTATTAGATATGGTGCGATCGATGATGTCTCTTACCGATCTACTACTATCGCTTTTGGGGTTATGCATTAGAGACAGCTACATTCACGTTAAATAGGGCACCATCTAAATCCGTGGAGATGACACCGTATGAACTGTGGTTTGACGAGAAACCTAAGCTGCCATTTCTTTAAGTTTGGCACTGCGATGCTTATGTGAAAAAGTTTCAACATGATAAGCTCGAAACCAAATCGGAGAAGTAAATCTTCATAGGATACCCAAAAAGAAACTGTTGGGTACACCTTCTATCATAGATCCTAAGGCAAGGTCTTTGTTGCTAAGAGTGGATCCTTTCTAGAGAAGGAGTTTCTCTCGAAAGAAGTGAGTGGGAGGAAAGTAGAACTTGATGAGGTAATTGTACCTTCTCCCGAATTGGAAAGGTAGTACATCACAGAAACTCGTTCCAGTGATTCCTACACCAATTAGTGAGGAAGCTAATGATGATGATCATGAAACTTCAGATCAAGTTTCTGCTTAACTTCGTAGATCGACCAGAGTTCGTTCCGCACCAGAGTGGTACGGCAACCCAGTTCTGGAAGTCATGTTACTAGACCATGATGAACCTACGAACTATGAGGAAGCGATGATGAGCCCAGATTCCGCAAAATGGCTTGAGACCATGAAATCTGAGATGGGATCCATGTATTAGAACAAAGTATGGACTTTGGTTGACTTGCCCGATGATCGGCAAGCCATCGAAAATAAATGGATCTTCAAGAGGAAGACCGACGCAAACGGTAATGTTACTGTTTACAAAGCTCGACTTGTTGCGAAAGGGTTTCGACAAGTTCAAGGAGTTGACTACGATGAGACTTTCTCACCCGTAGCGATGCTTAAGTCTGTCCGAATCATGTTAGTAATTGCCGCATTTTATGAAATCTGGCAAATGGATAACAAAACTGCATTCTTTAATGGATTTATTAAAGAAGACTTGCATATGATGCAACCAGAAGGTTTTGTCAATCCTAAAGGTGCTAACAAAATGTGCAAGCTCCAGCGATCCATCTATGGACTGGTGCAAGCATCTCGGAGTTGGAATATACACTTTGATAAGTTGATCAAAGCATATAGATTTATACAGACTTGCGGTGAAGCCTGTATTTACAAGAAGTGAGTGGGAGCACTACAACCTTTCTGATAAGTATATGTGAATGACATATTGTCGATCGGAAATGATGTAGAATTTTCTGGAAAGCATAAAGGAGTGTTTGAAAGGAGTTTTTCAAAGAAAGACCTTGGTGAAGCTGCTTACATATTGGGCATCAAGATCTATAGAGATAGATCAAGACGCTTGATAAGACTTTCGATGAGTACATACTTTGATAAGATTTTGAAGTAATTCAAAATGGATCAGTCAAAGAAGGAGTTCTTGCCTGACTTGTAAGGTGTGAAGTTGAGTAAGACTCAAAGCCAGACCACGGCAGAAAAATATAGAGAGAATGAAAGTCATTCCCTATGCCTCAGCCATAGGTTCTATAAAGTATGCCATGCTGTGTACAAAACACATTGTGTACCTTGCCATGAGTTTGACAGGGAGGTACAATAGTGATCCAGGAGTAGATCACTGTACAGCGGTCAAAATTATCCTTAGTAATTGGATGACTAAGGAAATGTTTCTCGATTATGGAGGTGATAAAGAGTTCGTCGTAAAGGGTTACGCTGATGAAAGCTTTGACACTAAATCCAGATGACTCTAAGTATCAATCTGGATGCGTATTGAAAGTGGGAGCAATTAGCTAGAGTAGCTCCATGCAGAGCATTGTAGACATAGAAATTTGCGAAATACATACAGATCTGAATGTGACAGACCCGTTGACTAAACTTCTCTCACAAGCAAAACATGATCACACCTTATTACTCTTGGGTATTAATCACATAGCGATGTGAACTAGATTATTGACTCTAGTAAACCCTTTGGGTGTTGGTCACATGGTGATGTGAACTATGGGTGTTATTCACATAACGATGTGAACTATCGGTATTAAATCACATGGCGATGTGAGCTAGATTATTGACTCTAGTGCAAGTGGGAGACTGAAGGAAATATGCCCTAGATGCAATAATAAAGTTGTTATTTATATTTCCTTATATCATGATAAATGTTTATTATTCATGCTAGAATTGTATTAACTGGAAACTTAGTACATGTGTGAATACATAGACAAAACAGAGTGTCCCTAGTATGCCTCTACTAGACTAGCTCATTGATCAAAGATGGTTATGTTTCCTAACCATAGACATGAGTTGTCATTTGATCAACGGGATCACATCATTAGGAGAATGATGTGATGGACAAGACCCATCCGTTAGCATAGCACTATGATCGTTTAGTTTTACTGCTATTGCTTTCTTCATGACTTATACATGTTCCTATGACTATGAGATTATGCAACTCCCGAATACCGTAGGATCACCTTGTGTGCTATCAAACGTCACAATGTAAATGGGTGATCATAAAGATGCTCTACAGGTGTCTCCGAAAGTATTCGTGGTGTTGGCACATATCAAGATTAGGATTTGTCACTCCGAGTGTCGGAGATGTATCTCTGGGCCCTCTCGGTAACACACATCATAATAAGCCTTGCAAGCAAAAGACTAATGAGTTAGTCACGAGATGATGTGTCACAGAACGAGTAAAGAGACTTGCCGGTAATGAGATTGAACTAGGTATAGAGATACCTACGATCGAATCTCGGGCAAGTAACATACCGATGACAAAAGGAACAACGTATGTTGTTATGTGGTTTGACCAATAAAGATCTTCGTAGAATATGTAGGAGCCAATATGAGCATCCAGGTTCCGCTATTGGTTATTGACCAGAGATGAGTCTTGGTCATGTCTACATAGTTTTCGAACCCGTAGGGTCCGCACGCTTAACGTTTGATGACGATCGGTATTATGAGTTTATGAGTTTTGATGTACCGAAGGAGTTCGGAGTCCCGGATGAGACCGGGGACATGACGAGGAGTCTCGAAATGGTCGAGACGTAAAGATCGATATATTGGACGACTATATTCGGACATCGGAAAGGTTCCGAGTGATTCGGGTATTTTTCGGAGTATATGGGCCTTATTGGGCCATACGGAAATAGAGGAGAAAGGCCAAAATGAAGGAGCCCCTCAGGTCCGAATTGGACAAGGGGTGCAGCCCCCTTTTCCTTCTCCCTCTCCACCTCTTTCCTTCTCTCCTACTCCGGAAAGGAAAGGGGAATCCTACTAGGCCTTGGGAGTCCTAGTAGGACTCCACACACTTGGCACGCCCCCTCTAGGGCCGGCCTCTCCCTTGCTCCTTTATATACGGGGGCAGGGGGGCACCCTAGGACACACAAGTTGAATTGTTCCAGCCGTGTGCAGTGCCCCCCTCCACAGAAACACACCTCGGTCATACCGTCACAGTGCTTAGGCGAAGCCCTGCGCCGGTAGATACATCATATCCGTCACCACGCCGTCGTGCTGACGAAACTCTCCCGTGAAGCTCAACTGGATCAAGAGCTCGTGGGACGTCATCAAGCTGAACGTGTGCTGAACGCGGAGGTGCCGTACGTTCGGTGCTTGATCGGTTGAATCGCGAAGAAGTTCGACTACATCAATCGCGTCACTTGACGCTT
>LR738713.1:65562739-65574169 GCA_902687465.1 Secale cereale
GGGGGGGGGGTGATTAGATCCTTAACAAGTAAAAGTGGCAGTTTTTAGTTTCTTCAAGTTAAGATTGAGTTTAGCACATGTTAATGGGTACATAGTAGATTTTACACAAGCATAGCAAGAGTATGTGCAGCGGAAAGAGTAAAGCCTGCAAGTACAAGAATGTAAAGGGATGGGAAATGGAGTGTGCAAACTTTTAAACCACAAGTATAGGGTATCAATTGTAGTCCCTTTCAGTAAGTAAGAGTGTCGAACCCAACGAGGATCTAAAGGTAGAACAAATATTCCCTCAAGTTCTATCGACCACAGATACAACTCTACGCACACTTGACGTCCGCTTTGCCTGGAACAAGTATGAAACTAGAAGTACTTTCTAGGTGAAATAGGACAAGTTTGCAAGAATAAAACTAGAAGAACTTAGCAAGAATAAAACTACAAGCAAATTGCAAGATAATAAAGTTAGTTCTTTAGTAGATAGCTTTTTGTCACAAGAAAGTTATTTGTCCCTAGGCAATCGATAACTAGACCGGTAATCATTATTGTAACTTGATATGAGGGAGAGGCATAAGCTAACATACTTTATCTACTTGGAAAATATGCACTTATGATTGGTACTCTAGCAAACATCCGTAACTACTAAAGATCATTAAGGTACAACCCAACCATATCATTAAAGTATCAAGTCATCTTTACTCCCATATGCAACAACCCACTTACTCGAGTTTAAGCTTCTATCACTCTAGCAACCCACCGTAAGCGAATCATGAACATATTGCAACACCCTACAATGGGGATCCCTCACGCTTGCGCGACACGGAGAGCACCATAGGACAACACCAATAATAAAACATACAACTCAAACCAATCACGATCATCAATTAACCCATAGGACAAAACGGATCTACTCAAATATCATAGGAAGCCACATCATTGGATAATAATATATAGCGTTGAGCACCATGTTTAAGTAGAGATTACAACATGGAGAAGGGGTGTTACATTGCTGCATAGAGGGGGAGAGAGTTGGTGTTGACGGTACCAAGGTTGTTGGTGTAGATCGCCGTCATGATCCTTGCCCCGACGACACTCCGGCGCCATCGGGAGAGAGGGGGACAGAGCCCCCTCCTTCTTCTTCTTCCTTGACCCCCTAGATGGGAGGAGGGTTTCCCCTCTAGTCCATGGCCTCCATGGTAGCGGAGCGGCGAGAGGCCCTCCGAGATTGGATCTCTCTCTCTTTCTCTTCTGTTTCGCGACCCATGTTTCTCGCCTTTCACCGTTCCTTAAATTACCGTAGATCCGTAACTCCGATTGGGCTGAAATTTCAACACTATTTTTATCTGGATATAAGCTTCCTTGCGACCGAGGACACCTCCAACCGACCTACGGGGTGGCTACAAGCCCCCTGGCCGCGCCCAGGGTAGGGGGCGCGCCTCTAGGACTTGTGGGCCCCTCGTGCATCGTCTCGCATTTATTCCACTTCCCAAAAATCACATATATTACATAATAATTCTCCGTAAATTTTTGTCGCGTTTGGACTTTGTTTGATATGGATTTTCTGTGAAACAAAAACATGCAACAAATAGGAACTGGCACTAGGCACTGGATCAATATGTTAGTCCAAGAAAATCATATAAATTATTTCCAAAAGTATATAGAAGTTGTACAATACTGGCATGGAACAATAAAAAATTATAGATACGACGGTGACATATCAACATCCCCAAGCTTAATTTCTTCTCGTCCTCGAGCAGGTAAATGATAAAAAAAGATAATTTCTGACGTGGAATGCTACCTAGCATCTTTATGATGTAATCTAATCGTGGCAGGAATATTAAGACAAGAATGATTCAAAGCAATAGTCTATCAAGTTGAAATAAATACATCAATACTCGGGCGTCCCAACAAACAATCATGTCTTTCAAAATATCAATGCTAAAGAACATTATCACTACAAAATCATATAGTCATCCTCCATCTTCTTAACACAAAAAATAAACCATGCACTACCCCGGTGTCAGTCAAGCAGTTGGTTCATACTTTTTAATGCACTTCAACTTTTTCAACTCTCACGCAATACATGAGTGAGAGCCATGGATATAGCACTATGGATGGAATAGAATGTTGTGGTAGAGGTTTATGTGGAGAAGATAAAAAGGAGAAAGTCTCACATGAACTAGGTGGATCAACGGGCTATGAAGATGCCTATCAATCGATATCGACGTGAGGAGTAGGGATTGCCATGCAACCAATCACTAGGAGCTGTAAGTGTATGAAATCTCAAACTGAAAACTAAGTGGGTGTGCATCCAACTTGCTTGCTCATGAAGACCTCGGGCATTTGAGGAAGCCCATCATTGGAATATACAAGCAAAGTTCTATATTAAAAATACCCACTAGTATATGAAAATGACAATATAGGAGACTCTCTATCATGAAAAACATGGTGCTACTTTGAAGCACAAGTGTGGAAACGGATAGTAACATTGTCCCTTCTCGCTTTTTCTCTCATTATGGCCTCTCTTTTTTGGGCTATTTGGCCTTTTTTATTTGGGATCTTTGGCCTCTCTTTTTTATAAACCTCACATGCGCTACTGCAGGATGCTGCTAATGCGACACTACGATCAGAGACCCTTTGACAAAACTATGTGTGATATCGCTTGAAGCTACGTAGGTATTTCCCCAAAGAGGAAGGGATGATGCAACACAACTACGGTAGGTATTTCCCTCAGTGATGATACCAAGGTTATAAAACTAGTAGGCACTATGTAAACGGTACCTGCACACAAACAACAAATACTTGCAACCCGACGTGTAAGAGGGGTTGTCAATCCCTCCCGGGTAATAGATTGGTAAATAGGTAGAATGATAAAAGCAAATGGAATAACGGCAAATAAAACGTAGCAAGGTATTTATGTGTTTTTGATAATAAGATCTGAAAATAAAAGTTGCAAATAGAGGAAAAAGCAAATGGGAATATAGATCTGAAAGTATATGAAAGGAAAATAGACCCGGGGGCCGTAGATTTCAGTAGTGGCTTCTCTCGAAAAATAGCAACGGTGGGTAGACAAATTACTGTTGGGCAATTGATAGAAAAGAAAATAATTATGACGATATCCAAGACAATGATCATGTATATAGGCATCACGTCCAAGATTAGTAGACCGACTCCTGCCTGCATCTACTACTATTACTGCACACGTCGACCACTATCCCGCATGCATCTAGTGTATTAAGTTCATGGAAAAACGGAGTAATGCAATAAGAATGATGATATGATGTAGACAAGATCTATTCATGTAGGAACAGTACCCATCTTTTTATCCTTAATAGCAACAATACATGCATGCCTTGCTACCCCTTCTGTCACTGGGAAAGGACACCGCAAGATCTAACTTATTACAAATCACCTCTTCCCATTGTAAGATAAACAGATCAAGTTGGCCAAAAAAACCAAATATCGGAGAAGAAATACGGGGCTATAATAATCAAGAATGGATATTAAATCAAGGCAAATCTGATCATAAACTCACAATTCATCGAATCCCAACAAACACTTCGCACAAAAGTCATTACATCAAATAGATCTCCAAGAGACCATTGTATTGAGATACAAAGAGAGAAGAAGCCATCTAGCTACTACCCACGAACCCGTAGGTCTGTGGTAAACTACTCACGCATCATCGGAGAGCAGCAATGAGGATGATCAACCCCACTGTGATTGTGTTCCCCTCCGGCGGAGTGCCAGAAAAGGGCTATAGATTGGATCTCATGGCTCTGGAACTAGCGGAAGATGGAATAAAATTTCGTTGACTCCCCTAGGGTTTTTATACTATGGAGGTATTTATAGAGCGAAGAGGCGGTGCGGGAGGCCACCGAGGTGGGCACAACCAACCTGAGCGCGCCTAGGGGCCCAGGCGCGCCCTGGTGGGTTGTCCCCCCCTCAAGGCGCCCCCTAGGTGCTTCTCTGGCCCATCGGATGTCTTCTGGTCCAAAAAAATCCACAAAAAGTTTCGCTGCATTTGGACTCCGTCTGGTATTGATTTTCTGCGATGTCAATAGGTTAGTCCCAAAAAATGATATAAAATGATTGTAGAACATTCAAGAACGATAGTATAAGAGCACGGAACAATAAAAACTTACAGATACATTGCAGCGTATTAGTGTGCGATGCATTAATCACAAATGGTGATGTAAAAAAACCCGTCAAAAAGATGCAAAACGTTTGCGATGAAGGATTCATCAAACACAGTTCAAATTTTAGTTGCGTGTGTGTTGCGGGGCACACAGTTCAGTTCAATTAACTGCTTGCGATGAGGAAGAAGAACAGAAATGGACAACCAAATGAAGGTGTGTGCGATATAGAGCATACAGTTCACTCAGATTAACTGTTTGTGATGAGGCGGAACAACATAAACGGGCAGCCAGATGAAGGTGTGTGCGATTGAGGGCATACGCTTCAGAAGGATTAACTATTTGCGATTAGGCAACACAACAGAAACGGTCAGCCAGATCAACGTGTCTGTGATTGACGGCGTACACTTCACATAGATGAACTGTTTGCGATTAGCCACAACAAACATAAACAGATAGACAGATCAATGTGTGTGCACTAGACGGGCACACATTCTAATTAAAAGAAGTGTGCACGATGGTAATAACAAGCACGCACGATTACTGGAACAATACGTGTGCTGACATTGCCTATTGCGGTGCACCCTATGTTGCAGACGCCACGTGCGCGGCCGAGAACGCGTGCCCATGTTACGCCGTTCGGGAATAGTGCCGCACTTACAAATTATAGAACCATCAATAAATTCTGAGCCTGCATCCCGTCACATTCCAAATTACAAACCTGTTCAGACCGATCAAAACCTAAACGGTTTCCCTTTTACGAGCGTATTATTACCTGGTTATAAGTACTACTACTCCAAAATGACTGCACATTCCTCCTCAACTCCTCATCCACAAAAACAAACAAGTCATTCATCATCGTTCCCTTGCGTCTGCCATGGCCAGCGTGAGTTCTGGGTCGAGAGATTACCACAAGGGAGAGGCGAGCACGGAAGCGGAAGCACGAGAGATGTCCTGCCACGTCGCGAAAGCAGCCGACATGTCCCGCCGCGTGGCCGTAGCTGTACAGAGGTCCCGCCGCGCTGTCAATGCAGCAGACTGGTTCGACTGTGCCGCGGAAGCAGCAGAGATGTCCCGCCGCGCTGCGAATGCAACAGAGATGTCCTCCCGTGCCGCAGTGGCCTGGGAAAATGTCTCGCGGGCAGGCGAGGACTCTTATAGGCGCATGAATACGCTCGTCCGTAGCCATATGGATTAGATCTCCGGCTGGGCGAGGTTGTAGGACGACATGAAAGCCTTGTTTGAACAGGCTACCAGCGTCATCCGGAAACTAAGGGAGGGCAATGCAAAGCTCCGGGCCGAGCGCGACCTGCTGAGGGCGAAGATCGATGGAAGTGCGGAGTAGCAGGAGGAGACCACTGCCTTGTTGAAGAGGACCAGCGTCATCGCCAAGAAACTTATGGACGCAAATGACATGCTCCGCATCGAGCGCCAAAGGCTACTGGAGGAATTCGTGGATGCTCTCAAGCAGAGTCTTGAGGACAAGAAAGAGCTCATTTCCGCTCGACGTGGAGACTAGTTCCTTCTTCTTTTGCCCTAGTGTATTTCGGGCGTTTCCGCATGTGGCTTTTTTATTTTTCTTCCTAAATATGTAAGAAAATTATTATCCACTATCATCGTCCTTATATTCATCAGTCTTGCTATAAATCGCAGTCGATGCTATATAGGTCCGTCAGATCTTACATCAAGATCCGTGCAAAACTTTCTTTTCAGATTTCCTTTTTTCTCTCTTAAATCTCAGTTGAGTGAGACATAGCCACGTCATGAAACAGGTGCTCGAGCGCCATTAATGGAGACGTTGGGAGGGAGGTGGACGGCGGATAGAGGTCAAAGGGCTCTCCTCCCGATGATCATGCGCAGGGGTCTGGTCGCACGCCTCCCGTACTCAAATAGCTACTCCCTCTATCTCTCTCAATTTGACCAACCTAATAGAAGTCATATATTACAAACAAACATACCATTGGAAACTTTAGATGTTGTATTTCCAAAAGGTATAATTTTTGTGTCATATAGTTTATATTACGGTGATAAAATTGGCAACCTAGGTATACACCCAGGACTTGTAAACTGAAATGGAGGGAGTACCCCGCACGACACCTCCTAGCCAATAAAAAAAGGGGACGCGTGGCGACACGTAAATGATAAGTAGAACACCCACAGTTTCAATAATACTTGTGTTTCTGATTTGTAACGTGACATCACTTGTTCCAAAATGACTTTGTTGATTGTTGATGTGTGCGCCTTCGCAAATCGGACAAAAAATTTACCACAACATGTTTGTGCCAATGTCATGACACCATGCCAAGTTTCAGATTTTCAGGTGAGTTTTGGATTTACGGGAATTTTAAAACCAAGTTTCTCGATGTTTTCGGCCGAGCCAAGACGCCCAGATGTTTGAATTCCGTTCCCACTTCTTCTCTGGGACCTAGAAATTCGCCCAAGTACACATAAATGATTTTCTAACTAATTTTTGCGCACCTGAGCATGCGCTTGTACTTCAAATTTGAATTATGTGTATTAAATGCCTGGAAAAACAAATTAATATATAAAAAAAGGCCAAACAAACCTGAAATAATTCCAAAATTTAGCTACTTGTGTAAAAAAAAATCAAGGCAGGAGAATGCAGTGTATGTCGTTTCGCACACGGAGGTGACATGTTCCCTCTCGGAACCACAAGCCTTCTTGAAAGAAGCTCCAGTTTGCAAGAAGCTTATACCAAAGCTTGTCCCAATTCGGCCAAAAAAATTGCCACAATATGTTGGTACCATGTCATGATACCATGCCAAGTTTCATGATTTGCACGTATGTTTTGGATTTACAGGAATTAAGAAACTAAGTTTCTCAATATTTTCGGCCGAGCCACGACACCTAGATGTTTGAATTCCATTCCTATTTCTTGCATGGGACCTAGAAATTCACCCAAGGTCACACATGTGATTTTTCAACCAACTTTGGTGCACTAGAGCATGTGCTTGTAATTCAAATTTGAATTATGCACATTAAATGACCAGAAATTCAATTAATGTATAAAAAGGCCAAACAAACCCGGAATAATTACAAAATTTAGCACGCAACTCCTATTTGGTCTAAGATGCATGTGTAAAAAAAATTAAGGCGGGAGAAGGCAGTGTATGTCGCTTCGCACACGGAGGTGACATGTTTCCTCTCGGAACCACGAGCCTTCTGGAGAGAATATCTGGTTTGCAAGAAGCTTATACCAAAGCTTGTCCCAATTCGGCCAAAAAATTTACCACAACATGTTGGTGCCATGTCATGACACAATGCCAAGTTTCATGATTTTCAGGCGTGTTTTGGATTTATAGGAATTAAAAAACCAAGTTTCTCAATATTTCCGGACGAGCCACGACGCCTAGATGTTTGAATTCCATTCCCATTTCTTGCATTGGACCTACAAATTCACCCAAGGACACACATGTCATTTTTGAACCTACTTTGCTGCACTGGAGCATGTGCTTGTAGTTCAAATTTGAATTATGCACATTAAATGACCAGAAATTCAATTAATGTATAAAAAAGGCCAAGAAAACCCGGAATAATTCCAAAATTTAGCACGAAACTCCTATTTCGTCTAAGTTGTCTGTGTAAAAAAATTAAGGCTCGAGAAGGTAGTGTATGTCGTTTCGCACACGGAGGTGGCGTGTTCCCTCTCGGAACCACAAGCCTTCTTGAGAGAAGCTCTGGTTTGCAAGAAGCTTATACCAAAGCTTGTCCCAATTCGGCCAAAAAATTTACCAGAGCATGTTGGTGTTGTTGGAAATATGCCCTAGAGGCAATAATAAAATGGTTATTGTTATATTTCCTTGTTCATGATAATTGTCTATTGTTCATGCTATAATTGTATGAACTGGAAATCGTAATAAATGTGTGAATACATAGACCACAACATGTCCCTAGTGAGCCTCTAGTTAACTAGCTCGTTGATCAATAAATGGTTGTGGTTTCCTAACCATGGACATTGGATGTCGTTGATAACGGGATCACATCATTAGGAGAATGATGTGATGGACAAGACCCAATCCTAAGCATAGCACAAGATCATGTAGTTCGTTTGCTAGAGCTTTTCTAATGTCAAGTATCATTTCCTTAGACCATGAGATTGTGCAACTCCCGGATACCGTAGGAATGCTTTGGGTGTATCAAACATCACAACGTAACTGGGTGACTATAAAGGTGCACTAAAGGTATCTTCGAAAGTGTCTGTTGGGATGGCATGAATCGAGACTGGGATTTGTCACTCCGTATGACAGAGAGGTATCTCTGGGCCCACTCGGTAATGCATCATCATAATGAGCTCAATGTGACTAAGGAGTTAGTCATGGGATCATGTGTTACGGAACGAGTAAATAGACTTTCCAATAACGAGATTGAACAAGGTATGGGAATACCGACGATTGAATCTTGGGCAAGTAACATACCAATGGACAAAGGGAATTGTATGCGGGATTGATTGAATCCCCGACATCGTGGTTCATCCGATGAGATAATCGTGGAACATGTGGGAGCCAATATGGGTATCCAGATCCCGCTATTGGTTATCGGCCGAAGAGGTGTCTCGGTCATGTCTTCATGGTTCCCGAACCCATAGGGTCTACACACTTAAGGTTCGGTAACGCTAGAGTTGTAATGGGAATTGTATCTGGTTACCGAAATTTGTTAGGAGTCCCGAATGAGATCCTGTACGTCACAAGGAGTTCCGAAATGGTTCGGAGGTGAAGATTTATATATGGGAAGTCCAGTTTCAGTCACCGGAAAAGTCTCGGGGGTTATCAGTATCGTACCGAACCACCGAAAGGGTTTCGGGGATTCACCGGGAGGGGCCACCTGCCTCGGGGGACTAAGTGGGCTGAATATGGGTGGGAACCAACCCCCCTAGTGGGCTAGTGCGGCCCCCAAGAGTCCCAAGGCGCCTAGAGTTAAACCCCTAGGGGTGGGGTTCCCCCCCACCAATTTGGGGGGCAATCACCCCCCTTTTCCACCCCACTTTTGATGAATCTAGGGGGCCGACCCCCTCTCCCCTTCACCCTATAAATAGAGGGGAGTGGGAGGGCAGCCATACCTCAGCCCCTGGCACAGCCTCCCCCCTCCTACTCCTCCTCCTCCTCCGTCGAGCTTGGCGAAGCTCTGCCGGAGAACCACGAGCTCCACCGCCACCACGCCGTCGTGCTGCCGGAGTTCACCCTCAACCTCTCCTCCCCCTTGCTGAAGAAGGAGGAGACGTCCCTCGGCTGTACGTGTGTTGAATACGGAGGCGCCGTTCATTCAGCACTAGATCGGGTCTTCCACGATTTGAATCGCCGCGAGTACGACTTCATCAACCACGTTCTTTGCAACGCTTCCGCTTAGCGACCTTCAAGGGTATGAAGATGCACTCCCTCTCTCTCGTTGCTAGCATCTTCTAGATTGATCTTGGTGACACGTAGGATTTTTTTTGAATTATTACTACGTTACCCAATAGTGGCATCATGAGCTAGGTCTATGCATAGATTCTATGCACGAGTAGAACACAAGTAGTTGTGGGCGATGATTTGGTCAATTTTCTTGCCGTTACTAGTCCTATCTTGATTCGGAGGCATTGTGGGATGAAGCGGCCCGGACCGACTTTACGCGTATGCTTACGTGAGACTGGTTCCACCGCCTGACATGCACTTGTTAAATAAGGTGGCTAGAGGGTGTCTGTCTCTCCCACTTTTGTCGGGGTTCTGGTGCGACATATGCCAAAGGATGGCTTATCATGCATGGGGACAAGAGTATGTCGCCGGGCCCTGGAAGCGGGATAAGGCGATACTTGGGATGCCTACGAATCTTACCCAGGTTCGGAGCTCTCCGTGGAGATTACACCCCTAGTCCTGCTCTGCGGGGGCCCCGCGTCATGACTAATGTCAATATGGTAGCTACAAGGTTGCTCCTTGAGCTGTGTCGTCTAGAGGAGGAAGAAGGGCAAGGCTAGCTCTCTACCTTCGCTTTAGGGAGCGAGAATGATCGCTAGGGTTTCTCCCTCTCGATCTCTTTCTTTCTCTCTGTGTCTCTTAGGGTCCAACCCCTCCACATGGAGGACCCTGGGGGGCGGGGGTTTATATAGGCCTACCCCCCAGGGGTACAATGGTATTCTGGGAAAAGTGGCCCCCGACCGTCAGTGTCTCTGGGCACCGGCTTCTCCGCCGGCTGCTGGTGCCCGCCGTCTGTGGGCCCGCGTGATTGTCTTTTACTGTTGGCGTCCTTCTGCTGACGCGAGCATTGTCAGGGGGAGTGGCTACAGTGCCGCCGCCTCTCGGTTGTACACTGCCACCACGCCCTGTCTTATCATCTTGATGAGGTTCAGACCCCCAGGGCACGGTTAGCCGCCTGCTACAGGGCGGCCCGCCCCCCAGGCCGCCTGTTAAGGGTCGCTTGCTTCTGGGTGGCTCACCGACGGATGGGGTCAGCCGCCTGTTGGCCACTCCGACTTCGGGTAGTGGGATCATGGCCTCTGACCAGGGCTAGGTCATTGGTAACATGGCTACAGTGATATGCCACTTAAGGAGCGTCCGTAAGGTACACTCTCACTGTAGCCACGCTTCTATAGATTCTCTAAGGACATGCTTAACTATAGCCATGCCGTAGTCTCGTCGTGGTTCCCCAGCACATGTCCCGAGGGGGAGGCACGGGGCCGTCTTCTAGATGCTGGCCACCAGGCTGCCGCCCATCAGGGCTCCGCCACCTGCTAGCAGCCGGCTCCTAGGCGTTGCGGCCCTAGGAGGCGGCCTTGGTACACAGGCGGCCAGAGGATGACAGGCGGCCCCTATTTGTCTTGAAACACCATGGGTGGTTGATGAAGACACCCATGGTCAATATCTCCGACAGTAGTGAAGGAAATATGCCCTAGAGGCAATAATAAAGTTGTTATTTATATTTCCTTATATCATGATAAATGTTTATTATTCATGCTATTGTATTAACCGGAAACTTAGTACATGTGTGAATACGTAGACAAAACAGAGTGTCCCTAGTATGCCTCTACTAGACTAGCTTATTGATCAAAGATGGTTATGTTTCCTAACCATAGACATGAGTTGTCATTTGATCAACGGGATCACATTATTAGGAGAATGATGTGATGGACAAGACCCATCCGTTAGCTTAGCACTATGATCGTTTAGTTTTACTGCTATTGCTTTCTTCATGACTTATACATGTTCCTATGACTATAAGATTATGCAACTCTCGAAGACCGTAGGAACACCTTGTGTGCTATCAAACGTCACAACGTAACTGGGTGATCATAAAGATGCTCTACAGGTGTCTC
>LR738713.1:65574224-65595744 GCA_902687465.1 Secale cereale
GAAAGTGTTCGTGGTGTTGGCATAGATCAAGACTAGGATCTGTCACTCCGAGTGTCGGAGAGGTATCTCTGGGCCCTCTCGGTAATGCACATCATAATAAGCCTTGCAAGCAAAAGACTAATGAGTTAGTCACGAGATGATGTATTACGGAACGAGTAAAGAGACTTGCCGGTAACGAGATTGAACTAGGTATAGAGATACCGACGATCGAATCTCGGGCAAGTAACATACCAATGACAAAAGGAACAACGTATGTTGCTATGCAGTTTGACCGATAAAGATCTTCGTAGAAAATGTAGGAGTCAATATGAGTATCTAGGTTCCGCTATTGGTTATTGACCGGAGATGAGTCTCGGTCATGTCTACATAGTTCTCGAACCCGTTGGGTCCGCACGCTTAACGTTTGATGACGATCGATATTTAGAGTTTATGAGTTTTGATGTACCGCAGGAGTTCGGAGTCCCGGATGAGACCGGGGACATGACGAGGAGTGTCGAAATGGTCGAGACGTAAAGATCGATATATTGGACGACTATATTCGGACATCGGAAAGGTTCCGAGCGATTCGGGTATTTTTCGGAGTATATGGGCCTTATTGGGCCATACGGGAATAGAGGAAAAGGCCAAAAGGAAGGAGGCGCGCACCCCCCTTCTGGTCCGAATGGACAAGGGGTGCAGCCCCCTTTTCCTTCTCCCTCTCCACCTCTTTCCTTCTCTCCTACTCCGTAAAGGAAAGGGGAATCCTACTAGGACTTGGGAGTCCTAGTAGGACTCCCCACACTTGGCGCGCCCCCTCTAGGGCCGGCCTCTCCCTTGCTCCTTTATATACGGGGGCAGGGGGGCACCCTAGGACACACAAGTTGAATTGTTTTAGCCGTGTGCGGTGCCCCTCTCCACAGAAACACACCTCGGTCATACCATTGCAGTGCTTAGGCGAAGCCCTGCGCCGGTAGATACATCATATCTGTCACCATGCCGTCATGCTGGCAAAACTCTCCCGTGAAGCTCAACTGGATCAAGAGCTCGTGGAACGTCATCAAGATGAACGTGTGCTGAACGCGGAGGTGCCGTACGTTCGGTGCTTGACCGGTTGGATCGCAAAGAAGTTCGACTACATCAACCGCGTCACTTGACGCTTCCGCTCCCGGTCTACGAGGGTACGTAGACACACTCTCCCCCTCGTTGCTATGCATCTAGTAGATAGATCTTGCGTGATTGTAGGAAATTTTTGAAAATACTACATTTCCCAACAGTGGCATCATGAGCCAGGTCTATGCGTAGATGATATGCATGAGTAGAACACAATGAGTTGTGGGCGATACTAGTCATACTGCTTACCAGCATGTCATACTTTGCTTCGGCGGTATTGTGAGATAAAGCGGCCCGGACCGACATTACGTGTACGCTTACGCGAGACTGGTTTCACCGTTATGAGCACTCATTGCTTAAAGCTGACTGGCGGGTGTATGTCTCTCTCACTTTAGCTGAATCAAGTGTGGCTACGCCCGATCCTTGTGAAGGTTAAAACAACACATACTTGACGAAACATCGTTGTGGTTTTGTATACGTAGGTAAGAACGGTTCTTGTTAAGCCCATAGCAGCCATGTAAAACTTGCAACAACAAAGTAGAGGACGTCTAACTTGTTTTTGCAGGGCATGTTGTGATGTGATATGGTCAAGACATGATGAGATATACGGTTTTGTATGAGATGATCATGTTTTGTAAAGTTATCGGCAACTGGCAGGAGCCATATGGTTGTCGCTTTATTGTATGAAATGCAATCGTCATGTACTTGCTTTACTTTATCACTAAGCGGTAGCGATAGTCGTAGAAGCAATAGTTGGCGAGACGACAACGATGCTACGATGGAGATCAAGGTGTCGCGCCGGTGACGAAGGTGATCATGACAGTGCTTTGGAGATGGAGATCAAAAGCACAAGATGATGATGGCCATATCATGTCACATATTTTGATTGCATGTGATGTTTATCTTATTATGCTTCTTATTTTGCTTAGTTCGACGGTATCATTATAAGATGATCCCTTACTAAATTTCAAGGTATAAGTGTTCTCCCTGAGTATGCACCGTTGCGAAAGTTTGTCGTGCCGAGACACCACGTGATGATCGGGTGTGATAAGCTCTACGTTCAAATACAACGGGTGTAAGCCAGTTTTGCACACGCAGAATACTCGGGTTAAACTTGACGAGCCTAGCATATGCAGATATGGCCTCAGAACACTGGAGACCGAAAGGTCGAGCGTGAATCATATAGTAGATATGATCAACATAAGATGTTCACCATTGAAACTACTCCATCTCACGTGATGATCGGACATGGTTTAGTTGATTTGGATCACGTGATCCTGTAGATGACTAGAGGGATGTCTATCTAAGTGGGAGTTCTTAAGTAATATGATTAAATTGAACTTTAATTTATCATGAACTTAGTCCTCGTAGTATTAGCATATCTATGTTGTAGATCAATAGCTCACGATGTTGCTCCCCGTTTATTTTTTATATGTTCCTAGAGAAAACTAAGTTGAAAGATGTTAGTAGCAATGATGCGGAATTGTTCCGTGATCTGAGGATTATCCTCATTGCTGCACACAGAATTATGTCCTTGATGCACCGCTAGGTGACAGACCTATTGCAGGAGCAGATGTAGACGTTATGAACGTTTTGACAAAAGCTCGGTATGATGACTACTTGATAGTTTAAGTGCACCATGCTTTACGGCTTAGAACCGGGACTTCAAAAACGTTTTGAACGCCACGGAGCATATAAGATGTTCCAAGAGTTGAAATTAGTATTTCATACTCATGCCCGTGTCGAGAGGTATAAGACTTCTGACAGTACTTTGCCTACAAGATGGAGGAGAATAGCTCAACCAGTGAGCACGTGCTCAGATTGTCTGGGTACTACAATTACTTGTATCAAGTGGGAGTTAATCTTCAAGATAAGATAGTAATTGACAAAGTTCTCTAGTCACTATCACCAAGTTAGTAGAACTTTGTGATGAACTATAATATGCAAGGGATGACCAAAGGAATTCTCGAGCTCTTCGTGATGCTGAAGTCGGCGAAGGTAGAAATCATGAAAAAGCATCAAGTGTTGATGGTTAAAAAGACCACTTGTTTCAAGTAAAGGGCAAAGGGATAGAAGGGGAACTTCAAGAAGAATGACAAGCAAGTTGTCACTCCCGTGAAGAAACCCAAAGCTAAAACTCAAGCCTGAAACCAAGTGCTTCTACTGCAAAGGAAATGGTCACTGGAAGTGGAACTGCCCTAGATACTTGGCGGATAAGAAGGATGGCAAAGTGAACAAAGGTATATTTTGATATATAGATTATTGATGTGTACTTTACTAGTGTTCATAGCAACCCCTAGGTATTTGATACCGGTTTAGTTGCTAAAATTAGTAACTCGAAACGAGAATTGCAGAATGAACAGAGACTAGTTAAAGGTGAAGTGACGATGTGTGTTGGAAGTGGTTCCAAGATTGATATGATCATCATCGCACACTCCCTATACTTTCGGGATTAGTGTAAAACCTAAATAAATGTTATTTGGCATTTGCGTTGAGCATGAATATGATTTGATCATATTTGTTGCAATACGGTTATTCATTTAAAGTCATAGAATAATTGTTATTCTGTTTACATGAATAAAACCTTCGATGGTCATACACCCAATGAAAATAGTTTGTTGGATCTCGATCGTGGTGATACACATATTCATAATATGGAAGCCAAAAGATGCAAGGTCAATAATGATAGTGCAACTTATTTGTGGCATTGCCGTTTAGGTCATAATGGTGTAAAGCGCATGAAGAAACTCCATAGTGATGGACTTTGGAATCAGTTGATTATGAATCACTTGGTGCTTGCGAACCATGCCTCATGGGCCAGATGACTAAAACTCCGTTCTCCGGAACAATGGAGCGAGCAACAGATTTGTTGGAGATCATACATACAGATGTATGTGGACCAACGAGTGTTGAAGCTCGCGGCGGGTATCGTTCTTTTCTGACCTTCACTGATGATTTGAGCAGATATGGGTATATCTACTTAATGAAGCACAAGTCTGAAACATTTGAAAAGTTCAAAGAATTTCAGAGTGAAGTGGAGAATCATCGTAACAAGACGATATGATCGTAGAGGTAAAATATTTGAGTTAGCGAGTTTGGCCTTCAGTAAAAACAATGTGAAATAGTTTCACTACTCACGCCACCTGGAACACCACAGTGTAATGGTGTGTCCGAACGTCATAACCGTACTTTATTAGATATGGTGCGATCGATGATGTCTCTTACCGATCTACCACTATTGCTTTTGGGGTTATGCATTAGAGACAGCTACATTCACGTTAAATAGGGCACCATCTAAATCCGTAGAGATGACACCGTATGAACTGTGGTTTGACGAGAAACCTAAGCTGTCATTTCTTTAAGTTTGGGACTGCGATGCTTATGTGAAAAAGTTTCAACATGATAAGCTCGAACCCAAATAGGAGAAGTAAATCTTCATAGGATACCCAAAAGAAACTGTTGGGTACACCTTCTATCACAGATCCGAAGGCAAGGTCTTTGTTGCTAAGAGTTGATCCTTTCTAGAGAAGGAGTTTCTCTCGAAAGAAGTTAGTGGGAGGAAAGTAGAACTTGATGAGGTAATTGTACCTTCTCCCAAATTGGAACGTGGAACATCACAGAAACTAGTTCCAGTGATTCCTACACCAATTAGTGAGGAAGCTAATGATGATGATCATGAAACTTCAAATAAAGTTTCTGCTGAACTTCGTAGATCAACCAGAGTTCGTTTCCGCATCAGAGTGGTACGACAACCCGGTTCTGGAAGTCATGTTACTGGACCATGATGAACCTACGAACTATGAGGAAGCGATGATGAGCCCAGATTCCGCAAAATGGCTTGAGGCCATGAAATCTGAGATGGGATCCATGTATGAGAACAAAGTGTGGACTTTGGTTGACTTGCCCGATGATCGGCAAGCCATAAAAAATAAATGGATCTTCAAGAGGAAGACTGACGCTGACGGTAATGTTACTGTTTACAAAGCTCGACTTGTTGCGAAACTTTTTCAACAAGTTCAAGGAGTTGACTACGATGAGACTTTCTCACCCGTAGCGATGTTTAAGTCTGTCCGAATCATGTTAGCAATTGCCGCATTTTATGAAATCCGGCAAATGGATAACAAAACTGCATTCTTTAATGGATTTATTAAAGAAGACTTGTATATGATGCAACCAGAAGGTTTTGTCAATCCTAAAGGTGCTAACAAAATGTGCAAGCTCCAGCGATCCATCTATGGACTGGTTCAAGCATCTCGGAGTTGGAATATACGTTTTGATAAGTTGATCAAAGCATATAGATTTATACAGACTTGCGGTGAAGCCTGTATTTACAAGAAAGTGAGTGGGAGCACTACAGCGTTTCTGATAAGTTTATGTGAATGGCATATTGTCGATCGAAAATGATGCAGAATTTTCTGGAAAGCATACATGATTGTTTGAAAGGTGTTTTTCAAAGAAAGACCTTGGTGAAGTTGCTTACATATTGGGCATCAAGATCTATAGAGATAGATCAAGACGCTTGATAAGACTTTCGATGAGTACATACCTTGATAAGATTTTGAAGTAGTTCAAAATGGATCAGTCAAAGAAGGAGTTCTTGCCTGACTTGTAAGGTGTGAAGTTGAGTAAGACTCAAAGCCAGACCACGGCAGAAAAATATAGAGAGAATGAAAGTCATTCCCTATGCCTCAGCCATAGGTTCTATAAAGTATGCCATGCTGTGTACCAAACATGTTGTGTACCTTGACATGAGTTTGTCAAGGGGGTACAATAGTGATCCAGGAGTAGATCACTGTACAACGGTCAAAATTATCCTTAGTAACTGGATGACTAAGGAAATGTTTCTCGATTATGGAGGTGATAAAGAGTTCGTCGTAAAGGGTTACGCCGATGCAAGCTTTGACACTAAATTTAGATGACTCTAAGTATCAATCTGGATGCGTATTGAAAGTGGGAGCAATTAGCTAGAGTAGCTCTATGCAGAGCATTGTAGACATAGAAATTTGTGAAATACATACAGATCTGAATGTGACAGACTCGTTGACTAAACTTCTCTCACAAGCAAAACATGATCACACCTTATTACTCTTGGGTATTAATCACATAGCAATGTGAACTAGATTATTGACTCTAGTAAACCCTTTGGGTGTTGGTCACATGGCGATGTGAACTATGGGTGTTATTCACATAACGATGTGAACTATCGATATTAAATCACATGGCGATGTGAGCTAGATTATTGACTCTAGTGCAAGTGGGAGACTGAAGGAAATATGCCCTAGAGGCAATAATAAAGTTGTTATTTATATTTCCTTATATCATGATAAATGTTTATTATTCATGCTAGAATTGTATTAACCAGAAACTTAGTACATGTGTGAATACATAGACAAAACAGAGTGTCCCTAGTATGCCTCTACTAGACTAGCTCATTGATCAAAGATGGTTATGTTTCCTAACCATAGACATGAGTTGTCATTTGATCAACGGGATCACATCATTAGGAGAATGATGTGATGGACAAAACCCATCCGTTAGCTTAGCACTATGATCGTTTAGTTTTACTGCTATTGCTTTCTTCATGACTTATACATGTTCCTATGACTATGAGATTATGCAACTCCGAATACCGTAGGAACACCTTGTGTGCTATCAAACGTCACAACGTAACTGGGTGATCATAAAGATGCTCTACAGGTGTCTCTGAAAGTGTTCGTGGTGTTGGCATAGATCAAGACTAGGATTTGTCACTCCGAGTGTCGGAGAGGTATCTCTGGGCCCTCTCGGTAATGCACATCATAATAAGCCTTGCAAGCAAAAGACTAATGAGTTAGTCACGAGATGATGTATTACGGAACGAGTAAAGAGACTTGCCGGTAACAAGATTGAACTAGGTATAGAGATTCCGACGATCGAATCTCGGGAAAGTAACATACCAATGACAAAATGAACAACGTATGTTGTTATGCGGTTTGACCGATAAAGATCTTCGTAGAATATGTAGGAGCCAATATGACCATCCAGGTTCCGCTATTGGTTATTGACCGGAGATGAGTCTCGGTCATGTCTACATAGTTCTCGAACCCATAGGGTCCGCACGCTTAACGTTTGATGACGATCGGTATTATGAGTTTATGAGTTTTGATGTATCGAAGGAGTTCGGAGTCCCGGATGAGACCGGGGACATGACGAGGAGTCTCGAAATGGTTGAGACGTAAAGATCAATATATTAAACGACTATATTCGGACATTGGAAAGGTTCCGAGTGATTCAAGTATTTTTCGGAGTATATGGGCCTTATTAGGCCATACGGGAATAGAGGAGAAAGGCCAAAAGGAAGGAGGCGCGCGCCCCCCCTCTGGTCCGAATTGGACAAGGGGTGCATCCCCCTTTTCCTTCTCCCTCTCCACCTCTTTCCTTCTCTCCTACTCCGGAAAGGAAAGGGGAATCCTACTAGGACTTGGGAATCCTAGTAGGACTCCCCACACTTGGCACCCCCCTCTTGGGCCGGCCTCTCCCTTGATCCTTTATATACGGGGGCAGGGGGGCACCCTAGGACACACAAGTTGAATTGTTTTAGCCGTGTGCGGTGCCCCTCTCCACAGAAACACACCTCGGTCATACCGTTGCAGTGCTCAGGCGAAGCCCTGCGCCGGTAGATACATCATATCTGTCACCACGCCGTCGTGCTGGCGAAACTCTCCCGTGAAGCTCAACTGGATCAAGAGCTCGTGGGACGTCATCAAGCTGAACGTGTGCTGAACGCGAAGGTGCCGTACGTTCGGTGCTTGATCGGTTGGATCGCAAAGAAGTTCGACTACATCAACCGCGCCACTTGACGCTTCCGCTCCCGGTCTACGAGGGTACGTAGACACACTCTCCCCCTCGTTGCTATGCATCTAGTAGATAGATCTTGCTTGATCGTAGGAAAATTTTGAAAATACTACGTTTCCCAACAAGTAGTCCCCGAAGCTGGTGGAGCTCTGCGGTCGTAAGCGGGACTGCGGGGTTCCAGCAGTTTCCCACTCCAAGTAAGGTTTGGTTGTGCTTCTGGAAGGTCCGACTTCTAGCAGCCGAGCCATTGTCTTCTGGGAGGGCCGGCTTCTAGCAGCCGGGCCTTTGTCTTCGAGTCTTCGAGTCTTCTAGCAGCCGAGCCATTGTCTCCACGCGTCATCATTTCACCATGCCGCCCTGCTAGGCCACGCGCGCGATGGGACACAGTAGCAGGCTAGGGCCCACCACTACAGGGCCACAACACGCGCGCGGACCTGTTGCGGCAGAGGCAATCAATTGCCCTCCCCACGCGCATTAAATGCACGCGGATTAGGCGCGAAAAAGGCATGGGTCGTGCGGGGCGTGGCCCAGTTAATCCCAAGCCCCGCCCCCTCGGCTTCGTCGTCCCGAGCCTATAAGTAGGCGCGGGAGGGGGCGAGCGCTGCCCACGCGCACACCCCCGCTCCATCTTCTTCGTCGCTCCCTCTTGCGCACTCTGCCACCGTCTCGCGCATCGCTCCGCCAGAGTTCACCCTCGCCCCAAGCCATGGCCGCGGAAGCGCGGGTCCACCGCTTCGGCGAGTGGGACGGCAGCGAGGTCATCGACGAGCATGTGTACTACCTCCGCCGCTCGCGGCGGTAGCCTCCCGCCGAGAAGGTCGCCGTGCGTCTTGCACCGTCGACCGAGATCAGGCCGGCGCCGCGGCTGGGCGAGCGGGTAGTCTTCCGTTCGCACTTCCCCTGCGGCTTCGGGCTCCCCGTCGACGGGTTCTTCCGCTCCTTTCTTGATTTCTTCAACGTGCAGCCCCACCACATCACGTCGAACATGGTGGTGACACTGGCTTCCTTCGCCGTCCTCTGTGAGGGGTACCTCGGGATACTCCCCATGGTCGAGTTGTGGAGCGAGCTCTTCTACCTGAAGCTCGGTACCTCACTCTGGGGCGAGGCTGCCCAGTGCAGCGGGTGCATCGCCGTGAAGCGCACCGGGGTCAAGAACCATTTCCCGCCGCCTGCCCTCGTGCATTCGTCGAAGTTGTGGCAAAATACATATTTTATGTCTCCAATGTCGACTCGGAGCATGACTTCATCAACTTGCCGAATTATGCCGCCGGCCCGCCTGTCGAGCCCTGTGCCACCTGGAAGTTCCGGCCCGTATCCCTCATGCCTGGGGCCTCTATTGCCGTGAGGCGCCTTCGGGAGATGAAGGAAAACGAGGGCCTGGTGTTCTCGGACCTCCTGGCCACTTTTGCGGAGCACCGAGTGCTGCAGCTGCAGTCCCGCCCGCACCTGATCTACGACACGAGTGGGCACCGGGACCCGAGCCGGACCTGCACCAAGCAGAAGCCGTACAAGGAGGTGGCCCTTGGTGAACTCCGTCTCCAACTGCAAGTTGTTTGAGTCGGGCTGGGCGTTTGGCAAACCGCCGTACAGCCGCAGCAACCCGCCGCCTGCGGTGAGCCCCCTTTCTCTTTCTTCTTCTTTCCTTCTTCCGCCCGCCCCAGCCGCCTGACCCTGGTGCCGCTTTGCAGATCTTCCCCGGCCAGCCGGAGCCGGGCTTTGAGCAGCCGGGCCGCCCGTTGATGCCGGACTGCTCCCAGAGCATCACGAGCGACCCCGATCTAGGGGTGGCCGCCATGGAGGAGGAGGAGGTCACAGGCGACGGGGGCCAGCCGACAGGCGGCTCGTCATGAGGCGGGTCGAGGACTGGCGAGACGATGACGAGGAGGAGGAATGCCGCCTCGCGTACAAGAGGCGGACCCGGTTGGGAGCAGCAGCTATTCGATGGCGCCGCCAACCGCAGCCGGCCGCTCGAAGCGCCGGGCCTCTGTCGGGCTGCCCGAAGCCCGGCCCAAGAAGCCCAAGGCCTCGGTCGCCACCACCAAACGCCAGGAGGCGGCCGCCAAGGCGGCCCTTCTTAGGGTCCCTAAGCCCAGGCCGACCGTATCCGCGTAAGTGCGGCGTCCTACCTTTCTCTCTATATTTGTTCTAGTCTTTGGCCCTCTTCGTGGCTGATCTTACTGTCCTTTGGGATCACTTGAACAGTGCCCCGCTTTCCCTCTCGCGAGCCCCTGTGGGCTCGGTGGTTGGGGGCACGGGCGCCCCTTCTGCGCCGCGCCATGTGGATCCTACCGCCGCCCTCCGAGAAGCAACGGAAAGGAATGCGCGAGAGGCGCGGGAAGAGCGGTAGGCCGCGGTCCGCCAGCAGGTGGTGGCTGACGCCGCAGCCAAGGCCGAAGCCGAGGCGGCCACCAAGGCGCAGACAGATGCCGCCATCCAAGCTCAGGAGCAGAAGGCGGCCCTCCAGCAGTCAGCGAGCCGTGCTGATCCTCAGCACGTGGCTCCGCCAGAGCCGTCTGTTCAATTGCTAGCTGGCGGCGATTGGCCGGCTCTTGACAAGGAGGGGGACGGCCACGCCGCCATGGAGGCGGAAGGAACCCCCTCCCGTGCCGCCTTCTTGGGCGCAGGACAGTCGGCCCGTGGGGGCGGACGTGCCGGCGGCGGAAGGCGTGCTGGTGGCAGGCCCGCTGCCTACCACCCGAGTTCCAGCCTGCCCGCGTTCGGCGAGGGCGGCCTCAGCCCCGTGGCAGGTAGAAGCCGGCGTTGCCAGCTCATCGTCGCCAGACAACGAGGCCACCAACGCAGCGCCACCAGGCTGGACGCCCGGGGGCGGCAGCGTGTTGAACGTCGCGTCCCGGGATGTCCTCGATCGGTTCAACTCTCTGGGCAAGATCATGCAGACGGTCTTGCGGGAGTTCTTTGCCACATGGACTTCCGTCCGGGTACGTTGATTTCTGCTTCAATTTCTATTGCTTCAATTTCTCTCATGGGGGCGCGTTAGAGCACCCACTGGGTGTAGTCCCCGAGTTCCGAGCCGGCTGCTGAGCAGGCGGCTTGGAACTCCAAGGTGCTACTTTGGGAGCTAACTTATTTCTTGCTGCAGGACTACCACAATCTTCGGGTGGCGGCCTACAACTCCCAGCATCTGGAGCTAGCCCAGCTGAAGGCCGCCCTGGCCGAGAGCCGGAGTAAGTATCTCCTTTTCCTCTTTGCGGGGGCGCGTCAGCGCACCCGCTAGGTGTAGTCCCCGACTTCCGGGCCGGCTGCTGAGCAGGCGGCCTGGAACTCCAAGGTTGTTTTGTTTTCTCACTGGTGCTAATGCTCCTCCTCCTCTCTTGTCAGCAACCGTAACCGACCTCCGCAACCAGCTAGGTGAAGTCCAGTCCAAACTCGCCGTCAAGGAGAAGGAGCGCAGCCTCGCCGTCCAAGAGCGTGACCGCCTGGCCAAGGAGTTGGCAGAGCAGGCGGCGACGCACAAGGTGGAGCTCAAGAAGCTGGCGGACGCTGAGGAGCTTCTTCAGGCCGAGTTCGAGACTGAGTGCTTGAACTGGGCCGAGACAGAGACGGCCCTGCAGGACGGCTATGGGGCCATCGAGGACATGGTTGACGGTAAGCTGCTTCTCCTTTCTTTCACGTGTTCTCCGTCTGTCGTAGCAGCCGGCTCCTTTTTCCTGATTCTTTGTCTTGTCCTTAGCGCAGAGTACTTCCCTGGCCATTCTGTTGCCGCCAGCCAAGCCAATGAGGCCCAACACGATGAGAGGCGTCGGGCGGGTCGGGTGATCGCACCTAACGCGCCTCGGACTCCCATCGAGCAACTCCTCGCTGTCAAGGCGCGCCTCCAGCCGGCCCACCGTCTACTCCATCATATTTTACGCGTCGGATCCTAGCAACTGGCCGCCCTCTGGCCAGACGTCCCGGCACACCGCACTCCCAGCCGGGCCACCGAATGGCTGGAGGCGGCCGTCGGCCGCTTCGAGGCTTGGAAGGGCGCTGCAGCAAGAGCCGGCACGCGGACCGCCCTGGAATTTGCCAAGGGCTGGTACCCCGATCTGGATTTCGCTTAGCTGGCGACCTTTCGCCTGGAAGCCGAGCCCGAGCTAGCGGCGGTACGGGGAGACCTCATCAAGCGCGCCGCCGCGGTTGCTGAATATGCCAACACTACCGTCTTCATCCCGGAGTAGGATGAAAACGGTCATGTGGTGCCGCCTAACATCTTTGGGCTGGACCTGACGGCACCGGAGGAGCTGGATGAGGAGATCGCCTCGAGCAACGAGGGTGAGGATGAGGATGACGACGACGAGGAAGGCGGCTTTCTGGAGGAGGAGCCTCCTGCTCGTCACCAACCCGATCAGGCCTCCAGGAGCGGACCCTGCGGGACTGCACCGTCTGCCACAGAAGGCGACCAGGCCGAGACCCACCAGGCGGCCCCCTCAGCAGCCGGCCTAGCGGATCCCGTGGTGCCATCCGCCCCGCCTGCTGCACCTCTGGCCTAGGCGGCCGTGCTATCTTTCATTTCTTGTTTCTTTTAAGACTTGGTAGAGTTAGTCTCGAACAATTCCACCCATTGGGTGTATTCGCAAACAATTGCTGGAAGGCGGCCTTCGGGGCCTTCTGTTACGTAAATATTCTCTTAATTCTGCATATGTTTATGCTATTTGCCGGGTTCTAGAGTTAGCATCGTCCTTTGTTCCCTCGGGCGTGTTTCTTTTGCCGTCTCCTTTAACTACTGCCCTGCCAGCCAGACAGCCACTCTGTGGTCTGTGGCTGGGTCAGGTACTTAGCTGTTTTCTGGATAGGCAAGTATCCCGCCCTCTGGAACGCGGTTTGGCTAAGCTAGAAGCCGGCAGGCCGACTGCTCGGCAGTCGGCCAACTTGTCTCAAGGGCCGTCTTGCCCTATGTTTATTTTTCTTTAGCCATTTTTCATGTGGGCACCACTTCCTGCCTTTGACTCCCGCCAGTCAGACAGCCGCGTTCTGCGAGTCTGTGACCTTTAGGTGGGAGAGGGCTTGGATGCCGACACATTACTTGTCTGAATGTTGGAGAAAAAGTTTTAAACATAGGGCCAGGCGGAAAGCCCCCGAGCCATCTGCTCGGTCCCGGTGCCGCGCGAAGGAATGGAAATAACACATTCACATGCATAAAACTTATCATATAGATAAAGGGAGGGGTAGTCCCCAAGAGCTCCGTGGGGGTCCCGTTGTTTCGCAAAATACAGTAGATAGTATGATACATACTGCCTTTAGCTGTAAAAGGGAGGAAGAAGGTTCGTGTTCCACATGCGCTCTGACTCCTTGCCTGAGTCATCTCTTTTGCGTGCTCTTAGCTTCTCTGTGTCAATAAGGTAGTAGGCATCATTGCCGAGTACCTTGCTGATGATGAATGGCCCTTCCCAAGGGGCTGAGAGCTTATGCTGGCCGGCTGTTCGCTGGATCAGCCGGAGCACAAGATCCCCCTTGCGGAAGGATCGCGGCCTGACTCGCCGGCTGTGGTAGCGACGGAGACCCTGCTGGTAGATGGATGATCGATGGAGTGCTACCAGCCGGGCCTCCTCCAACAGGTCCACGCCGTCTTCTCATGCTTCTCTTGCTTCGGCTTCTGTGTACATGGTGACACGAGGCGAGTCAAACTCAACATCTGTTGGGATGACGGCCTCGGCCCCATAGAAGAGGAAGAAGGGGGTGAAGCCGGTTGATTTGTTCGGGGTCGTTCTGAGGCTCAAGAGGACAGACGACAACTCCTCGATCCAGCAGCCGGCCGATCGTTCAAAGGGCTCAACCAGCCGGGGCTTGATGCCGGACAAGATGAGGCCGTTTGCACGCTCAATTTGGCCGTTTGACTGTGGGTGGGCAACGAACGCTAAGTCCACTCGGATGCCCTGTGTTGCGTAGAAACGGGCAATGCTACTTTGGCAAAGTTTGTGCCGTTGTCGGTGATGATGATGTGTGGTATGCCATACCGGACTGTCCTATCAGCGATGAAGGTCATGGTAGTCGGGCCGTTGAGTTTCTTGATTGGCTTCCCCTCGATCCACTTGGTGAACTTGTCCACAACAACAAGCAAATGAGTCAAGCCGCCGCGTGTTGTCTTGAATGGACCCACCATGTCTAGTCCCCAAACTGCAAACGACCAAGTGATCGGAATAGTCTTGAGTGCAGAAGCTGACAGATGTTGCTTGGAGCTGAAGCACTGACAGCCACTGCATTTCTTGACTAAATCTTTGGCATCGTCCAAAGTAGTCGGCCAGAAGAAACTGTGGCGGAAAGCTTTGGCGACGAGGGATCTTGAGGCCGCGTGGTGGCCACATTCGCCTTGATGAATATCTCTCAAAATGTCCAGACCCTTTTCTGCTTCCACGCAGCGCTGGAAGACACCGGTTTCGCTGCGTCTGACAAGCTCTCTATTTATTATTGTATATGCTGGAGCTCTGCGCTGAACTTGTCGTGCCAAGGTATCGTCTGCTAGCAACTCTCTTCTGAGCAGAAAATTGAGGATTGGTTGTGCCCATGATGGTGTTGTTACTCCTGTTACTTCTACCACTGAAACTAGGGTGGTTGGGCTGGGAGGCGGATGGCTGGAGTGAGCTGCTTGCTGTGCTTCTGAAGTCCCCGGGCCGGCTGCAGCAGTCCCTGGGCTGGGTTCTGAAGTCCTCGGGCCAGGTGCTGGTGCAACAGTCCCTTGACCGCCCGTTGGGGCTGAAGTTTGATGTGCTATTGAAGTCCTCGGGCCGGCTGCAGCAGTCCTCGGGCCGGGTTCTGAAGTCCCGGGGCCGAGTGTTGGTGCCGCAGTCCCCGGGACGCCTGTTGATGTGTCTGAGCCGGCCGCATCATTCCCCAGGCTGGGCTCTGAAGTCCCCGGACCGGGTGCTAATGCAGCAGTCCCTGGGTCGGCTGCTGAGGTATTTGGGCCGTCTTCCCCAGGATTGGCTGGCATGAAGATTGATTCTGACTCTCGTGACGGCTGGATAGACAGCTTGCGCAAGCATTGGAGGGACACGCCGGCTGGTATTGCTTGCCGGGTGGAGCCAATTCGTGCCAAGGCGTCGGCCTGAACATTGTCAGCTCGTGGTATGTGGAGGAACTCGTAGCCATCAAAATGCCCATAGATTTGCTGGACCTGGAAGCAGCAACTTGCCATGTTTGCATCTTTGGTGTCGCAATCACCAAACGATTGCTGGACCACCAAGTCCGAGTCACCGTAGCACAGCACTCGGCGGATGCCAATCTCTTTGGCCATCCGGAGCCCGTGAATGAGTGCCTCGTACTCGTCCATGTTGTTGGAGGCGGCAAAGTGGATTTGCAAGGTGTACTTGAGCTTGTCGCCTTTGGGAGAGGTGAGGACGACGCCGGCTCCCAAGCCAGTGCGCATATTTGATCCATCAAAGTGCATCTGCCAATGGGTTGAATCTGGAACAGGCGGAAGGTACTGGGTCTTAGCCCAGTCGACGAGGAAGTCGGCCAATGCTTGTGACTTGATGGTAGTGCGGGGCTGGTAGAAGATGGTGAAGGGGGCCAGCTCAATGGCCCACTTCCCCACTCGGCCTGAAGCATCTCTGTTGCCCATGATCTCAGCAAGCCGAGCCGTGCATACGACCGTGATCGGATGCTCTTGGAAGTACTGCTTGAGTTTCTTGGCGGCAAAGTACACACCATAGCACATCTTCTGGTAATGGGGATAGTTCTGCTTGGAAACTGACAGTACCTTGCTCAAGTAATAGACCGGCCTCTAGACGAGCAAGGCTTTGCCGTCTTCTGGGCGTTCGACCACAATCACAGTGCTGACCACCCGGCTGGTGGCGGCTATGTAAAGGAACATGGGTTCCTTGTCTGTTGGCGCCGCCAGGATAGGCGGCGTGGACATCACTTTCTTGAGTTGGTGGAAGGCTTCGTCCTCCTTGTCATTCCACTCGAAGCAGGTGGTCTTCTTCATCAATTGGTACAATGGGAGTGCCTTCTCGCCCAGCCGACTGATGAATCGGCTGAGCGATGCCAGGCACCCAGTGAACTTCTGGACGTCTCTTATGCGAGTTGGCCTCTCCATCCTCTCAATGAACTTGATCTTTGCGGGGTTGCACTCGATGCCGCGTTCAGACACCAGGAAGCCAAGGAGCTAGCTTGCTGGTACCACGAAGACGCATTTCTCTAGGTTTAGCTTGATCTGAAAGCGGCGCAGGTTTTCGAAGGTCTCTTGGAGGTCCTCCAATAGAGTTCCCCTCTTCTCCGTCTTCACCACGATATCGTCCACGTAAATGGGGGCATTTCTGCAAAGTTGCTTGAGGAGACACTTTTGCATGCAACATTGAAAGGTGGTGCCGGCATTTCTCAAGCCGAACGTCATAGTCAGGTAGCAGAAGGCCCCAAATGGCATGAGGAAGGCGGTCTTCAGGTGGTTGGCTGGATCCAGTTTGATCTGGTGGTATCCGGAATAGGTGTCAAGGAATGACAGCAACTCACATCCGGTTGTGGAGTCAATCACTTGGTCTATTCGCGGCAGAGCAAACGGATCCTTAGGGCATGCTTTGTTGAGGCTGGTGTAGTCAATGCACATGCGCCATTTGTTGTTCTTGTTCAGCACTAGGACAGGGTTGGAGAGCCACTCCGGGTAGAACACTTCCATAATGAAGCCGACTGCTAGCAGGCGGGCGACTTCTTCTCCAACAACTCTTCTTTTTTCTTCTGACAGGTGGTGGAGTGGTGATACGTCCAAAACGTATCTATAATTTCTGCTTGCTCCATGACTCTTTTGTGTGATATTGCTATGATATTTATGCACTTCCATACACTTTTGATCATATTTGGACTAACCTATTAACTCAATGCACCCCAGTGCCAGTTTCTGTTTTCTGCTGTTTTTGTATTTCAGGTTTTCCCATTACGTAAATTGCCAGAAAAATCCCGGGAAAAATATATAAAAAATCAGCATTCCGGAAGCTTCCATGCGGCCAAAGTAGGGCCAGAGGGGGGCCACCAGGGCTCCAGGCGGCCAGAGGGCGCGGCCCCCTCCTGGCCGTGCTGCCAGGGCGCCTGGGCCCCCCTGGCCTCTTCTGACGCCCCCCTTTGGCATATATTTACACCGCGTCCCGAAACCCTCGAGGACGGAACCCTTTTTCGCGATCTCATCTCTGTTCCGCCGCCGCCGCGCTTCCAAGATCGGGTGCACCAGGAGAACTCTTCCCGGCACCCTGCCGGAGGGGAGGATCATCACCGGGAGCCTCTCCGCCACCATGGACGCCTCCCGGATGAGTTGTGAGTAGTCTCCCTTGGACCATGGGTCCATGACCAGTAGCTATGTGATGTTCTCCTCCCCTCTTTGTTCTTCATCGATTAGACCTCGTGAGCTGCCCTACATGATCGAGGCACATATGTAATCCTTATGCTGTTGCTATGATGAGTTTGCTGGGATTCGATGGATTATGAGATTATGTTCAGATTGTGTGTGAGTAATATATTTGATTTACCTCTTTTATATTTATGTTCTTGAGTAATTCTTGCATGTTCTCCATTGCTGTTTATTGCTTTGGCCAAGTAGTAGGTAGTAACTCCAAGAGGGAACGTTATGCTTGATTGTGGGTTCATGCCCCTCGATGACTAGCTTGAGTGACAGAAACATGAGTCTAGGGGATGTGCTGTTGCCACAAGGGGGAAACAACGGTGCTTGTACTTGCGGGTGCAAGGATTGTTTACTTTACACAAAGTTCTTTTAATGCAGTTGTCTGTTGCTTTGAGTTTACACTATGGGTGGGACTCGCAACTTAATACCAGCGAGATGTTCTGGATAGATATCTCAAGGTGGATGATCAGTAGTAGATGCAGATGGATTTCGGTCTACTTGCCTTGGCGTACCGCCCATGCTTTTGAGCCTCTACCTTTCTTTGCAGCATAGTTAGCATTGGTTTGCGCACATAATCCTGTCAATTGCCCAGCTGTAATTCATTTACCTCGCTTAGCTGTTTTATCGTCTTTTGGGAGAGAGACATCACTAGTGAACATCCTGGGACCCCGGTCCATATTACCATCACTGATCATACCCGTTATTTACTGTTCTTACTTACTAGTTGCATTTATACCTATCACTATTATCTCTTGCGTTTGATCCTTTGTAAACGACAAGGCCGGAGGGATTGACAACCTCTCTGTACTTGTTGGGAGCAAAGTTATTTGTATCTGTGTGCAGGTCCTGTCAATCGCTAAGTTGCGCCGCTAGCAGTTGACACCTTCTTGTTGACCCTCGGAGTCTCAGGGGATTCGATCCTTGGTATCTTTGCCAAGGGAAAACTACCGCTACACTGCATCTCAAACCTTCCACTTGGGGTAACCAACAAGGGGCGAGAAGCCATCAAGTGGCTGCCTGACCGGCTTCGCGTCTTCTCTCACATGTAGCTTGTGCTCGGCGGAATCCGTCGGGACACCAGGCATGTCTTTGGGGGACCATGCAAAGATGTCCCGATTCTGACAGGGGAAATCGACGAGCTCGCTTTCCTATTTGCTGTCTAGGTTTGACCCTATGACAGCAAATCGCTCCGGGTGTGACGGGTCCAAAGCAATCTTCTTGGTTTCCTTGGCTGGCTGGAATGAGCCTTGTGGTTCCGCCTCCTTGGGATTGGATGGTATGTCCGGCTGCTCGCCAGCCATTGCCACCAACCGATCAAGGCGGCGCTTCTCTTCAGCTATGACAAGGGACTTCGCCAGCCGGCTGCTGGCAGTGGCACACGCGATGGACTTCTCATAATCCTCGACTATGGTGATGATTCCTTTGGGGCCCATCATCTTCATCTTGAGGTAGGTGTAATGGGGCACTGCCATGAATTTTGCAAGAGCTGGCTGTCCCAATATGACATGGTAGGGGCTTTCCAGATTCACCACCTCAAACCAGACCGGCTCCCGCCGAAAATGCTTCTTGTCACCAAACATGACATCAATCTTGACCTTGCTGATTGGTGAGCAAGAGAGACCGGGGACGATGCCGTGGAACACGGTCCTGGTAGGCTGAAGCTGCTTCTCTTTGATGCCCTACTTCTCCATGGTGTCTCGATACATGATGTTGATGCTGCTGCCGCCGTCTACCAGCACTCGGGAGAAACGACAGGCCCGTCTGTCGGTGGAGAAAGTTGCATCCAAAACCATGGCGTAAGCTCCTGGTGAAGGCATGACAGCCAAGTGATCTTCACAGCTCCAACTCATGGGCCTTTCAGACCAATGCATGAACTCTGGGGCTTTAGAGGCGACGGTGTTGACTTCTCTGTGCTGCTCACGCCGGCTGTGCCTATCGTCCGTTTGGCTCGTGAAGACGACATAAGCTCCATACTCTTCTGGGAACTCATCCAGGACCTGGCCGCCTAGACGAGCCACCTATGGTTTTGGAGGTAGAGCCGCCTGCCCAGCAGGCGGCAGTGGCAGAGCTTCGCCTCTGGCAACCCGTGTGAGCTAGTGACACTTTCGTGTGACATGATTGGAGGGCTTCGCGCCGCTGTGAAACTTGCAAGGGGCATCCAGGGCTTGCTCAAAGGAGAAGGTGGGCTGCTAGGCCGGCTTGCCACCCTTCTGGCGCTTGGGACCTGCTTGAGCTTCTGGCTGCTGGCCTTCAACTGCCGCCACCGGCCGGCCGTTGGAAGCCGATGGGGGGGGGGCATTGCACTTATTATCTGTCTGCTGCTAGCGCCGACTAGACTCTCCAGCCGGCGTTCTAGGGGCCGGTGGGGCCATCTTCCCGGAGGCATCCACATGTAGTTCGGACTTCATGGAGGAATCTGCGGTGGCATACTTGTCTGCTATGCTTAGCAGCTCGTCCAGTGTGGTGGGCTCATCGCAGAGGAGCTTGTGCTTGAGCAAGGTGCCCTCTCTGCACCCGGCCGTAAAGTACTCGATGGTTTGCACCTCATGCACCCCTTCACAAGAGTTGCGCAGCTCGGCCCAACGCGTCAAGTAGTCACGAGCAGACTCGTTTGGACCTTGGACGCATAGGGAGAGCTGTCGTGGCTTGGGTGGCCGCTTGTAGGTGCTGGTGAAGTTGCGGGTGAATACGTCGGTGAAGTCCAGCTAGCTATTGATGCTGTTGGGCTTGATGCTGTTTAACCACGTCTGGGCCGTGCCCTGGAGCATGAGTGGCACATACTTCACCGCAACGCGCTTGTTGCCGGTTGCTATGCTGACGGCCATGGAGTAGTCCACCAACCAGTCCTCCGGCTTCACGGATCCATTGTACTTGGGAGTGTCTTGGGGGAGTGAGAAAACTTTCGGGAAAGGATCGTCACGGATGCGGGGACCGAAGCAAGCTGGACCGAGTGCGTCTTCTTCCTCGACCGCCTAGGACCGGGCCAGTCGGTCAAGGCGGTGGCGGGCATCATTCTCCCCAACTCCCTCGCGGCGGCCCAAGCGGCCTCCGAGGGGCAGATGGTCGACATGCGGCGGGGACACATGCCTCTCCCGGCGAGGGGGAGGCGAGCATTCGTTTCACCGCTCTATAGCCCTTGGGTGGCCGTCTTGATCATGCTCGATGGTGATGCGAGTCTGCCTGCTGCGGCTGGCAGCCGGCTCTGAGTCACGTCGGCTGCGAGCACCGACTATTGGCGAATGGGACGTAGCCCCTTGCTCCCGCTGAAGAGGATGGTTTTCCGCCTGCGCGTCGGCCTCCAGAGCCCGGCGACGGGCTTCCAGTTGCACGGCAGCCGTGTCGAGGAGCAGCTGGACGCGCTGTGTCATCCAGTGAAGCTCATATCTCTCTAAGTGTGTCAGCTCATCAACTACCACCTGGGCAGCCCTTAGGTTCTCCGACGGGGTGGCGTATACCGATCGTGGGGCCCCCAGCATGTCGGCCAGGACCCCGCCTCGGTCATGGACGGCGCTGGCTTGGCTGGGCTCGCCAACAGCCGGCATGCTGCCTATGGCATGGTCCATCTCGCGTCGGTAGGCTTCGGTGAGGCGCCGAGAGGCGGCTAACTTGTTGGCGTTGTCGAGGAGCGAGACGCGGAGTGCTTCCAGCGCCGCGCCGTCTGTCCTCGCGGCGATGGGGGCGGAGAGACTCCGCATGGCCGCCCGCAGCGGGTCCTGGCCAGACCCGTTGGAAGGCTCGTCGTGGCATGAGACCAACACTTCCGTGACGGTGCTGACGCTAGTGTCGCAGGTCGCAGGGGGAAGGGATCATCGATGAACACCATGTGGTCGGGGAAGGAGTCGGTGGATTCCGCGTCAAGGTCGACAATCATGTCGACGGGTGGATCAGATGAGCCAATGGATGTTGGGGAATGTAGCAGAATTCAAAAAATTTCCTATGCTTCACCAAGATCAATCTAAGGAGTCATCTAGCAACGAGCATAAAGGAGTGCATCTACATACCCTTTGTAGATCGCGAGCGGAAGCGTTCAAGAGAACGTGGATGATGGAGTCGTACTCATCGTGATCCCTATCACCGATGATCCCATCGCCGAACGGACGACACCTCCGCGTTCAACACATGTATGGTGCAGCGACGTCTCCTCCTTCTTGATCCAGCAAGGGGGGGGGGAGGAGAGGTTGATGGAGATCCAGCAGCACGACGACGTGGTGGTGGATGCAACGGAAAAACTGCAGGGCTTCGCCAAGCACCTGCGGGAGGAGGGAGATGTGT
>LR738713.1:65595859-65616184 GCA_902687465.1 Secale cereale
TGCGGCTGCCCTCTCCCCCCACTATATATAGGGGCCAGGGGGGCGCCGGCCCTAGGAGATGGGATCCCCTAGGGGGGCGGCGGCCAGAGGGGGAGCCTTGCCCCCAAGGCAAGGGGGGCGCCCCCCACCCCTAGGGTTCCCAACCCTAGGCGCAGGGGGGAGGCCCAAGGGTGTGCGCCAGCCCACTATGGGCTGGTCCCCCCCCTACGGCCCATGGGGCCCTCCGGGATGGGTGGCCCCACCCGGTGGACCCCCGGGACCCTTCCGGTGGTGCCGGTACACTATCGGTGACCCCCGGAACTCTCCCGACGGCCGAAACAGGACTTCCTATATATAATTCTTAACCTCCGGACCATTCCGGAACTCCTCGTGACGTCCGGGATCTCATCCGGGACTCCGAACAATATTTGGGTTACCGTGTGCATATATCTCTACAACCCTAGCATCACCGAACCTTAAGTGTGTAGACCCTACGGGTTCGGGAGACACGTAGACATGACCGAGACGACTCTCCGGTCAATAACCAACAGCGGGATCTGGATACCCATGTTGGTTCCTACTTGTTCCTCGATGATCTCATCGGATGAACCACGATGTCAAGGATTCACTTAATCCCGTATGCAATTCCCTTTGTCCATCGGTATAGTACTTGCCCGAGATTCGATCGTTGGAATACTGATACCTTGTTCAATCTCGTCATGGCAAGTCTCTTTACTCGTTCCGTAATACATCATCCCATGATTAACTCCTTAGTCACATTGAGCTCATTATGATGATGTCTTACCGAGTGGGCCTAGAGATACCTCTCCGTCATACGGAGTGACAAATCCCAGTCTCGGTTCATGCCAACCCAACAGAAACTTTCGGAGATACCCGTTGCGTAGCTTTATAGCCACCCAGTTACGTTGTGACGTTTGGCACACCCAAAGTATTCCTATGGTATCCGGGAGTTGCGCAACCTCATGGTCTAAGGAAAAGATACTTGACATTGGAAAAGCTTTAGCATTACGAACTACACGATCTTGTGCTAGGATTAGGATTGGGTCTTGTCCATCACATCATTCTCCTAATGATGTGATCCCGTTATCAATTTCATCCAATGTCCATGGTCAGGAAACCGTGACCATCTGTTGATCAACGAGCTAGTAACTAGAGGCTTACCAGGGACACGTTGTGGTCTGTGAATTCACACATGTATCACTGTTTCCGTATAATACAATTCAAGCATGAATAACAGACAATTATCATGAACAAGGAAATATAATAATAACCATTTTATTATTGCCTCTAGGGCATATTTCCAACAATGGACTCCATGCCGGAGGCGCGCTCGACGATGTGAAGCTTGTCGAGGAGCTCAACGAGGCAGCTCTCCGAGCCAACTGGTTCTTCGACCAGAGAGGGCTCGTAGTGGAGGCGGACACCACCAAGAAGATCGACGTGTCCGCTCGCGGCGCATGCGGCCTCAGCGCCGCAAAGCATCTCGGCATCCACACCTGCGGACGTGCCGGGCTGGCTGTGCTCGCCAGGGAGGAACAAAGTTCCCGTCCTGAACATGTCTCCGGACGACGGTGCACCTTGCCCCACGGTGGGCGCCAAATGTCGGGGTTTTGGTGCGACATATTCCAAAGGATGGCTTATCATGCATGGGGACAAGAGTACGTCGTCGGGCCCTGGAAGCAGGATAAGGCGATACTTGGGACGCCTACGAATCTTACCCAAGTTCGGGGCTCTCCATGGAGATAACACCCCTAGTCCTGCTCTGTGGGGGTCCGCGTCATGACTAATGTCAATATGGTAGCTACAAGGTTTCTCCTTGAGTTGTGTCTTCTAGAGGAGGAAGAAGGGCAAGGCTAGCTCTCTACCTTTGCTCTAGGGAGCGGGAATGATCGCTAGGGTTTCTCCCTCTCGATCTCTTTCTTTCTCTCTGTGTCTCTTAGGGTCCAACCCCTCCACATGGAGGACCCTGGGGGGTTTATATTGGCCTACCCCCAGGGGTACAATGGTATTCTGGGCAAAGTGGCCCCCGGTCGTCAGTGTCTCTGGGCGCCGGCTTCTCCGTCGGCTGCTGGGGCCCGCCGTCTGTGGGCCCGTGTGATTGTCTTTTACGGTTGGCGTCCTTCTGCCGACGCGAGCATCGTCAGGGGGGAGTGGCTACAGTGCCACCGCCTCTCGGTCGTACACTGCCACCACGCCCTGTCTTATCATCTTGATGAGGTTCAGACCCCCAGGGCACGGTTAGCCGCCTACTACAGGGCGGTCCGCCCCCCAGGCCACTTGTCAAGGGTCGCTTGCTTCTGGGTGGCTCACCGACGGGTGGGCCAGCCGCCTGCTGGCCACTCCGACTTTGGGTAGTGGGATCATGGCTTCCTCTGACCAGGGCTAGGTCATCGGTAACATGGCTACAGTGATACGCCGCTGAAGGAGTGTCCGTAAGGTACACTCTCACTGTAGCCACGCTTCTATAGATTCTCTAAGGACAGGCTTAACTGTAACCATGTCGTAGTCTCGTCGCGGTTCCCCAGCACACGTCCTGAGGTGGAGGCACGGGGCCGTCTTCTAGATGCTGGCTGCCAGGCTGCCGCCCGTCAGGGCTCCGCCGCCTTCTAGCAGCCGGCTCCTAGGCGTTGCGGCCCTAGGAGGTGGCCCTGATACACATGCGGCCAGAGGATGACAGGCGGCCCCTATTTGTCTTGAAACGCCATGGGTGGTCGATGAAGACACCCGTGGTCAATATCTCAGACAACTTTAGTCGGTCGGATTTGATGAAGAGGGTCCTTATGAAGGGTAAATAGCAATTGGCATATCACCGTTGTGGCTTTTGGATAGGTAAGAAACGTTCTTACTAGAAACACATAGCAGCCACGTAAACCATGCAACAACAATTAGAGGACGTCTAACTTGTTTTTGCAGGGTATGCTATGTGATGTGATATGGCCAAAAGGATGTGATGAATTATATATGTGATGTATGAGATTGATCATGTTCTTGTAATAGGAATCACGACTTGCATGTCGATGAGTATGACAACCGACAGGAGCCATAGGAGTTGTCTTAATTTATTGTATGACCTGCGAGTCAATAAAAACGCCATGTAATTACTTTACTTTATTGCTAACCGTTAGCCATAGTAGTAGAAGTAATAGTTGGCAAGACAACTTCATGAAGACACAATGATGGAGACCATGGTGTCATGCCGGTGACGATGGTGATCATGCCGTACCTCGAAGATGGAGATCAAAGGCGCAAGATGATATTGGCCATATCATGTCACTTTATGATTTTCATGTGATGTTTATCATGTTTACATCTGATTTGCTTAGAAGGACGGTAGCATAAATAAGATGATACCTCGCTAAAATTTCAAGAAATGTGTCCCCCCTAAGTGTGAACCGCTGCGAAGGTTCGTTGTTTCGAAGCACCACGTGATGATCGGGTGTGATAGATTCTAATGTTCGCATACAACGGGTGTAAGCTAGATTTACACATGCAAAACACTTATGTTGACTTGACGAGCCTAGCATGTACAGACATGGCCTCGGAACACGAGGGACCTAAAGTTCGAACATGAGTCGTGTGGTAGATGTGATTAACATGGAGATGTTCACCATTGATGACTAGTCCGTCTCACGTGATGATCGGACATGGCCTAGTTGATTTGGATAATGTATCACCTAGATGACTAGAGGAATGTCTATCTGAGTGGGAGTTCATTAAATAATTTGATTAGATGAACTTAATTATCATGAACTTAGTCTAAAATTGTCTTTATAATCTATCTTGTAGATCCAATGGCCCACGCTAATGTTGCCCTCAACTTCAACGTGTTCCTAGAGAAAACCAAGCTGAAAGACGATGGAAGCAACCATACGAACTGGGTCCGTAACTTGAGGATCATCCTCATAGATTCGAAGAAAGCATATATCCGTGAAGCAATGCTAGGTGACGCACCCATTTTCCCGGCAACTCAAGATGTTATGAACACCTGGCAGTCGCGTAGTGATGATTACTCTCTGGTTCAGTGCGGCAGGCTTTACAGCTTAGAACTGGGGCTCCAAAAGCGTTTTGAGAAACATAGAGCATATCAGATGTTGCAAGAGCTGAGAATGGTTTTCCAACCTCATGCCCAGGTCGAGAGATATGAAGTCTCCGACAAGTTCTTCAGTCAGAAGATGGAGGAAAACAGTTCTGTCAGCGAGAATATACTCAAAATTTCTGGATTGCATAACCGCTTGTCTCAGCTGGGAGTTAATCTTCCAGATGACTCGGCCATTGATAGAATCCTCCAATTGCTTCCACCTAGCTACAAGAGCTTTGTGATGTACTTCAATATGCAAGGGATGGAGAAGTCCATTCCCGTGTTATATTTTATGCTGAAATCAATGGAGGTGGAGATCAAAAAGGAACATCAAGTGTTGATGGTGAATAAGACCACTAAGTTCAAGAAAGGCAAGGGTAAGAAGAACTTCAAGAAGGACGGCAAGGGAGTTGCACGCCCGGTAAGTCAGTTGCCGGGAAGAAGCCAAATAATGGACCCAAGCCTGAGACTGAGTGCTTTTATTGCAAGGGAAATGGTCACTGGAAGCGGAACTGCCCCCAAGTACTTAGCGATAAGAAGGCCGACAACGTCAAAGGTATATATGATATATATGTTATTGATGTGTGACTTACCAGCGCTCGTAGTAGCTCATGAGTATTTGATACCGGTGCGGTTGCTAACATTTGTAACTCAAAACAGGAGCTGCGGAATAAGCAAAGACTAGCGAAGGACGAGGTGACGATGCGCATCGGGAATGGTTCGAAGGTCGATGTGATCTCTGTAGGCACACTACCTCTACCCTTACCTTCGGGATTAGATTTAAACCTCAATAATTGTTATTTAGTACCAGAGCATGAATATTGTATCCTGGATCTCGTTTGATGCGAGATGGCTTCTCATTCAAATTCGAGAATAATGGTTGTTCTATTTATATGAGAGATATGTTTTATGGTCATGTCCCACTGGTTAATGGTTTATTTTTATTGAATCTCGAATGTGATGTTACACATATTCATAGTGTGAATGCCAAAAGATGTAAGGTTGATAATGATAGTCCCACATATTAGTGGCACTGCCGCCTTAGTCATATTTGTGTCAAACGCATGAAGAAACTCCATGTAGATGGACTTTTGGAGTCTCTTGATTATGAATCATTTGACACGTGCGAACCATGCCTCCTGGGCAAGATGACTAAGACTCCGTTCTCCAGAACAATGGAGTGAGCAACCAACTTGTTGGAAATAATACATACTGATGTATGCGGTCCAATGAGCGTTGAGGCTTGCGGTGGCTATCATTATGTTCTCACCCTCACAGATGACTTAAGTAGATATGGGTATGCCTACTTAATGAAACATAAGTATGAGACCTTTGAAAAGTTCAAGGAATTTTAGAGCGAGGTAGAGAATTAACGTGATAGGAAAATAAAGTTCTTACGATCTGATCGTGGAGGAGAATATTTGAGTCACGAGTTTGGCACGAACTTAAGGTAATGTGGAATTGTTTCACAACTCACGCCGCCTGGAACACCTCAGTGTAATGGTGTGTCCGAACATTGTAATCGCACTCTGTTGGATATGGTGCAATCTATGATGTCTCTTACCGATCTACCGCTATCGTTTTGGGGTTATGCTTTAGAGACTGTCGCATTCACTTTAAATAGGGCACCGTCTAAATCCGTTGAGATGACACCATATGAATTATGATTCGGGAAGAGCTGTCGTTTCTGAAAGTTTGGGGATGCGATGCTTATGTCAAGAAACTTCAACCTGTAAAGCTCGAACCCAAATCGGAAAAGTGCGTCTTCATAGGATACCCTAAGGAAACTATTGGGTATGCGTTCTACCTCAGATCCGAAGGCAAGATCTGAATGGATCCTTTCTGGAGAAAGAGTTTGTCTCGAAAGAAGTAAGTTGGAGGAAAGTAGAACTTGATGAGGTAATTGTACCCCCTCCTGAACCAGTGAGTAGCGCAGCACAGGAAGTTGTTTCTGTGGTGCCTGCACTGACTAGAGAGGAAGTTAATGATGATGATCATGAAACTTCGGATCAAGTTACTACTGAACTTCGTAGGTCCACTAGGACACGTTCCGCACCAGAGTGGTACGACAACCTTGTCCTCAAAATCATGTTGTTAAACAACGATGAACCTTCAAACTATGAAGAAGCAATGGCGGTCCCGGATTCCAACAAATGGCTTGAAGCCATGAAATCTGAGATAGGATCCATGTATGAGAATAAAGTATGGAATATGGTGGACTTGCTCGTTGATCGGCAAGCCATAGAGAATAAGAGGATCTTTAAGAAGAATACTGACGCGAATTGTAATGTGACCGTCTATAAGGGTCGGCTTGTCACTAAGGGTTATCGACAAGTTCAAGGGGTTGACTACAATGAGACTTTCTCACCCGTAGCGATGCTAAAGTCCGTCCGAATCGTATTAGCAATTGCCGCATTTTATGATTATGAGATCTGGCAAATGGACGTCAAAACGGCATTCCTTAATGGTTTCCTTAAGGAAGAATTGTATAGTATGCAACCTGCAGGTTTTGTAGATCCTAAGAATGTTGACAAGGTATGCAAGCTCCATCGCTCCATCTATTGGCTGGTGCGAGCATTTCGGAGTTGGAACATTCGCTTTGATGAAGTGATCAAAGTGTTTGGGTTTATACAGACTTATGGAGAAGCCTGTATTTACAAGAAAGTGAGTGGGAGCTCTGTAGCATTTCTCATATTATATGTGGATGACATATTGTTGATGGGAAATGATATAGAACTTTTGGAAAGCATAAAGGCCTACTTGAATAAGTGTT
Organism: Secale cereale; assembly: GCA_902687465.1. Classification (NCBI taxonomy): domain Eukaryota; kingdom Viridiplantae; phylum Streptophyta; class Magnoliopsida; order Poales; family Poaceae; genus Secale; species Secale cereale. Next base: position 65,602,711 of record LR738713.1, read on the forward strand.
TTTCAATGAAGAACCTTGGAGAAGTTGCTTACATATTAGGCATCAAGATCTATAGAGATAGATCGAGATGCCTCATTGGTATTTCACAAAGCACATACCTTGACAAGATATTGAAGAAGTTCAATATGGATCAGTCCAAGAAGGGGTTCTTGCCTGTACTGCAAGGTGTGAGATTAAGCGCAGATCAATGCCCGACCTCGGCAGAAAATAGAGAAAAGATGAGTGTCATACCCTATGCCTTAGCCATAGGCTCTATTATGTATGCCATGCTGTGTACCAGACCTGATGTGAACCTTGCCATAAGTTTGGTAGGGAGGTACCAAAGTGATACCAGAATGGAACACTGGACAGTGGTCAAGAATATCCTGAAGTACCTGAAAAGGACTAAGGATGTGTTTCTCGTTTATGGAGGTGCCGAAGATCTCGTCATAAAGGGTTACGTCAATGTTGGCTTCGACACAGATCTGGACGACACCAAGTCACAAACCGAATACGTGTATATTTTGAATGGTGGGGCAGTCAGCTGGTGTAGTTGCAAGCTAAGCGTCGTGGCGACATCTACACGTGAAGCGGAGTACATAGCTGCTTCAGAAGCAGCGCATGAAGGAGTCTAGATGAAGGAGTTCATCACCGACCTAGGAGTGATTTCCAATGCGTCGGGCCTGATGACTCTCTTCTGTGACACCATTAGAGTTATTGCCATTGCCAATGAGCTCATGTTTCACAAGAAGACCAAGCACATCGAGCGCCGCTTCAACTCCATTCGTGGTCATATTCAAGATGGGGACATAGATATTTGTAAAGTACATACGGATCTGAATGTCGCAGATCCATTGACTAAACCTCTTCCACGAGCAAAAAATGATCAGCGCCAGAACTCTATGGGTGTTCGATTCATCACCATGTAACTAGATTATTAAATCTAGTGCAAGTGGGAGACAGTTGGAAATATGCCCTCGAGGCAATAATAAAATGGTTATTATTATATTTCCTTGTTCATGATAATTGTCTATTGTTCATGCTATAATTGTATTAACCAGAAACCTTAATACATGTGTGAATACATAGACCACAACATGTCCCTAGTGAGCCTCTAGTTGACTAGCTTGTTGATCAATAAATGGTTGTGGTTTCCTGACCATGGACATTGGATGTCGTTGATAACGGGATCACATCATTAGGAGAATGATGTGATGAACAAGACACAATCCTAAGCATAGCACAAGATCATGTAGTTCGTTTGCTAGAGCTTTTCTAATGTCAAGTATCATTTCCTTAGACCATGAGATTGTGAAACTCCCGGATACCGTAGGAACGCTTTGGGTGTATCAAACGTCACAACGTAACTGGGTGACTATAAAGGTGCACTACAGATATCTCTGAAAATGTCTGTTGGGTTGGCACGAATCGAGACTGTGATTTATCACTCTGTATGACGGAGAGGTATCTCTGGGCCCACTCGGTAATGCATCATCATAATGAGCTCAATGTGACTCAGGAGTTAGTCACTGGATCTTGTGTTATGGAACGAGTAAAGATACTTGCCGGTAACGAGATTGAACAAGGTATGGGGATACCGACGATCGATCTTGGGCAAGTAACATACCAGTGGACGAAGGGAATTGTATACGGGATTGATTGAATCCCCGACATAGTGGTTCATCTAATGAGATCATCATGAAACATGTGGGAGCCAATATGGGTATCCAGATCTCGCTATTGGTTATTGTCCGGAGAGGTGTCTTGGTCATGTATGCATGGTTCCCGAACCCGTAGGGTCTACACACTTAAGGTTCGGTAACGGTAGAGCTGTAATGGGAATTGTATGTCGTTACCAAAAGTTGTTAGGAGTCCGGGATGAGATCCCGGACGTCACGAGGAGTTCCGGAATGGTCCGGAGGTGAATATTTATATATGTGAAGTCCAGTTTCAGTCGTCGGAAATGTTTTGCGGGTTATCGGTATTGTACCGGGACCACCGAAAGGGTTTCGAGGGTCCACCGGGAGGGGCCAGCTGCCCCGGGGGACCAAGTGGGATGAATACGGATGGGAAACAGCCCCCTAGTTGTGCCCCCAAGGGGCCCAAGGCGCCTAGGGTTAATACCCTAGGGGTGGGGGCGCCCCCACCTACTTGGAGGGCAAGCACCTCCCTTGGCCGCCGCCCCCCTCTAGATGCATCTAGGGGGGCCGGCCGCCTCTCCCCTTCACCCTATAAATAGAGGGGCTGGGAGGGCAGCCATACCTCAGCCCCTGCCGCAGCCTTCCCCCCTCCTTCACCTCCTCCTCCTCCGTTGAGCTTGGCGAAGCTCTGCCGAAGAACCACGAGCTCCACCGCCACCACACCATCGTGCTGTCGGAGTTCTCCCTCAATTTCTCCTCTCCCTTACTGTATCAAGAAGGAGGAGACGTCCCCGGGATGTATGTGTGTTGAACGTGGAGGCGCCGTCCGTTCAGCGCTAGATCGGATCTTCCGCGATTTGAATCGCCGCGAGTATGATTCCATCAATCGCGTTCTTTGCAAGGCTTCCACTTAGTGATCTTCATGGGAACAAAGATGCACTCCCTCTCTCTCGTTTCTAGCATCTCCTAGATTGATCTTGGTGACACGTAGGATTTTTTTTTGAAATATTACTACATTACCCATTAGGTGCTATGTCATGACACCATGCCAAGTTTCAAGATTTTCAGGCGTGTTTTGGATTTACAAGAATTAAAAAAGCAAGTTTCTCAATATTTCCGGCCGAGCCACGAAGCCCAGATGTTTGAATTCCATTCCCATTTCTTGCATGGGACCTAGAAATTCACCCAAGGACACACATGTGATTTTTCAACCAACGTTGGTGCACTGGAGCATGTGCTTGTAGTTCAAATTAGAATTATGCACATTAAATGAACAAAAACTCAATTAGTGTATAAAAAGGCCAAACGAACACGAAATAATTCCAAATTTTAACACGACACTCATACAGTTCTATGTTGCCTCTGTAATAAATCAAGGGGGGGGGAGGTAGTGTATATCGTTTCACACACAAAATCGACACGCCCCTAATAACCCACAAGTGTAGGGGATCAGTTGTAGCCTCTGTCGATAAGTAAGAGTGTCGAACCGAACGAGGAGCTAAAGGTAGAACAAATATTCTCTCAAGTTCTATCGACCACCGATACAACTCTACACACGCTTGACGTTTACTTTACCTAGAACAAGTATGAAACTAGAAGTACTTTGTAGGTGTTGTGGGATAGGTTTGCAAGAATATAAAGAGCACGTAAATAAAAACTATGGGTTGTTTAGATAAAGAAGCAATAAAGTTAGTATAGCGAGTGTGGAAAAGTGGTGGTAGGAGTTGCGAAATTGTCCCTAAGCAATTGACTATGTTACTAGACCGATAGCAAGTTTTATGTGGGAGAGGCCACTGCTAGCATGTCATCCTTGACTTGGAATTCTATGCACTTATGATTGGAACTATTAGCAAGCATCCGCAACTACTAATTCTCATTAAGGTAAAACCCAACCATAGCATTAAGATATATTGGTCCCCCTTCAATCCCATATGCATCAATTTCTATGCTAGGTTGAAGCTTCTGTCACTCTTGCCCTCTAATACGTACTCCTATCAACATACAACTAACCCTATGGTGTGATCCACGCGCGCGCTCATATGATGGGCACCAAAGGACAACAACATAACCACAAGCAATTTAAACCAATCATAACAATTCACCAATTCCAGATAGGACAACGAAACTCTACTCAGACATCATAGGATGGCAACACATCATTGGATAATAATTTGAAGCATAAAGCACCATGTTCAAGTAGAGGGTACAACGGGTTGCGGGAGAGTGGACCGCTGTAGATAGATGGGGGAAGGTGATGATGACGTTGGTGAAGATGACGGAGGTGTTGGTGTAGATCGCCGTCACACGATGATGGCCCCGGCGACGTTCCGACGCCACCGGGAGAGAGGGGAGAGAGCTCCCCTCCTTCTCCTTCTTCCTTGGCCTTCTCACTAGGTGGGAGAAGGGTTCTCCATATGGTCCATGGCCTCCATGGCATGGGGGGGGGGCGAGAGCCCCTCCGAGATTGGATCTGTCTCTTTCTGTTTCTGCCTTCCCAAATTCTGGCCTTTCACCGTTTCTTATATTCCCGGAGATGTGTAACTTCGATTGGGCTGAATTTTTGACACGCTTTTTATCTGGATATTAGCTTTCTTGCGGCAAAAGAAGGGAACCAACCGCATTATGGGGTGGCTACGAGGGTCAGGGGCGCGCCTGACCCCCTGAGGCGAGCCCCCCCTGCCTCGTGGCTCCCTCGGGCATCTTCTCGCGTTGATTATTCTTCCCAAAAATCACATGTATTCCCAAAAAAAAATCTCCGTCCGTTTTTATCCCGTTTGGACTCCGTTTGATATGGATATTCCGTGAAGCAAAAAACATGCAATAAACAGGAACTGGCACTGGGCACTGGATCAATATGTTAGTCCCAACAATAATATAAAAAGTTGCCAAAAGTATTTATTAGCATACCCTAGCAATTATAGATACGACGGAGACGTATTAGCATCCCCTAGCTTAATTCCTGCTCGTCCTTGAGTAGGTAAATGATAAAAAGATAATTTTTGATGTGGAATGCTACCTAGCATAATCTTGATCATGTAATATAATCATGTCATGAATATTAAGATACGAGTGATTCAAAGAAATAGTCTATCATTTGACATAAAATAATTTAATACTCGGGCATCCCAACAAACAATCAAGTCTTTGAAAATATCAATGCTAAAGAACGTTATCCCTACAAAATCATATAGTCCTTTATGCTCCCTTTTCTTAACACAAGGTACCCCTCATGCCCATCCCGGTGTCAGCCAAGCAATTGTTTCCGTACTTTACTTTTTTGAACCTTTTCAACTCTTCACGCAATACATGAGTGTGAGCCATGGACATAGTACTATGGGTGTAATAGAAGGTGGTAGTATACAAAAGTAGAGAGAAAGTCTCACATCGACTAGGCAAATCAATGGACTATGGAGATATCCATCAATTGATATCAATGTGAGTGAGTAGGGATTGCCATGTAACAGATGCACTAGAGCTATAAGTGTATGAAATCTCAAAGGAAAACTAGTGGGTGTGCATCAACTTGCTTGCTCATGAAGACCTAGGGCATTTGAGGAAGCCCGTCGTTGGAATATACAAGCCAAGTTCTATGATGAAAATTCCCACTAGTATATGGAAGTGACAACATAGGAGACTCTCTATCATGAAGAACATGGTGCTATGATGAAGCACAAGTGTGGAAAAAAAGAGTAACATTGCCTCTTCTCTCTTCTTCTCTCATTTTTTTATTTTCCTTTTTTGGGCTCTTTGGCCTCTTTTTTGGTGGGCTTCTTTGGCCTCTTTTTTTATTTGGGCTTCATTGGCCTCTTTTATTTTTTTATAACCTCACATGGGACAATGTTTTAATAATGATGATCATCACACTTTTATTTACTTACAACTCGATATTAGAACAAAAATATTACTCTATATGTATGCCTCCGGCGGTGTACCGGGATGTGCAATGATCTAGCATAGCAATGACATCAAAAAACAGACAAGCCATGAAAACATCATGCTATCTATATTACGATCATGCAAGGTAATATGACAATGATGATGCGTGTCATAATAAACGGAACGGTGGAGTCACATGGCAATATATCTCGAAATGGCTATGGAAATGCCATAATTGGTAGGTATGGTGGCTGTTTTGAGGAAGGATATAAGGTGGTTTGATGCACCGGTGAAAGTTGCGCGGTACTAGAGTGGCTAGCAAGGTGGAAGGGTGAGAGGTATAATCCATGGACTCAACATTAGTCATAAAGAACTCACATACTTATTGCGAAAAATCTATTAGCCCTCGAAGCAAAATACTACGATGCATGCTCCTGACCTTCACGCAAAGATAAACAATCAAAATACAATGTACGCCAATTTGGTTACATAGTTAGCAGACCACACGTGCATGCTTCGGGAATCACAAACCTTAACACCAATATTTTTACTAAACCACAATCATTCACTAGTACCTCCCACATATTAGCATCTCTATATCGCAAAACTATTGCAAGGAATCAAACATATCATATTCAGCGATCTACAAGATAATGTAGGATTTTATGACTAACCATGTGAATGACCAATTCCCGTCAACTCTCTAAATAGATATAAGTGAAGCAAGAGAGTTTTAATTCTTTCTACAAAAGATATGCCCATGCTCTAACAATTATAAGTGAAGCAAAAGAGCATTCTACAAGTGATAGTTTTCTATGTGAGGAGAAACAGGCAATCCAAACTTCAAATGATATAAGTGAAGCACATGAAGCATTCTATAAAGCCATACTCAAAAGATATAAGTGAAGTGCAAAGAACATTCTATAAATCAACCAAGAATTATCTCATACCAGCATGATGCATTTATTAAAAGGAAAAATAAAAAGCACACGACGCCCCAAGATTTTACACATAACATGTGAATGAAACAAATCCGAAAACATACCGATACTTGTTGAAGAAAGGTGGGATGCCTTCTGGGGCATCCCCAAGCTTAGACGCTTGAGTCTCCTTGAATATTTACTTGGGGTGCCTTGGGCATCCCCAAGCTTGAGCTCTTGCCTCTCCTCCTTCTTCTCACACCGAGACCTCCTCGATCTTCGAACACTTCATCCACACAAGACTTAACCGAACTTTTAGTGGCGGGGTTAGTGCATATGATCAATGAAATCCCATCATGTATTGCTCTAACATTATTGTATAATTATGAACAAACATTATCGATTGTATGCTATCACAATTCTATGGCCCCAAGTCAAGGAGGCTTCAACAAGAATTCAAACATATGCAAATAATGAAGCTATAACAGCAATCTGTGAAAACAGGATAGTCTGTAGTAATCTGAATATTAACCATACTTATGTAACTCTAAAAATTCTAGAACAATTAGGAAAAATCAAAAATTTGTATAGCAAGACTTTGCAAAAAGTTTCAGATCCTTTCAATGTTCCAGTAAAAAAAATGTAAAATCACGCACTACAGTCAAAGTTTCTATTTTTGCACCGCACAAACCAACAAGCAGTTTAATCATCCTAAAGGAAACTCTTGGCACATTATTTTTATAATACAAATACAAGGGGATAATTATTTTTGTTGAAAAGTTTCTGTAATTCAAGATTTGCAAAGTTTCCATTTGCATGAACAAAGTTCAAGGAGCTCCCCCATTTCAACGGTGCTCGTCCTTCTTACTTTCACTTTTCTTTTTGAAAAAGTTTTAGGTTCCCTTTTTTTTAACTTTATAAAAGCACACAACAGAAATAAATGACTCTCTAAAACTTCTGGGTTGTCTCCCTGGCAGCGCTTTCTTTAAGCCATTAAGCTAGGCATATAGTGCTCAAGTAATGGATCCACCCGGATCCCAAGGTATATCAAAGCCAATTTTAATTAGCAATGATTTGGCATTTAGTAGTGAGCACAGAGTGATTTGTGTCATGCAAAACAAAGTCTAACTCTCTTCCTATGCATAGGCATGTCATACAAGAACAATTCCTGCACATCAAGTAAAGGCCAATGCATAGTATAAGCAATTTCTTGTAATTTTATCGTGTTAGAAACATAGAGAGGCGGAGATGTAGTTCCTCTCTCATAATAATTGCAAGTAGGAGAAGCAAGCACATGCATATTATAATCATCAAAATCATCATGTGTAATGGAAAAAGGCAACCTATCAATATAATCCTTAATAAGTGCAAACTTTTCCGATAAAGTGTAGTTTGGAGAATTCAAAAAGTTAATAGGACTATCATGTGTGGGTGCAATGGCAACTATCTCATGTTTAACATAAGGAACTATAGCAAGTTCATCTCCATAAGCATAATTCATATTGGCATCTTGTCCACAAGCATAACAAGCATCAATTTCATCAAAAAGGGATATTTCAACCGAATCCAAGGGATCATAGCAATCATCATAGCATTCATCCTTCGGTAAGCACGAAGGGAAATTAAACAATGTATGATATAAAGAGTTACTCTCATTAGAAGGTGGCCACGGGTGATAAATCCGCTCTTCCTCCTTTTGTTATTCGCTCTCATCCTCATCTTTTTCATCCAATGAGCTCACAATGTCATTAATTTCTTCTTCCATAGATTCCTGCAAAATATTAGTCTCTTCTTGGACAGCGGAGACCTTCTCAATAAATGCATCAATATTGGAGTTATATTCATAATTCAAATAGCAATATTTCAATATAGCAAGATTTTAATGCCTATAAACATCATCATCAAATGCATCATACTTTTTAAACAAAGATTCAATTTCATAAGCACCCTTAAAAGCAACTAATTCTTCTATTTGTTCCACATCGTAATAATCATATATATATATATATACCATTAGCATAAGAAGCTAATGTTTCATTATCATTAAATTCGCATGAAAAGGGAAGGTGTGGAGCCATCATCCTATAACAACAAATATAATCATATCTCAAGCATAGTTGCTGAGCATACCAATGCAACATATAAATTTGATCCCATAATAGTTTCCCTTTTTGTGTCAAGCAATAATCCCTAGAGTATTCACATTGATCCAACGTTACTCCCATTATGTAGTTGAATGGGGTTTTCTCAGGATTATCAAAGTAGTACATAATATTTTTCACATACTGAGCATCGAGGTTTTTAGGAGGTTCCCCATCTCCATGAGTAGCAAGTACACCTTTTTTTGGTATTTCGTGTTCCATATCCATAACTAAAGATAGAGAACAACTTAGAACAACAAATAAAATCAAGTTAGTGATAAATCAAACAAGCACACACGAGAATATTCACCCCACGCTATTGCTCCCCGGCAACGGCGCCAGAAAAAGGTCTTGATAACCCACAAGTGTAGGGGATCAGTTGTAGTCTCTTTCGATAAGTAAGAGTGTCGAACCCAACGAGGAGATAAAGGTAGACCAAATATTCCCTCAAGTTCTATCGACCACCGATACAATTCTACGCACGCTTGACGTTTACTTTACCTAAAACAAGTATGAAACTAGAAGTACTTTGTAGGTGTTGTGGGATAGGTTTGCAAGAATACAAAGAGAACATAAATAAAAACTAGGGGCTGTTTAGATAAAGAAACAATAAAGTTAGTATAGCGAGTGTGGAAAGGTGGTGGTAGGAGTTGCGAAATTGTCCCTAAGAAATTGACTACGTTACTAGACCGATATAAAGTTTCATGTGGGAGAGGCCACTGCTAGCATGTCATCCCTGACTTGGAATTCTATGCACTTATGATTGGAACTATTAGCAAGCATCCGCAACTACTAACGCTCATTAAGGTAAAACCCAACCATATCATTAAGATATATTGGCCCCCCTTCAATCCCGTATGCATAAATATCTACGCTAGGTTGAAGCTTCTGTCACTCTTGCCCTCCAATACGTAGTCATATCAACATACAACTAACCCTATGGTGTGATCCACACGCGCGCTCATATGATGGGCACCAAAAGGACGGCAACATAACCACAAGCAATTTCAAACCAATCATAGCAATTCACCAATTACCGATAGGACAATGAAAATCTACTCAGACATCATAGGATGGCAACACATCATCGGATAATAATATGAAGCATAAAGCACCATGTTCAAGAAGAGGGTACATCGGGTCGCGGGAGAGTGGACCGCTGTAGATAGATGGGGGAAGGTGATGAATATGTTTGTGAAGATGACAGAGGTGTTGGTGTAGATCGCCGTCACACGATGATGGCCCCGACGGTGTTACCGGGAGAGAGGGGGAGAGAGCCCCCCTCCTTCTCCTTCTTCCTTGGCCTTCTCCCTAGGTGGGAGAAGGGTTCTCCCTCTGGTACATGGACTCCATGGCATGGGAGGGGCGAGAGCCCCTCCGAGATTGGATCTGTCTCTCTATCTTTTTCTGTTTCTGCGTTCCCAGATTCTGGCCTTTCACCGTTTCTTATATTTCCGGAGACCCGTAACTCCGATTAGGCTGAATTTTTGACACAATTTTTATCCAGATATTAGCTTTCTTGCAGCAAAAGAAGGGCACCAACCGCCTTACGGGGTGGCCACAAGGGTCAGGGGCGCGCCCCCTGCCTCGTGCCCCCCCGTGGCATCATCTCGCGTTGATTCTTATTCCTAAAAATCACTTATATTCCAAAAGAATCTCCGTCCGTTTTTATCCCGTTTGGACTCTGTTTGATATGGATATTTTGTGAAACAAAAAACATGCAACAAACAGGAACTAGCACTGGGCACTGGATCAATATGTTAGTCCCAAAAATAATATAAAAAGTTGCCAAAATATGTAAAAGTTTTATAATATTGGCATGGAACAATAAAAAATTATAGATACGACGGAGACGTACCAGCCCCCCCCCTCGGGAACCATGAGTCTTCTCGAGAGAAGCTCTGGTTTGCAAGAAGCTCATACCAAAACTTGTCCAAATGCGGCAATTGTTTTTACCAGAGCATGTTTGTGCCATGAAATGACACCATGCCAAGTTTCATGATTTTCAGGCTAGTTTTGAATTTACAGGAATTTAAAAACCAAATTTCTCAATGTTCCCGACCGAGCCACGATGCCCAGATGTTTCAATTTCATTCTCATTCTTGCATGGGACCTATAAATTCACCCAAAGATGCACATGTGATTTTTCAACAAACTTTGGTGCATTGGAGCATGTGCTTGTAGTTCAAATTTGAATTATGCACATTAAATGCCCAGAAACTCAATTAATGCGTAAAAATGCCAAACGAACCTCGAATAATTCCAAATTTAAGCATGACACTCATGTAGTTGCATGTTCACTGTACATAAATGTTCTAGCAATTCAAACACCATCATTTCCCTCTGTAACACCATTTTGTCTTCCAAAACATAATGAAAAAAATCAGGTATTCCACAAACAATTTACTAGCAAGAACCGCGTGGGATGCGACATAAAATATCTTGCCGCACCATCTTGTCTAGCTTACGTAGGAAGCTTCGTCATATACAGTCCACCGCCCGCGCTTGAACCACACTTGCGCACCAGTTTGTCGCGGCACTGATCAAATTTTTTCTGCCACCGCGGAAATATCTATCTCCCCGCCCCCTCACTCCCACCAAAAGCAACATTTCCACTGTTCCTCCTTGCTTTCCAAGTTCAAACCTTCACTGCTGCTTACTGGTAGCTCAGCCTCCTGGCCGACGACCGTTCTTCTTGCAGTGCCGCCTCGTCGCCGGCAACCCTTGTTCTTGCAGTATCGCCTCCTCCCTGGCGACCCTTCTTCTTGCAGCGCCGCCTCCTTGCCACCGACCCTTCTTCTTGTTGTGTGGCCTCCTCACTGACCCTTCTTCTTGCTGCGCGGTCTCGTCGATATGGTCAAGTAATCCACATCCCACCCACACCATCCTCCTCCTTCCCAGTCCCACATGCCCCGACCGATGGCGCGACACCTTCCACCGAAATCACTGGCCCTATCCTCTAATTAAGCGCCACCCACAACCATTTTGCATGCAGTATAACGTGGAGCCCAGTAGCATCTGGCACCAGAGAAGCAAATCGCGGCTGCACGCGCGCACGAGCACTACAAGAAATATGTCAACTTGTGACCACCACTATTGGTCACTGAATGGTCACAAATTTCCATTTGTGACCTTTTTGTGACCAAAAACATAAGGTCAAAAGCTGGCCGTCATAAACTGACTATAGCGACCTTCTCTGTGAGAAGGTCATAGACGTTTATGACCAAAATATGCCTACTGTCGTGTTTTGGTCACTAGCAGCCTCCCCAGACCACGTAGGCATCCAGCGTGGCAAGCTGATGTGGCACAATAATCAACCCGGTCCAGTTCGTTATTTTACATGGGCCGAGCCCAATAATTCGGCCTTTTATATATTTTTTCCCTATTAATTCTGGACAGCCACATGGGCCAGGCCCAACATTATAGCCTTTTTATTTTTGGGCCAGGCCTTTTTTCTTAACAATTTTTATTTTTTTCATTTATTTTTCTCAATAATATAGCTTTTTTATTTTTGGGCCAGGTCTTTTTTACAATCGGGCCTTGGCCTTTTCGTCTAAATAATTTTAATTTCCTTTTTTTTATTAAATGGGTCCATGATGTCTACACATGCTTCTACTCTTGTAGACTATGTTGGGCCTCCAAGCGCAGAGGTTTGTAGGACAGCAACAATTTCCCTCAAGTGGATGACCTAAGGTTTATCGAACTCAGGGAAGTAGAGGTTGAAGATGGTCTCTCTCAAGCAACCCTGCAACTAAGATACAAGAAGTCTCTTGTGTCCCCAACATACCTAATACACTTGTTAGATGTATAGGTGCACTAGTTCGGCGAAGAGATGTTAAATGTCAAGTGATATGGATGGCAAAACAAAGTAATATAAATCTGTAATAAAAAGTGCAGCAAGGAAACAAGTGGTAAACGTGAGCACAAATGGTATTGCAATGGTGGAAACAAGGCCTAGGGATCATACTTTCACTAGAGGCAACTCCCAACAACATTAACATAATCGAATCACATGATATTTCCCATAAAACATGCAATGGAGACGCACCCGGAGGTCATTCCTTCGTGGTCAAGAGAGGATGAGAATTATGTAGGGCTACAAAAGCACACCTCAAAGTTCGTAGATCTCAATCTAAGGATTTCCCAATGTCACCGCGGCCATCCAAAGAGAGTCCCACAATCACCACAACATATCTAAAGGATAGTCAAAGACAAGCACCAAGAGACTCTCAATCTTCAATCAACACACAAGAGAGGAAATCACTCATGAAAATATTTTTCTAATCCATGTCCAATAGACCGCTGTCACCTTGGTCTCGGGGATTATACTAGATAAAGACAAGTGAGTACATCAATCCAATACATAGAGGAAGGGGAAATATCATGGGATTACCCTAGATTAACATAGCCTATGATCACAACGAAGATCACATCATGGGAGAGAGAGATAACCACGTAGCTACACGTACGAGCCCTCGGCCTCGGAGAAGACTACTCACACATGGACATGGTGAGGAGGATCTTGATGGTGGGGTTGATGGAGAGGTGCAGCCCCACGAGGAGGCGGCGGCTGGCGGCGGCCACGGAGGCGACGGCGGCTGGGAGGAGACGGCGGCGGCCCTGGGGGCGGCGGCGGCCCTAGGGGGCGGCGGCGGCCCTAGGGGCAGCGGCTCCTTGGCCCCCCTTCTTCCTTGTGGATGGTGCTACAATGGTGCTGGTCCTCCCCTCCAAGACGGCGGCTTGGGAGGAGGAAAATTCGTGGCCCTTGGTGACCTAGGTTTTCTCTCTTTATATAGACTCTCGGATTCCCGTCATCAGATTTTGGGCCTCAGTAAAACGGGCTTTACTCGGTCGTCCGGACTCTGATTTGGACGAATTTTATATCCAGAAGCATCGCCTCGAAATTCCCCACAACTTT
>LR738713.1:65617268-65669163 GCA_902687465.1 Secale cereale
CTTGATAGACTTTCTTTACAGTCTTAAATATGCGTGAGCATACGCCAAGTCAATCAAAATAAGTTCCTGGAGGAAGATATCACTAAACCATACCACATCATAGGCAAACAAATCATGTTGGTACTCCAATAACACATTGAGAACCCCCCCAGCTATTTGAGACTAACCATAAGAAAACATGAACTACTAAGCACCATTATGCATGTAGCGTTTTTATCATAGACATATCAACCAGTGCAACAAAAGCCAACTCTCTTAACAAGATAAGCATTATAACTAAAATAGAGTTCCAGCGACCAACTAAACAAAAGCTCTTTAAAAAGTAAAGCATGAAAACTAAGAGCTGAACATGATAGTAGCTATTGAAAGACAAAGAACACACACAGCAAAGATAGACATGAAAATTCTATGTTATGTTCTAGGTTGAAGTGGAGCGTGTTTCCCTCCCACACAAAGAAAGCTGAGTTCCAACTCGTTATGAACAGCAAGCAAAGCTAAAGAAAACTAAAAAGGAAACTAAAAGAAAGACACTCCAAGCATAGCACATAACACATGAAGTGATAAAAATATAGTGGAACGAAAGACGAACTGATAATTGTTGATGGAGAAGGGGATGCACGGGGGCATCCCCAAGCTTAGACGCTTGAGTCTTCTTGAATATTTCTTGGGGGTGCACGGGGGCATCCCCAAGCTTGAGCGTTTGACACTCCTGAATCTTTTTATCATCTTCCCTCGCACACTTGAAAACTCCCTTCATACATAACTCATCATAATCTGATTAGCGAGGTTAGTACCCTTAATAAAATAATTGTTCCTTGCTGGAAATAAGGATATTCTTGAAGGTCTATTGTTTCTCAAGATTGCCAAAAGGTTTTTGCAAAGAAAAAGCAAGCTCAAGGTTTGCAAAACGAAGAAAAGGTAAAACAGGACAGAATCTGTGAAAAACAGACCAACAGGTAGTAAATAATTTATTTGGGGCACTTCTGCAACTCAAATCAAAAAACTCAGAACAGACGCCCGAAAGCCAATTGTATAGATCACGCTGTCAAAACAATTCAGATCAAAATGATGATCTAGTGATTTTATACGAATTTTTCTGTCCAAGGACAGAGTCTGTTTTCTGGACTGCACGTCACAACTTTTGAACTTCCTTGCAATCAGAGGCTAAACTTGGCACAAAGCTGAAAAATAAAGATACAATGATGTTGCTACAGTAGTAACAAACATCAAGACCACTAAAAACTGAAAGCAAAGATAACAAGGGTTGTCTCCCTAGAGCTCTTTCTTTATAGCCATAAAGATAGGCTTAAGACTTTAATGATGCTCTCGTAGGAATAAGAGCTGAAGAACAAAAGAGAGTATCAAGAAGCAAATACCAAACACATTTAAGCCTAACATTCTTCCTATGCATAGGAATATTGCAATAGAATAATTCGTTGAAGCACAAAGCAATAAGCATAGGAAGACAAAACAAATGCAGCTTCAAAACCTTCAACATAAAGAGAGGGAACTTGATATTATTGAAATATCTATAAGCATATGTTCCCTTCTCATAATAATTTTCAGTGGGATCACGAATAAACTCAACAATATAAGCATCACATAAAGCATTGTTACCATGATCCACATGCAAAAAGGTACTCTTACTCTCCACATAAGCATCTTTGGGGAGCCCATGGTTAGGACATTTTAGCATTAACGGTTTCAGTCTCCCCCAAGCTTGAGCTACGCTCTCTCCGTCACGAGACCTAAAGTTATAGATATAGTTCCTGTCTCGATGAATTTCATGAAGAGGATAAAACTTAGTATAAAAGAGAGACATAAGCTCTTGCCAATCAAGCAAGTGAGAGTTATCGAGAAGCTTATACCAATCTGAAGCTTTATCTATAAGTGATACGGCGAACAATTTCCTCATGACAAACTCCCTTTATACACCTGCAAGCTTAAATAATGAACATAGTTGTGACAGATATAGCAAGTGTTCACCGGGATGTCTGTCTCCTGCATAACGATTAGCCAAAATATAATCGATAATACCAGCCGGTATTTTATAGGGCACAATTTCAGTAGGAGGAGGAGCAACCACCACAGGTGTGGGACGTCTTCCCACAAGCAACGAACTAAGAATGCGGTTTTCCATAAACATAACTAGTAAAATAAAAACAAGAAACAAAAAGATTTAATTGCAAGATCTAAAGATATACCTTCAAGCACTCACTTCCCCGGCAACGGCGCCAGAAATAGCTTGATGTCTACACACGCTTCTACTCTTGTAGACTATGTTGGGCCTCCAAGCGCAGAGGTTTATAGGACAGCAGCAATTTCCCTCAAGTGGATGACCTAAGGTTTATCGAACTCAGGGAAGTAGAGGTTGAAGATGGTCTCTCTCAAGCAACCCTGCAACTAAGATACAAGAAGTCTCTTGTGTCCCCAACACACCTAATACACTTGTTAGATGTATAGGTGCACTAGTTCGGCGAAGAGATGTTAAATGGCAAGTGATATGGATGGCAAAACAAAGTAATATAAATCTGTAATAAAAAGTGCAGCAAGCAAACAAGTGGTAAACGTGAGCACAAATGGTATTGCAATGGTGGAAACAAGGCCTAGGGATCATACTTTCACTAGAGGCAACTCCCAACAACATTAACATAATCGAATCACATGATATTTCCCATAAAACATGCAATGGAGACGCACCCGGAGGTCATTCCTTCGTGGTCAAGAGTGGACGAGAATTATGTAGGGCTACAAAAGCACACCTCAAAGTTCGTAGTTCCCAATCTAAGGATTTGCCAATGTCACCGCGGCCATCCAAAGAGAGTCCCACAATCACCACAACATATCTAAAGGATAGTCAAAGACAAGCACCAAGAGACTCTCAATCTTCAATCAACACACAAGAGAGGAAATCACTCATGAAAATATTTTTCTAATCCATGTCCAATAGACCGCTGTCACCTTGGTCTCGGGGATTATACTAGATAAAGACAAGTGAGTACATCAATCCAATACATAGAGGAAGGGTAAATATCATGGGATCACCCTAGATTAACATAGCCTATGATCACAACGAAGATCACATCATGGGAGAGAGAGATAACCACGTAGCTACACGTACGAGCCCTCGGCCCCGGAGAAGACTACTCACACATGGACATGGTGAGGAGGATCTTGATGGTGGTGTTGATGGAGAGGTGCAGCCCCGCGAGGAGGCGGCGGCCGGCGGCGGCCACGGAGGCGACGGCGGCTGGGAGGAGACGGAGGCGGCTCTGGGGGCGGCGGCGGTCCTAGGGGGCGGCGGCGGCCCTAGGGGGCAGCGGCTCCTTGGCCCCCCTTCTTCCTTGTGGATGGTGATGCAATGGTGCTGGTCCTCCCCTCCAAGACGGCGGCTTGGGAGGAGGAAAATTCGTGGCCCTTGGTGACCTAGGTTTTCTCTCTTTATATAGACTCTCGGATTCCCGTCATCAGATTTTGGACCTCAGTAAAACGGGATTTACTCGGCCGTCCGGACTCCGATTTGGACGAATTTTATATCCAGAAGCATCGCCTCGAAATTCCCCACAACTTTCGCAACTAGACTTTTTCCGTTTGACGCCGTCTTAGGGTCGGAACGTGACCATCTTTAAAAAACGTTCTCAGACAGATTTCAGGAAAGTCATAGTCCTACTCCAATACGACTCCTTTTGCGTTTTTGTCAATTTCCAAGTAATTCCTACACAATAAAGTGTAAAACAAGAACATTGTGCACTTTTGCAACCATTAGTAGGTTAATCCAAATATGATCAAAAGTGTATGGAAGTGCATAAATATCATAGCAATATCACACAAAAAAGGCATGGAGCAAGCAGAAATTATAGATACGTTTTGGACGTATCAGTCTACCAGTATGATGGGTCCCAATTGTCAGGTTTGGGTCTGGTAAGTTAGTCCCATCTATCAGGCTCATATTGTTCATATTTCAACTAGTATTTAACTTGGCAGAGAAAAGCACACATGATACATCAAATAAGAGCAACCAGATCACGTTGCCAATACATATGACCATGTGTAATACAGTTCTTCACAAGATCAACATGTGTAACGAGCTCTACAAGTGTGATACAATACTGCTTTACAAGAAAATGATGACATGCCGGACTCGCTGGACAACCATAGTCAAGGCTGGGAACAAATAAAACAACAACATGCCTTCCTCGGTCGCCCTGTTACATGAATCATATGAGAAGAATCAAAAAAACTGGGGCAAATATATTATGAACAGACCATTCAAGAAAAGGATAGTTATTTAGAAAGATAACACAAATTGAGCTAGTACCATGCTTTTTGTTCTCTAGCTAGTTAAAATGAGATACTCTGATACAAGAAAACGAACACAATATGAAAGCTAATAGAACTGCTACGTACCAAGCTGATGAGCATTCTTCTACAAAATGATAATGAACCATTGAGACTAGTAACAACACTTGGGACACGGTTGATGAGCATTCTTCTATAGGTGGTGCTTCCGTTTACTCCTCCTAGTGACACCTGAAAAATAGAACAAGAAATTAGAATCTCAGGACAAGATGCTAGGATTTCAATTACAGAGCAGAATTTACAGGGACATATAACCTTGACGGTCTCGAGCTGTTTCCCAGGTTGCTTGTTCTGAGAAAATCTGGCGCCTCCAATTCTTTTCTCAACACCTGCAGAAACCATAAGGACTAGATTACATCACCAGTAGTGGCACACACTTCTCCCTGTGCACGCAAATTCCCAGAGAAATAAAGAGAGCTACTGCCTGTAGTAAACAGCAGGGGCACATCTAAAGTAGATAGATGACAAACCACACCTTAATATAAATGACAGGGATTAACTCAGTCAGCTGAACCATGTCTAATGGGAGTACAAAGAACAGTAAAGAGAGTAATGTCACTGGAAACGAGAATGACACGTCTACTTAATCTACATTGTCATCTTTTGTCTGTAAAAATGTAAGCATATTATCAATCAATTATGGTTCATGTTATATGCCCATGTACTAGACCCTGCACATGATAAACTACTGTTTGTTATACCCCAAGCCGACTGACAAAAAAAGAAGCATGCATGGTCTTCCAGAGGATCTGGGGTAACCAATATCAAACAGCAAGCACAGGCACAAGTAGCCAATAACATGACACTTAGATGCATGGGTAACATAATAAGAGTTATAGCAATAGTACGTCATCAGACAAGGGTTGTTGCTGGCTTGCTACATACAAAATCATACAAGAAGATGAAAAGAAGGGCTGGGTTTGTTCTGCCTTGCAATTGAAGCATATGTTTTTATCATAGCATGGTGTTTGCACAGTCTTCTCTCTCTCTTCGACATCAGTGTTAGGACATAAACATGGGAGGTTAATTTAACATGACCAGGACATATTGAGTACACATGTAATGTAAGTTGGACTTGGCAGCACTGCTACCTTGTTTTTGCTACTACATGATTTGTCACCCTAAAATTCCATGCAAACAAGTGTGTTAAAGAGGCGGGTTGCGACGCTTACAACATTGGTGAAGGCGACGAGGACCTTCAATCTCTTGTACCTGCAGGATAGGACAACAAAGCAAAGTCAGGGGCACGAATGAATCCAATTGAACTGAATTGAAATTCAGTGTGTAAAAGAGCAAGCAGAGCAAGTACCTGACTTTGCGTCAATATGGTGGATGGGATGTAGTTGAAGAAGATCCGATCCGCATAGTGTCATTGCAGGTACTCATCCATGTAGAAGTATCATGCAACCAAAAGGGTTAAGACCATACACAAGGATCAATGATAGTTGAATTGAGATATATTTGTACAGGGCAATCACTAGTACCAATACAATGCAAGATAATAGAGTAAATATGTCAAAGTTATTGTGATTTACTAATGTGTTTGTCACACTACCAAAATTCAATACAAACCATTACACGGAGACAAGTGAATTGCAGCAGAGGAGGCATCTAATTTGACTACCACAATCATTGAGTGAAAACAAACATCAGGGAATTCAGAAATTTTCTAAAATGAATGCAAGCAAGTTTGGACATGACATAGCAGGTCTGCAGTCCCTAATTACATTAGACAGATATTACGACTCATGAGCCACATGCAGAACTAGAAGAAATTACCATACACCAGTATCATCAAGAACATCAGTATAACAAGCATGTTGCTTTACTAGGATACATTGACATAGCCAATGAAAGAACTAATGTGCAGATAATACTCGAACAAATCAAAGAGGCAGGAAACTAGATATGTTCATTGCATGTACCATTTAATTAATAGGAAACCAGAAAATAAGTTGTCAAATGCTAGCTAGGAGTTCAGGTATGCATAAACAAAATATTTGCATTGTATCCATAATGAAGTATTTATATTATAAGCAAATATAGGAGTGCCACTTCAAGTGAATGCCAGACATCACATTACACACACTCAAAATTAAAAGCCGGGCATCCAATGTACATCAGTTTACAAATAGAGTGTTCTTAGATCATAAGCATGGGTTGTTGAAGGAAATTTACTACTTAAGGGCATAGTTGTATCTGTTATCCAGGAATTTGTAGATATGGCAGATGGTACATGCTCTGGGTAGAGTACATGCCCTGGATCCGAGTTCATCGTTAACTTCATTTGAATGCTCAAGTAGCTAAATAGACCTACGGAAAAAGTTGAATGCCAGTAGGTGGCAGCCTTAGCAAGCATTCATGAGTCATGCCAGTAACTTAGATATACCTCCCTCTCGCAACGTTCAGAGGGGGCGATTCTACCAGCCGCGAAGGGAACATAACTTGACCCCTGGGTAATCAATTATAATTCTAGTAGTAAAACATTGCTAAATAAAAAAGCAACATCAGCTGATGGTACCTTGCAATGCTCTCTAAGCATATGTTTGTTCCAACACTCAAAACAATAATACAAAGCAGGTCAAGCAAGCTGAAAATTTGATTAGGTGTTGTAGCAATCTTGTTAAATACTCCAAGCAAAATTACTGCACACATGTACAGTTCAATCTTGTTAAATACTCTAAGCTGAAAATTTGATTAGTTGATGTAGCAAAATTACTAGAGTACTCATACTAGTCTGCCAAAAGTTTGGAGACTCCTATTCGATCCTTCAGTTTTAGAAGTTTCAGATCGAAATCTTGTTAAAAATTACTGGAGACTCCTATTCGATCCTTCAGTTTCAGAAGTTTCAGATCGAAATCTTGATACAGGGCACCACACCAAAATGTTCAGTTTGAAAACCGAATCCAACAGAGGGCTGGTGGGCCTCGTACAACAGGCGAAGGGGAGGCCGTCCAGGTGCGTGCGGTTGTGGGATTTGGCACTCGCTGGAGGTCAATGAGGGGACACAAAGCAGAGGACGAGCGGGCGCCGTTGCTTAGATGGCGGGGCCACAAAGACGCAGGGGTGGTCGGGGACACCAGATCACGGCGGAGATGAAACGGGGCGGCGGAGTGGAGGGGGAGATACCTTATCTGGCGGAGGCGGTCGAAGAGCGGCAGGGAGTAGACGCCCTCCTCGTCGGCGAAGTAGACGACACCGTCGAGGCGGTGGTTCTCGACCACCTCGAGGCCGGCGTTGAGCTGGTGCGGGCGGAAGTCGACTGCGGGGGAGGCGTTGAGGCCGTCGCAGCAACCAACGTAGCGGTGCATGACGACGGTGCGGCGCAGCGTGAGGGTGACCTGCGGGGTGGGCTTGCCGGCCTCGACGACGACCAAGAGCACGGGCGAGCGGACGAGGCGCAGCGTTTGGCCCATCCAACTGAGGTAGTCGGCGGGGAGCGGGAGAGATGAGGGAGAGATGGTGAGGGGAGGGACGGACGAGGTTGGAAGGGGAGGTCGTCGACGGTGGCGGTGGGGTTTGGGTTGGGGGTGGCGGCGGCGGATCGAGATCTAGAGATTTGGGTTTGGGGCGGCGGCTGCGGGTGCGTAGGAGATCTGAGGGAGGGAGATGGAAGGGCTGTGTTAGGGTTAAGTGGGTGAGAAAGTGAGGGGCGAAGGCTGCCGTTGGATCCGGGACGATCGGACGGTAGTTGATGCACGATCCGCGTGACATGCCCATGAACCAATCAGAATGCAACAAACAATTTGAAGACCTTGTGACCATTTAAATAGGTCGTAATTGATTAAAGATGATTTATTTTTACAAGAATTTCCTATTTTTCGAGTGTCAAAGATTGTTTAGGGTTACGTGGGTGAGAGGACGAGTGGGTGAGGGCTGCCGTTGGATGCTCGCGGATCCAACGGTGTTCGAGCATGATCCACGTGATACGTCTATTGACCAATCAGAATGCAACAAACGGTTTAAAAGGTTCAAAATGAGCTTTTAAAAAAATACCTAACAAATATTTGTTCAAATGATACCATATTTTGCAGAAGTTTACATCTTGGATTGTCAAACAATATTGACAAAGGGAGTTATTATTTTTTTGCACGAAAAACCAATTCTCCATTTTTTGAGTACCCAAAAATCGGTTTTTTGTGAAGGACCTCCCAAATAATTGTTGCAAAATTGGACCAAATCATTTTTATAAAATACTAGGCCATATTTAATGCACAAATGACCAAATGGTTGGGTGTAAAAAGTTTTGATCCACCTCTCGTGAAAAAGACAAATTTCAGCCGATTCAGTTGGAAGCGGGTCAAATTTGAACTGTAGCTGCCTTGTAGTTTGCTCTTTATTTTTTACAAAATTCATTTCTAGGTACATAAGTATCTATTTAATCATAGAAACACCAAAAAAAAATACCAAGATTCAACCACTAGCTAGGAACGGTCATTCCCGCCGTTTTGAGCGCATTTTGAAACGGGCATAAAAAATTCAAAAAAATCAAAAAATTGGAAAACCTTCGCATTGTGTCATTATATATGACCAAGTTTCCAGGAAAAATAATAAACTTGTAATACGGCAATTCTTTTAAAAAAGCGTTCTCAGAAATGAGCTATCATGCGTGAAGATTCATGGCTTTCAAGCCAAATGATCAATCCTATGGCCACATTCATGGCATAGTTTGTTCAAATGATCTCATATTGTGCACAAGGGTGCATCTTGGAATGGCAAACAATGTTGCCTAAGGGAGTTTTCACTTCCTTTGGACGAAAAATTCATTTTCCATTTTTCGAGTGCCCAAAAGGAGGTTTTTTTGTGAAGGACCTCCCAAATAATTGTTGCAAAATTGGACCAAATCATTTTTATAAAATACCAGGCCTTATTTAATGCACAATTGACCAAATGGTTGGGTGTAAAAAGTTTTGATCCACCTCTCGTGAAAAAGACAAATTTCAGTCGATTCAGATGGAAGCGGGTCAAATTTGAACTGTAGCTGCCTTGTAGTTTGCTCTTTATTTTTTACAAAAATCATTTCTAGGTACATAAGTATCTATTTAATCAGAGAAACACCAAAAAAATACCAAGATTCAACCACTAGCTAGGAACGGTCATTCCCGCCGTTTTGAGCGCATTTTGAAACGGGCATAAAAAATTCAAAAAAAAATCAAAAAATTGGAAAACCTTCGCATTGTGTCATTATATATGACCAAGTTTCCAGTAAAAATAATAAACTTGTAATACGACAATTCTTTAAAAAAGGTGTTCTCAGAAATGAGCTATCATGCGTGAAGATTCATGGCTTTCAAGCCAAATGATCAATCCTATGGCCACATTCATGGCATAGTTTGTTGAAATGATCTCATATTGTGCACAAGGGTGCATCTTGGAATGGCAAACAATGTTTCCTAAGGAAGTTTTCACTTCCTTTGGACGGAAAATTCATTTTCCATTTCTCGAGTGCCCAAAAGGAGGTTTTTTTTGTGAAGGACCTCCCAAATAATTGTTGCAAAATTGGACCAAATCAATTTTCTAAAATACTAGGCCTTATTTAATGCACAATTGACCAAATGGTTGGGTGTAAAAAGTTTTGATCCACCTCTCGTGAAAAAGACAAATTTCAGTCGATTCAGCTGGAAGCGGGTCAAATTTGAACTACGGCTGCCTCATAGTTTGCTATTTTTTTCCAAAAATCATTTCTAGTTACATAAGTACCTATTTAATCATAAATACATGGTTTGGTGGCGATACGTCGAGGTTTGGGCGGTGGTCGAGGGCCCCAACTCTAGAGCGCATAAACTCGCATGCCCGCCGCGTGGTCACCGCGTGACTGTGGCGTTGCCATGTGTTCTGGGCGGCCTAGGCATGTCAAGTGGGTTGGCCACTCCCCAGGTAGGTGCTAGGAAGAAAATAACAACATAAGATTCTCACGAGGAGACCGATCGATGCTCAAACATGAATTAGCAGCCAAGTGTTTGATTAGCGGTACGGGAAATGCACATGGCTAATGGGCGTGAGTTTTGGTTGAGGATGATCAGTTACTAAGAAGACCGTCTTCACAAATTTTCAGCTCAAAAGGAGGAGTCTAGGTGGTACTTGCTTTGCAAAGTACCACACTGGACATAAATACGAATGTTGAAGATGGGCTCAAAATAATGAATGGATTGAGCTGGCATTTGGTGGAGGATAGTTATTTGGGCATAGGAAAGCATTGTAGAAAATGGATACCATTTGGACATGCCAAAGTGGTACTTCCTTCACAAAGTGTTTTTTTCAACAGAATAGGAAAATGAATATTTTTGAATTATTTTTGAACTAGGCAAGGAAGGTTTTTTTACATATTTGACGAAGATATGACCCAAAGAATTTATGAGATTTTTTGGGGAATTTTGGGAATGACAGAAATATAGGTTGCTTCACAACCTAGGGAAAAAACTGCCACATGGACATGACACATAGGAAAAACTGATGAGGTGGCGCCTAGTCATAGCAACCCACCACAATTTACAAGGTTATGACCATCTATATTGGTCATGATCAGCTAGAAATAAGGCAGCGAACCAGTGCTATCTGCTTTATGACCATTTCGTGTAAGGAAATTATGACATTTCTAACCAAAATGGTCGTTATAGTTTAGGGTTTGGAGCCCCTCGAACAGCTTTTGACCAATTGGTCTGAAATGGTCATAGATCTATGACCAATTCTTCCAGGGTCACTAACAAAAGGTCATAAGTTGACATATTTCTTGTAGTGGAGGTCGCTATGGCTCCCATGCGTGCCGACCACCAGATCATGGAGGAGCACCTCGTCTTCGAGGCCACCGTCGACACTGCCACGCACTTGTCTACTTTAAAATATAGTTCATGATGTTTTCTCGAGGCCATCGCCAGTGCCTTCTAGTGATTTGTCCTCTGTAATGTTAACATGCAATCTGATGTTCAGTTAATAGTTTGGTCCTCTGAAATGTAATGTTCAGTTAACAGTTTGGTCTACAATTGCTACACTTCGTAGTACTGTTCTCAAGCATTCTTTGTTCTGTTAACTGTCTTATCTTCTAGTACATGTTTCTATTCTGCAATGCCATGCTCAGTTAACTGTTTTGGTTCATTTGGTCTGTTGTCCGTTTAACTGTTTGGTTCAATTCCGCAATTTGATTTTCATTTGCTGTGGGTACAGTTTTGTATTGTTATGCATATGAGAAATAAATTGTCACATCCCAAGTTAAGCACTTGCATTAGGGCTAGCTAGAGTGTGCATCATGTTTACTTATCAAAGAAACTTGAAATGGGAATGACAGAAACCCCAGCACCCCTCTTCTAACAACTAGGGTTTGATAAAATATTTTCCAATGTACCCAAAATGCCCTTCAAAAATGTTCATCATTTCTGCCTTGGTCTCAAACCTTTGCTAAAAATGGTGCACAATTTTCTAGGACATCCAAGGGCTCTGGATTAAATCATATGTTATTTGAATTTGGGCATTTAAATGCTATAAAATATTTTAAATGCTCAAATAATCATAAACTATAATGTTCCATACTGTTCATATTATATATAGTGGGCATAACAAGTTTCATGAGTTATAAAAATGTTCTAGCATTTTTATTAATTAAACAAAGTTGCAAAACAAATGAAACAGAAAAGAAATAGGAAAGAAAAGAAAGAGAGAAAGGACTTACCTCGGTCCCAGCTGAAGGAAATATGCCCTAGAGGCAATAATAAAGTTATTATTTATTTCCTTATATCATGATAAATGTTTATTATTCATGCTAGAATTGTATTAACCGGAAACTTAATACATCTGTGAATACATAGACAAAACAGAGTGTCCCTAGTATGCCTCTACTAGACTAGCTCATTGATCAAAGATGGTTATGTTTCCTAGCCATAGACATGAGTTGTCATTTGATCAACGGGATCACATCATTAGGAGAATGATCAGATGGACAAGACCCATCCGTTAGCTTAGCACTATGATCGTTTAAGTTTTACTGCTATTGCTTTCTTCATGACTTATACATGTTCCTATGACTATGAGATTATGCAACTCCCGAATACCGGAGAAACACTTTGTGTGCTACCAAACGTCACAACGTAACTGGGTGATTATAAAGGTACTCTATAGGTGTCTCCGAAGGTACTTGTTGGGTTGGCGTATTTCGAGATTAGGATTTGTCACTCCGATTGTCGGAGAGGTATCTCTGGGCCCACTCGGTAATGCACATCACTATAAGCCTTGCAAGCATTGCAGCTAATGAGTTAGTTGCGGGATGATGTATTACGGAACGAGTAAAGAGACTTGTTGGTAACGAGATTGAACTAGGTATTGAGATACCGACGATCGAATCTCGGGCATGTAACATACCGATGACAAAGGGAACAATGTATGTTGTTATGCGGTTTGACCGATAAAGATCTTCGTAGAATATGTGGGAGCCAATATGAGCATCCAGGTTCCGCTATTGGTTATTGACCGGAGACGTGTCTCGGTCATGTCTACATAGTTCTTGAACCCGTAGGGTCCGCACGCTTAAGGTTTCGATGATAGTTTTATTATGAGTTTATGAGTTTTGATGTACCGAAGGAGTTCGGAGTCCCGGATGAGATCGGGGACATGACGAGGAGTCTCAAAATGGTCGAGACGTAAAAATCGATATATTGGACGACTATATTCGGACATCGGAAAGGTTCCGAGTGATTCGGGTATTTTCGGAGTACCAGGTAGTTACGGGAATAGAGGAGAGAGGCCAAAAGGAAGGAGGCGTGCACCCCCCTTCTGGTCCGAATTGGACAAGGGGTGCAGCCTCCTTTTCCTTCTCCCTCTCCCCCTCTTTCCTTCTCTCCTACTCCGGAAAGGAAAGCGGAATCCTACTAGGACTTGGGAGTCCTAGTAGGACTCCCCACACTTGGTGTGCCCCCTCTAGGGCCAGCCTCTCCCTCCCTCCTTTATATACGGGGGCAGGGGGGCACCTCTAGACACAACAATTGGTCTCTTGATCTCTTAGCCGTGTGCGGTGCCCCCTCCACCATAGTTCTCCTCGATAAATATTGTAGCGGTGCTTAGGCGAAGCCCTGCGACGGTAGAACATCAAGATTGTCACCACGCCGTCGTGCTGACGGAACTCTCCCTCGACACTCGGCTGGATCGGAGTTCGAGGGACGTCATCAAGCTGAACGTGTGCTAGAACTCGGAGGTGCCGTAGTTTCGGTGCTTGATCGGTCGGGCCGTGAAGACGTACGACTACATCAACCGCGTTGTTCTAACGCTTCCGCTTTCGGTCTACTAGGGTACGTAGACTCACTCTCCCATCTCGTTGTTATGCATCTGGTAGATAGATCTTGCGTGATCGTAGGAAAATTTTAAAATACTACGTTCCCCAACAGTGGCATCATGAGCCAGGTCTATGCGTAGATGATATGCACGAGTAGAACACAAGTGAGTTGTGGACGATACTAGTCATACTGCTTACCAGCATGTCATACTTTGATTCGGCGGTATTGTTGGATGAAGCGGCCCGGACCGACATTACGCGTACGCTTACGCGAGGCTGGTTCTACCGACGTGCTTCGCACACAGGTGGCTGGCGGGTGTCAGTTTCTCCAACTTTAGTTGAATCAAGTGTGGCTACGCCCGGTCCTTGTGAAGGTTAAAACAACACATACTTGACGAAATATCGTTGTGGTTTTGTATGCGTAGGTAAGAACGGTTCTTGCTAAGACCGTAGCAGCCACGTAAAACTTGCAACAACAAAGTAGAGGACGTCTAACTTGTTTTTGCAGGGCATGTTGTGATGTGATATGGTCAAGACATGATGAGTTATACGGTTTTGTATGAAATGATCATGTTTTGTAAAGTTATCGGCAACTGGCAGGAGCCATATGGTTGTCGCTTTATTGTATGAAATGCAATCGCCATGTAATTGCTTTACTTTATCACTAAGCGGTGGCGATAGTCGTAGAAGCAATAGTTGGCGAGACGACAACGATGCTACGATGGAGATCAAGGTGTCGCGCCGGTGACGAAGGTGATCATGACGGTGCTTTGGAGATGGGGATCAAAAGCACAAGATGATGATGGCCATATCATGTCACATATTTTGATTGCATGTGATGTTTATCTTATTATGCTTCTTATTTTGCTTAGTTCGACGGTAGCATTATAAGATGATCCCTTACTAAATTTCAAGGTATAAGTGTTCTCCCTGAGTATGCACCGTTGCGAAAGTTCGTCGTGCCGAGACACCACGTGATGATCGGGTGTGATAAGCTCTACGTTCAAATACAACGGGTGTAAGCCAGTTTTGCACACGCAGAATACTCGGGTTAAACTTGACGAGCCTAGCATATGCAGATATGGCCTTGGAACATTGGAGACCGAAAGGTCGAGCGTGAATCATATAGTAGATATGATCAACATAAGATGTTCACCATTGAAACTACTCCATCTCACGTGATGATCGGACATGGTTTAGTTGATTTGGATCACGTGATCATTTAGATGACTAGAGGGATGTCTATCTAAGTGGGAGTTCTTAAGTAATATGATTAAATTGAACTTCAATTTATCATGAACTTAGTCCTCGTAGTATTAGCATATCTATGTTGTAGATCAATAGCTCGCGATGTTGCTCCCCGTTTAATTTTTTTATTTGTTCCTAGAGAAAACTAAGTTGAAAGATGTTAGTAGCAATGATGCGAAATTGTTCCGTGATCTGAGGATTATCCTCATTGCTGCACAGAGAATTATGTCCTTGATGCACCGCTAGGTGACATACCTATTGCAGGAGCAGATGTAGACGTTATGAACGTTTTGACAAAAGCTCGGTATGATGACTACTTGATAGTTTAAGTGCACCATGGTTTATGGCTTAGAACCGGGACTTCAAAAACGTTTTGAACGCCACGGAGTATATAAGATGTTCCAAGAGTTGAAATTAGTATTTCATACTCATGCCCGTGTCGAGAGGTATAAGACTTCTGACAGTACTTTGCCTACAAGATGGAGGAGAATAGCTCAACCAGTGAGCATGTGCTTAGATTGTCTGGGTACTACAATTACTTGAATCAAGTGGGAGTTAATCTTCCAGATAAGATAGTAATTGACAAAGTTCTCTAGTCACTATCACCAAGTTAGTAGAACTTCGTGATGAACTATAATATGCAAGGGATGACGAAAGGAATTGCCGAGCTCTTCGCAATGCTGAAGTCGGCGAAGGTAGAAATCATGAAAAAGCATCAAGTGTTGATGGTTAACAAGACCACTTGTTTCAAGTAAAGGGCAAAGGGATAGAAGGGGAACTTCAAGAAGAATGACAAGCAAGTTGTCACTCCCGTGAAGAAACCCAAAGCTAAAACTCAAGCCTGAAACTAAGTGCTTCTACTACAAAGGAAATGGTCACTGGAAGTGGAACTGCCCTAGATACTTGGCGGATAAGAAGGATGGCAAAGTGAACAAAGGTATATTTTGATATACAGATTATTGATGTGTACTTTACTAGTGTTCATAGCAACCCCTGGGTATTTGATACCGGTTCAGTTGCTAAAATTAGTAACTCGAAACGAGAATTGCATAATGAACAGAGACTAGTTAAAGGTGAAGTGACGATGTGTGTTGGAAGTGGTTCCTAGATTGATATGATCATCATCGCACACTCCCTATACTTTCGGGATTAGTGTAAAACCTAAATAAATGTTATTTGGCATTTGCGTTGAGCATGAATATGATTTGATCATATTTGTTGCAATACGGTTATTCATTTAAAGTCATAGAATAATTGTTATTCTGTTTACATGAATAAAACCTTCGATGGTCATACACCCAATGAAAATAGTTTGTTGGATCCCGATCGTGGTGATACACATATTCATAATATTGAAGCCAAAAGATGCAAGGTTAATAATGATAGTGCAACTTATTTGTGGCACTGCTATTTAGGTCATAATGGTGTAAAGCGCATGAAGAAACTCCATAGTGATGGACTTTTGGAATCACTTGATTATGAATCACTTGGTGCTTGCGAACCATGCCTCATGGGCAAGATGACTAAAACTCCGTTCTCCGGAACAATGGAGCGAGCAACAGATTTGTTGGAGATCATACATACAGATGTATGTGGACCAATGAGTGTTGAAGCTCGCGGCGGGTATCGTTATTTTCTGACCTTCACTGATGATTTGAGAAGATATGGGTATATCTACTTAATGAAGCACAATTCTAAAACATTTGAAAAGTTCAAAGAATTTCAGAGTGAAGTGGAGAATCATCGTAACAAGAAAATAAGAGTTTCTACGATATGATCGTAGAGGTAAAATATTTGAGTTAGCGAGTTTGGCCTTCAGTAAAAACAATGTGAAATAGTTTCACTACTCACGCCACCTGGAACACCATAGTGTAATGGTGTGTCCGAACGTCATAACCGTACTTTATTAGATATGGTGCGATCGATGATGTCTCTTACCGATCTACCACTATCGCTTTTGGGGTTATGCATTAGAGACAGATACATTCACGTTAAATAGGGCACCATCTAAATCCGTGGAGATGACACCGTATGAACTGTGGTTTGACGAGAAACCTAAGCTGTCATTTCTTTAAGTTTGGGACTGCGATGCTTATGTGAAAAAGTTTCAACATGATAAGCTCGAACCCAAATCGGAGAAGTAAATCTTCATATGATACCCAAAAGAAACTGTTGGGTACACCTTCTATCACAGATCCGAAGGCAAGGTCTTTGTTGCTAAGAGTGGATCCTTTCTAGAGAAGGAGTTTCTCTCGAAAGAAGTGAGTGGGAGGAAAGTGGAACTTGATGAGGTAATTGTACCTTCTCCCGAATTGGATAGTAGTACATCACAGAAACTGGTTCCAGTGATTCCTACACCAATTAGTGAGGAAGCTAATGATGATGATCATGAAACTTCGGATCAAGTTACTGCTGAACTTCGTAGATCAACCAGAGTACGTTCCGCACCAGAGTGGTACGGCAACCCGGTTCTAGAAGTCATGTTACTGGACCATGATGAACCTACGAACTATGAGGAAGCGATGATGAGCCCAGATTCCGCAAAATGGCTTGAGACCATGAAATCTGAGATGGGATCCATGTATGAGAACAAAGTGTGGACTTTGGTTGACTTGCCAGATGGTCGGCAAGCCATCGAAAATAAATGGATCTTCAAGAGGAAGACTGACGCTGACAGTAATGTTACTGTTTACAAAGCTCGACTTGTTGCGAAAGTTTTTCAACAAGTTCAAGGAGTTGACTACGATGATACTTTCTCACCCGTAGCGATGCTTAAGTCTGTCCGAATCATGTTAGCAATTGCCGCATTTTATGAAATCTGGCAAATGGATAACAAAACTGCATTCTTTAATGTATTTATTAAAGAAGACTTGTATATGATGCAACCAGAAGGTTTTGTCAATCCTAAAGGTGCTAACAAAATGTGCAAGCCCCAGCGATCCATCTATGGACTGGTGCAAGCATCTCGGAGTTGGAATATACGCTTTGATAAGTTGATCAAAGCATATAGATTTATACAGACTTGCGGTGAAGCCTGTATTTACAAAAAGTGAGTGGGAGCACTACAACCTTTCTGATAAGTATATGTGAATGACATATTGTCGATCGGAAATGACGTAGAATTTTCTGGAAAGCATAAAGGAGTGTTTGAAAGGAGTTTTTCAAAGAAAGACCTTGGTGAAGCTGCTTACATATTGGGCATCAAGATCTATAGAGATAGATCAAGACGCTTGATAAGACTTTCGATGAGTACATACCTTGATATGATTTTGAAGTAGTTCAAAATGGATCAGTCAAAGAAGGAGTTCTTACCTGACTTGTAAGGTGTGAAGTTGTGTAAGACTCAAAGCTAGACCAAGGCAAAAAAATATAGAGAGAATGAAAGTCATTCCCTATGCCTCAGCCATAGGTTCTATAAAGTATGTCATGATGTGTACCAAACATGTTGTGTACCTTGCCATGAGTTTGTCAAGAGGGTACAATAGTGATCCAGGAGTAGATCACTGTACAGCGGTCAAAATTATCCTTAGTAACTGGATGACTAAGGAAATGTTTCTCGATTATGGAGGTGATAAAGAGTTCGTCGTAAAGGGTTACGCCGATGCAAGCTTTGACACTAAATCCAGCTGACTCTAAGTATCAATCTGGATGCGTATTTAAAGTGGGAGCAATTAGCTAGAGTAGCTCCATGCAGAGCATTGTAGACACATAGACATTTGCGAAATACATACGGATCTGAATGTGACAGACCCGTTGACTAAACTTCTCTCACGAAGCAAAACATGATCACACCTTAGTACTCTTTGGGTACTCTTTGGGTGTTAATCACATAGCGATGTGAACTAGATTATTGACTCTAGTAAACCCTTTGGGTGTTAATCACATGACGATGTGAACTATCGGTGTTAAATCACATGGCGATGTGAACTAGATTATTGACTCTAGTGCAAGTGGGAGACTGAAGGAAATATGCCCTAGAGGCAATAATAAAGTTATTATTTATTTCCTTATATCATGATAAATGTTTATTATTCATGCTAGAATTGTATTAACCGGAAACTTAATACATCTGTGAATACATAGACAAAACAGAGTGTCCCTAGTATGCCTCTACTAGACTAGCTCATTGATCAAAGATGGTTATGTTTCCTAGCCATAGACATGAGTTGTCATTTGATCAACGGGATCACATCATTAGGAGAATGATCTGATGGACAAGACCCATCCGTTAGCTTAGCACTATGATCGTTTAAGTTTTACTGCTATTGCTTTCTTCATGACTTATACATGTTCCTATGGCTATGAGATTGTGCAACTCCCGAATACCGGAGGAACACTTTGTGTGCTACCAAACGTCACAACGTAACTGGGTGATTATAAAGGTACTCTACAGGTGTCTCCGAAGGTACTTGTTGGGTTGGCGTATTTCGAGATTAGGATTTGTCACTCCGATTGTCGGAGAGGTATCTCTGGGCCCACTCGGTAATGCACATCACTATAAGCCTTGCAAGCATTGCAGCTAATGAGTTAGTTGCGGGATGATGTATTATGGAACGAGTAAAGAGACTTGTTGGTAACGAGATTGAACTAGGTATTGAGATACCGACGATCGAATCTCGGGCATGTAACATACCGATGACAAAGGGAACAATGTATGTTGTTATGCGGTTTGACCGATAAAGATCTTCGTAGAATATGTGGGAGCCAATATGAGCATCCAGATTCCGCTATTGGTTATTGACCGGAGACGTGTCTCGGTCATGTCTACATAGTTCTCGAACCCGTAGGGTCCGCACGCTTAAGGTTTCGATGATAGTTTTATTATGAGTTTATGAGTTTTGATGTACCGAAGGAGTTCGGAGTCCCGGATGAGATCGGGGACATGACGAGGAGTCTCAAAATGGTCGAGACGTAAAAATCGATATATTGGACGACTATATTCGGACATCGGAAAGGTTCCGAGTGATTCGGGTATTTTCGGAGTACCGGGGAGTTACGGGAATAGAGGAGAGAGGCCAAAAGGAAGGAGGCGTGCACCCCCCTTCTGGTCCGAATTGGACAAGGGGTGCAGCCTCCTTTTCCTTCTCCCTCTCCCCCTCTTTCCTTCTCTCCTACTCCGGAAAGGAAAGGGGAATCCTACTAGGACTTGGGAGTCCTAGTAGGACTCCCCACACTTGGTGCGCCCCCTCTAGGGCCAGCCTCTCCCTCCCTCCTTTATATACGGGGGCAGGGGGGCACCTCTAGACACAACAATTGATCTCTTGATCTCTTAGCCGTCTGCGGTGCCCCCTCCACCATAGTTCTCCTCGATAAATATTGTAGCGGTGCTTAGGCGAAGCCCTACGACGGTAGAATATCAAGATCGTCACCACGCCGTCGTGCTGACGGAACTCTCCCTCGACACTCGGCTGGATCGGAGTTCGAGGGACGTCATCGAGCTGAACGTGTGCTAGAACTCGGAGGTGCCGTAGTTTCGGTGCTTGATCGGTCGGGCCGTGAAGACGTACGACTACATCAACCGAGTTGTTCTAACGCTTCCGCTTTCGGTCTACTAGGGTAGGTAGACTCACTCTCCCCTCTCGTTGTTATGCATCTGGTAGATAGATCTTGCGTGATCGTAGGAAAATTTTAAAATACTACGTTCCCCAACACCAGCACTGTAGCAGGCCGGCCCAGCCCACAGCCATGTTCTGTCGCCTTCCTCCTCGCGCCAGTCGGCAGCGCGCGTGGCCGCCGCGCGCCGGCACGCGCCCGGCCACCTCTAGGCTGCCTGCCTGCATCCCCGATGCCCTGGAAGACTCCCCGCGACGCCACGCAGCTGCCCCGACCCCTCTCGCACTTTCCCCTCGTCCCCGTCGCCTCCCTTGGCTCTCTCCTCTCTCACCACCGAGCCGCCGTCACCGCCGCTCGCCGTTGCCGCACCTAGACCCTCCCCCTCGACCCGTGAGCGTGTCCAGAAGATTCGCCGCGACGCCCTCTACCTCCTCGCTGAGCCACGGATCGCCGGGAGCCCTGCAACGTCTCCACGCCGTCGTCCCCTTCCTCGGATCGCGGGAGCACCTCACCTCGATTGAGAAGCTGCAGCGCGTCCCCGACCTCTCCGTCGAGCTCGTTAGCACCGTAGTGAGCTCCTACGCCGTTTCCCCCTTCTTTTGCTTCGTTTGCGCCGTGTAGATGCCGCTCCGTTGATCACCGAAACTCACCGCCGCCGTGCTCGCCGCCGGCGATGCTCCGGTGACCATTTGGTCACTGGCACATGTCCATCTCGCTCGCCGCAGCACGTAGACAAGCTAGGTACCACGCACACATCGCCTAGGCCACCGTAGCTGCGTCCCCACACACACCCGACGCCTGTCGCCGCCGTTGAGCTTGTTGCCGTCGTCTCCGGCCACCACAGGTCCGGCGACCACCACCATCCGACGCGCAACAGCAAGGGCTTTCCAACGCGCCCAACCACAGCTCGAACCGTGCCCTGTGGACGTTTTCCGAAGCACGCCGCCGTGTCTGGCCTCGCCGGCGTCACGTCGCCGGCGAGTTTGACTTGTTTGAACACGGGTTTGACCCCCCTGGGTCACTGACGTGTGGGCCCTGCCTGCAAGTCAAATCTAGTTTAGGTGTTAAATTAATTCTAATTAGTTAATTAGTTAACTGTGACACTGACCAGTGGGTCCCACATGTCAGGTCTGACTTGGACTAGTCCTGTTGACTGACTGACGTCATCATGATGTCATGCTGACGCAGTAAAGGTTTTTCTGGGATTTTTAGGTTTAAAAATAATTCAGGAAATTCCAGAAAATACCCAAAACTTCAAAAAATCATATAAATTCAACAGTAGCTCAGATGGAAAAGATTTATATATGAAAAATGATCAGAAAAATCCAATCTTTCCAATGGCACTGGTTTCATGCATGTTTGAGCAAGTCAACCTTGCTGTATACATTAAAACATGATAATGCACTTATTTAAATATTAGTTAAAATGCCAATTTGAATCTTTGATTCAAATAAGCTCAAACCCTTCTGGTTTTAGTTGCATTAGCCCAACACACATGCATCTTGCCATGTCATGAGCATGCATCATATTGTTGCATTTGTTTGTTTAATGATTGTATCGCCGGTATTCTCTGTGTTAGGTCCTGCTTCCGAGGATACTGCTGCGTATCCAGTTGAAGAGCAGTACCCGACAACCACTTTGTCAGGCAAGCAATCATTGATCATTCCGATACAAACCCAATCTTCTCGCTCCTTCTCTCTTTTACTGCATTAAGGCAACAGCGTGTGAACTGCTACTTGCTGCGGTAGTTGAACCCTATTCCCTTGCATGACCTGTCATTGCCACAGTAAATAGTTGAAACCCACTAGCATGTGTAGGAGTTGATTGAGCCATGTGATGTGTGATCCACCATGCTATTTGTTTATGTTGCCTGCTATGCTTAGAGTTGTGTCTGGTCTGGTTCATCTGGGTGATGGATCAGAGTGAAATGATCATACCGATAAAGAGGAGGAAGTGTGGAATACGCTTGGTAAAGGTATCGATGAAAGGCCATGTAGGAGTACATGGTGTGTTGTTTCATTGGAACCATACATAGGACCCGAGATCTATATGTGTGGTTCAAGTTCCAGTTACTACCATGCATTGGGCCCGAAACCAATGGACCCTCTCGACTTATTAATTACCCTCGATCTCTGTCCAGGAGTTGCAACTAGTTTCTGGTGTTTATAGCTTACTGGAGGTCGTGCACATCGCTGACCCTCGGGGTGGGTTGTGATGCGACAGGTACGTGGCACGGTGTACCGGTTGCCCGTTTGGTGACTCGGGAACCCTGTACACATCGTTTGGGGCCGTGAGCGACACCCCGGCCGGATCTCCCCACGGATGGAACCCAAATAGGCGATAAACCTGGACGAGAGACTTGAGTAGTTAGTGGCCGACACCCTCGCTGGGCTTCCGCTTGAAGGTTGCCGAGTACATGTCGAGTAAACGGCGATAAGTGGTGGAAGCGTGTGTGAAGAGGTACACCCCTGCAGGGTTATCAATCTATTCGAATAGCCGTTGTTCGCGGTACGGACTACTTGGTTACTCTTACAGTTCATAGACAAGTTGATGGATTCTACTAAAAGCCTCAAGATAAGTGTGAGTACCCCGGATGGCCCTTCCGTAGGATGACGGAAGAGGATCCTCGGTAGTGTATTGTTGTGGTGTTTAGAGGACTCGTGTTCGTAATAACATCTTGCAATCCGTTGAGAGTTGTAGTATAGGTTAGCCAAGAGTCAAAGCTGGCTTTCTGCTATGAACTCCACTACCCCCTTGATAATGTTGCATGTATGATAGGTTCTGTGGTAAGGCTTGCTGAGTACCTTTGTACTCATGTTTGCTTAATAACTGTTGCAGAGGAGAACCCTGCCCCTGCTGATGGGTTCTACATAGACATTGACGTCGACGAGTAGCTTGACACCCAGACGAAGATCTGGAGCTTGTGAAGGGCCTTGTAGACAGTCAGGCTACACCAAGCCTGTTTTATTTTCTAAGTTGTCTGTACTCAGACATGTAGCTTCCGCTTGTGCTTGTATGACTGTATGACTTGAGTGTTGGGTCATGTGACGCCTACCTGTATGGATATGTTATGTATGGCTCTTGGAGCCTCTTAAATAAAGTACTTGGAGTCATAGAGTTCTGTTGTGATGCAATGTTGTATTTGCACATATTGAGCATATTGTGTGTATGGTTGAAATGCTTGGTATGTGTGGGATCCGACACCTAGTTGTTTTCCTTTGGTATCCTACCTTACAGGGAAATGCCTCCTAGTGATTCCAATGAGCCTTGGTAGCTTGCTACTGCTCGGAACACGTAGGCTGGCCGGCATGTGTCCTTCTTCGTTCCTGTGTCTGTCCCTTAGGGGAAATGTCACGCGTTGTTCCTTTAAGTCCATGTAGCTTGCTACGACTTGGGTTCATACGTTGTTGACCGACACGTTCGTTGCTGGGTCATGGATGCCTGTCTCTGTAATCTAGTGTCACTTTTGGTTTATAACTAGCCATGTCGGCCCGGGTTCTCTGTCATATGGATGCTAGCGACACTGTCATATACGTGTGCCAAGATGCGCAAACGGTCCTGGGCCAGGTAAGGTGGGACCCGTGGGGTTACCGTGCATGAGGCCGCAAAGTGATATGACGATTTACAGCTAGATCGGTGTGACTTAGGATCGGGTCCTGACAGCGTTGGCATCAGAGCTGGACTGCCTGTAGGTTTCTCAAGCCAAACTGGTCGATGTTGAGTCTAGAAAAATTCTTAGTTATATGTTGGGGAATTGATTGTGGAAGGGAACGTAAGGCTCTTTTTACTCCTTTACCTTATGCCCTTCTGATCTGAGTCAGTCTATTCTTTCTACGGGGATTTAGGACTAGGCCTCTTATTCTTACTAGGTTCACGTGTTACTAATCCGTAGACTCTTAGGATTGTTGGTTTCAAGCCTCAGTTCAGTTTCTATCCTTTTAGTATGATGATTGATGGACCCGGAACCTTGATATGGAATTGTTGAGTGGCTATGCAATCATTTGTATGATGTCTCAAATCTTTGTTTGAGCATTTACAGTTGTTATGCTGCCTGATTTCTTCCAGAAACACTAATGCCTTTGCATTACTTCGTGTTTCAGATGTCTGGCCGCATCCCTCACCAAGTGGTTCGTTTGACTTGGTGCATCAATGTGCCCGGTCACACGGCCATGCTAGTCCGTGTGCTGACTGAGACCGGTTATCGCTGGTATCCTGAGTACACCATGGAGGAACAGTACCGGGATTTCAATCAGAGTCAGTATTTCTGCACAGTCCGGATATACCCCTCATATCCTGGAGCTAATGACCCCATCCATTGGTCTTATGGACTCGGGGTTACCATCGAGATGGCAGTGCAGGATGCCGCCTATTCGATGATGACCATTCTCCGGGCCAGGCATGCCCTGTTGCTGAACACTGAGTTCTGTTACTTGCCAGCCTCACTTCCCTGAGAGGAAGGCTACTACACTGGTCTGTATACTGATGCTGCTCATGAAGAGCCACTGCTCCAGACTACTGTTCAGATGCTGGAGGATAGGGACCGTGAGGTCCGTGCCCTCCGAATGGAGCTGTATAACACTCAAGCCGCCCACTGGACTACCTTGACACGGCTTGCACCTGATGTGCACGCCGGATATCTGGACATGCGGGATTTGTACCCCGTGCGGACTCGTCTGCCTGATCGCATGGATTGGCGTGACGTTGGGGGTATTACACCTCCACGTGGGCGTCGGTTACCACCAGCAACGGGACCGAGGCCACATCCATGTCCCTATGGTCCACAGCTTTCGAGCGCTCGCGAGTTTCAAGATCCGTCTGTTCCACTCCCAGGCTACGGTGGTAATCTTTACGAAGATTACTACAGGAATGTCTGAGCTAGACCGTGGTAGTAGTAGTATTGTTGTAGTTGTATTTCCACAGTCCTGCGCGTCTTGTGGAATATGACTTAGTGTGTACTGAGTTCTGGAGGTGTAGTTAAATAATGTATAGGAGCTTGGAATGCCTCTGATGGGATGTATCGTCTTTCACCGCAGTTGTACTTTAGCCTTGGCTTGTACTAAACTATGTTTGGTGTGTATGACCACTGGTGTATATATAGCAGTTTCTATATTACCATGTCGTACGGATGAACATCTCTGCATTCCGTGTCATCCATTACATTCTGCACTTCTATGTCAAATTTTTGCCATCCTTGTCTAAACCGTTGTTTTGTTTTCCTAGGATGGTCAACACTCGCAACACTCCTGCTGCCCAGGAGCAGGGTGAGGCTAGTGGGGCTAGATATGGGAATCTGCCCCAGCCACCCTCCTTGGCGGAAGTTATGCTCGAGGCAGAACGGAACAAGAGAGAGACCAACCGTCTGCTGGAACGTATAGAGCAGAACACTGGGTTCCGCCAGAGGAATGACGTGGTGTCAATCAATGACTTTATCAAGTTGTGCCCACCGAAGTTCCATCACTCCACTGAACCTCTGGATGCGGATGACTGGCTACGTAGTATCACCCACAAGCTACACTCTGCCCGTGTGGCCGAAGCTGACAAGGTTACCTACGCCGCCTACCATCTTGAGGGCCCTGCCAGTCTTTGGTGGGAAAACTTTGAAGCTATGCGTCCTGCTGGCCAAATCACCACTTGGGTTGAGTTCAGTGAGGCATTCCGTGAACATCACATTCCGGAAGGTCTCATGGATCGCAAGCGGGAGGAATTCTGCAACTTCACCCAGGGCCGTTTAACTGTGGATGGCTATAGTCGCGAGTTTGGCAACTTGGCACGCTATGCACCTGAGGAAGTATCCACCGATGCCAAGAAGCAGGCGAGGTTCCGCAAGGGACTCAGCCCTGAACTCCGCCGAGATTTACGTCTGCACGAGTGCACTTCCTTCCAGAAGTTGGTAAACAAGGCTATCAGTGTTGAAACGGGCCAGACCGACTTCGAGGCCACCCGCAAGCATACTCGAGACTTTGGTTCCTCATCCGGCTCTGGCTCTCACAAGCATCGTGTGTGGGTTCCTAACACTGCTCTGCCACCCAAGTACACACCGAGGCCATCCTATGAGGCGCCTCGCCCAACTCAACAGTTTGCACCTGCTAAGACCTATGGAGGACCACCTTCCAACTTTGCTGCACGCACTAACACTGTGACCTGCTTCAAGTGTGGAGAACCGGGGCATTACATGCGTGAGTGTCCCCAGAACCAACCAGAAAAACCCGTTGGCCATGGTAAGCCAACCGGCAAGGTGAATTATGTCAAGCCAATCCCCACTGCACGTGGTCATGTCAACTATGTCTCTGCCGAGGAAGCTTATGAGGATCCTAACATCGTCCTTGGTACGCTTCTCGTTAACTGCCATCCGGCATCTGTTCTTTTCGATACTGGAGCATCACATTCGTTCATATCTGAGAGCTATGCTCGATTGCACAACATGACTTTTTGTGACATGCCTACTTCCATGGTTATTCAAACTCCTGGTTCAAAGTGGCAAACCTCTAGGGTAAGCCATGGAAATGAAATCCTTGTCGATAGACTTGTTTTCCTAGCATCCCTAATCGCTCTCAAGTCCTCGGACATAAACATCATTTTGGGTATGGATTGGATGACAACTCATTACGCCAAGATTGATTGCTACACTAGGACCGTTCAACTAACACACCCATCCGGCAAGATAGTCAATGTCTTGACCCGAATGGCTGAGCGTCAGCTCTACTCTCTTAATGCCAGCCCTCTACCAGAACTCGAAGATATCCCGGTAGTCCGCGACTTTCCGGATGTTTTCCCAGAAGAACTGCCAGGAATTCCACCCGACAGAGATGTCGAGTTCGTGATACATCTTATCCCTGGAACTGTCCCAATCTCTAGGAGACCTTATAAGATGGCACCACTAGAATTAGCTGAGCTAAAGAAACAACTCGATGAGTCCTTGCAAAAAGGTTTCATCCGTCCTAGTTCTTCCCCTTGGGCTTGCCCCGTCCTCTTCGTCAAGAAGAAGGATGTAACGGAGCGGATGGTTGTTGATTACCGACCTGTCAATCTGGTCACCATAAAGAACAAGTATCAGCTCCCCAGGATCAACGACCTGTATGATCAGCTCGCTGGATCCTCAGTCTTCTCTAAGATGGATTTGAGGTTGGGTTACCATCAAATCAAAATCAAGAACGGGGACATTCCTAAAACGGCTTTTGTTACTCGTTATGGACAATATGAGTACACCGTCATGTCCTTCGGATTAACCAATGCCCCAGCTACCTTTTCTCGGTTAATGAATTCTATATTCATGGAGTACTTGGATAAATTCGTCGTGGTATACCTCGATGATATACTCATCTATTCCAAGAACAAGAAAGATCATGCCGAGCATTTAAGGCTGGTATTGACGAAACTTCGAGAGCACCACCTTTATGCCAAATTCTCTAAATGTGAATTTTGGTTGCCAGAAGTAACCTATCTAGGTCATGTGATCTCTGGCAAGGGTATTGCTGTCAATCCCGAGCGAGTTCAAGCCGTCCTTGATTGGACTCCCCCTGAATCGGTCAAGCAAGTTAGGAGTTTTCTTGGCCTAGCAAGCTATTGCCGACGCTTCGTCGAGAATTTCTCCAAGGTTGCTAAACCTCTAACTGAACTCCTCAAGAAAGATAAAAAGTTTGAGTGGACCCCACAGTGATAGTCCAGTTTTCAGGAACTGAAAAGACGCCTGACATCTGCACCTGTACTGGTACCACCAGACTTTTCCAAGGATTTTATAATCTATTGCGACGCCTCGCGACAAGGACTAGGTTGCATACTCATGCAAGATCGTCAAGTGATTGCATACTCATCTCGATAGTTGCGTCCAGATGAGGATAACTATCCTACTCATGATCTAGAGCTTGCAGCTGTAGTCCATGCACTCAAAACATGGCGACATTACCTCCTTGGTAATCGCTGTGAAATCTTCACTGATCATCAAAGTTTGAAGTACATCTTCACCCAACCGGATCTGAATCTCAGGCAAAGACGTTGGGTTGAGTTGCTCACAGACTACGACTTATGAATCACCTATACCCCTGGAAAGGCCAATGTCATGGCTGATGCACTAAGTCGTAAGTCTTATTGTAACAACTTAATGTTACAACAAGGTCAACCACTTCTCCACGAGGAATTTCGTAAGCTTAACCTTCACATTGTTCCTCGAGGATTCCTTTCCACCTTGGTGGCGGAACCTAACCTTACGGATCAGGTCATCAAAGCACAGAAGGTTGATCCGGGAATTTCCCGTATTAAGAGGAACATCAAGAAAGGAGTTGCGGGATGTTTCTCAATTGATGATCAAGGAGTTGTATTCTTTAGCAACCGTTTAGTGGTTCCTAA
This sequence comes from Secale cereale, assembly GCA_902687465.1. Lineage (NCBI taxonomy): Eukaryota > Viridiplantae > Streptophyta > Magnoliopsida > Poales > Poaceae > Secale > Secale cereale. Next base: position 65,646,028 of record LR738713.1, read on the forward strand.
AGTACGAAACCTGAGACGTTTGATCCTTAAGGAGGCTCATGAATCTCCTCTCACAATTCATCCCGGTAGTACCAAAATGTATCAGGACCTACATCAGAGATTCTGGTGGACTAGGATGAAGAGAGAAATCTCTCAATTCATTGCTAACTGCGACGTTTGTCGTCGAGTCAAAGCAGAGCATCAACGGCCTGCTGGCACCCTTCAACCTTTAGCTATTCCTGAATGGAAATGGGACAAAGTCGGTATGGACTTCATTACCGGGTTTCCCAGGACCAGGAAAGGGAATAATGCTATCTTCGTCGTTATCGACCGCCTCTCTAAAGTAGCTCATTTCCTGCCTGTTCGAGAGAGTATTACCGCTAGCCAGCTAGCAGACTTGTATGTCTCTCGAATAGTATCGCTTCATGGTGTGCCGTTGGAGATTAACTCAGACCGTGGAAGTCTTTTCACCTCACGATTTTGGGAAAGTTTCCAGAATGCTATGGGAACTCATCTCTCCTTCAGTACTGCCTTCCATCCCAGTCAAGTGGTCAAGTGGAACGAGTCAATCAAATTCTGGAAGACATGCTTCGAGCCTCTGTCATTTCTTTCGATATGGAATGGGAAAAGTGTCTTCCATTTGCCGAGTTCGCTTATAACAATAGTTATCAAGCCAGTTTGGGCAAAGCTCCCTTCGAAGTTCTATATGGACGAAGGTGTCGAACACCTCTTAACTGGTCAGAAACCGGGGAAAGACAATTCTTTGGCCCGGATATGATTCAGGAAGCAGAAGAGCAAGTTCGCATCGTTCGTGAGAGATTGAAAATAGCCCAGTCTCGCCAAAAGAGCCAATATGATAGTCATCATAAGGCTGTGACTTTTGAAGTCGGCGATAAGGCTTACCTTCGGGTTACTCCTCTTAAGGGAACCCATCGCTTCGGTATCAAAGGCAAATTGGCCCCTCGTTACATCTGTCCTTTTCGCATTCTTGCCAAACGAGGAGAGGTTGCCTACCAACTGGAACTACCTCCGCACCTATCCAGAGTTCATGACGTGTTCCACGTTTCTCAACTCAGGCGTTGCTTCTCGGATCCTATCCGCGGAGTGGACCACGAAACGCTTGATCTCCAGGACAATCTCACATATCGAGAATACCCCGTTCGTATTCTTGATCAAACCGAGCGCACCACTCGACGCCACAATATCAAGTTTCTCAAGGTTCAATGGTCACATCATTCCGAGAGTGAAGCTACTTGAGAAAGGGAGGATCGTCTTCGACTTGAGTACCCCACCCTCTTTCCGGAGGAACCCGAATCTCGGGACGCGATTCTTTTAAGAGGGGGTGAGTTGTCACATCCCTAGTTAAGCACTTGCATTAGGGCTAGCTAGAGTGTGCATCATGTTTACTTATCAAAGAAACTTGAAATGGGAATGACAGAAACCCCAGCACCCCTCTTCTAACAACTAGGGTTTGATAAAATATTTTCCAATGTACCCAAAATGCCCTTAAAAATGTTCATCATTTCTGCCTTGGTCTCAAACCTTTGCTAAAAATGGTGCACAATTTTCTAGGACATCCAAGGGCTCTGGATTAAATCATATGTTATTTGAATTTGGGCATTTAAATGCTATAAAATATTTTAAATGCTCAAATAATCATAAACTATAATGTTCCATACTGTTCATATTATATACAGTGGGCATAACAAGTTTCATGAGTTATAAAAATGTTCTAGCATTTTTATTAATTAAACAAAGTTGCAAAACAAATGAAACAGAAAAGAAATAGGAAAGAAAAGAAAGAGAGAAAGGACTTACCTCGGGCCCAACACTGTAGCAGGCCGGCCCAGCCCACAGCCATGTTCTGTCGCCTTCCTCCTCGCGCCAGTCGGCAGCGCGCGTGGCCGCCGCGCGCCGGCACGCGCCCGGCCACCTCCAGGCTGCCTGCCTGCATCCCCGACGCCCTGGAAGACTCCCCGCGACGCCACGCAGCTGCCCCGACCCCTCTCGCACTTTCCCCTCGTCCCCGTCGCCTCCCTTGGCTCTCTCCTCTCTCACCACCGAGCCGCCGTCACCGCCGCTCGCCGTTGCCGCACCTAGACCCTCCCCCTCGACCCGTGACCGTGTCCAGAAGATTCGCCGCGACACCCTCTACCTCCTCGCTGAGCCACGGATCGCCGGGAGCCCTGCAACGTCTCCACGCCGTCGTCCCCTTCCTCGGATCGCGGGAGCACCTCACCTCGATTGAGAAGCTGCAGCGCGTCCCCGACCTCTCCGTCGAGCTCGTTAGCACCGTAGTGAGCTCCTAAGCCGTTTCCCCCCTTCTTTTGCTTCGTCTGCGCCGTGTAGATGACGCTCCGTTGATCACCGAAACTCACCGCCGCCGTGCTCGCCGCCGGCGATGCTCCGGTGACCATTTGGTCACTTGCACATGTCCATCTCGCTCGCCGCAGCACGTAGACAAGCTAGGTACCACGCACACATCGCCTAGGCCACCGTAGCTGCGTCCCCACACACACCCGACGCCTGTCGCCGCCGTTGAGCTTGTTGCCGTCGTCTCCGGCCACCACAGGTCCGGCGACCACCACCATCCGACGCGCAACAGCAAGGGCTTTCCAACGCGCCCAACCACAGCTCGAACCGTGCCCTGTGGACGTTTTTCGAAGCACGCCGCCGTGTCTGGCCTCGCCGGCGTCACGTCGCCGGCGAGTTTGACTTGTTTGACCACGGGTTTGACCCCCCTGGGTCACTGACGTGTGGGCCCTGCCTGCAAGTCAAATCTAGTTTAGGTGTTAAATTAATTCTAATTAGTTAATTAGTTAACTGTGACACTGACCAGTGGGTCCCACATGTCAGGTTTGACTTGGACTAGTCCTGTTGACTGACTGACGTCAGCATGATGTCATGCTGACGCAGTAAAGGTTTTTCTGGGATTTTTAGGTTTAAAAATAATTCAGGAAATTCCAGAAAATACCCAAAACTTCAAAAAATCATATAAATTCAACAGTAGCTCAGATGGAAAAGATTTATATATGAAAAATGATCAGAAAAATCCAATCTTTCCAATGGCACTGGTTTCATGCATGTTTGAGCAAGTCAACCTTGCTGTATACATTAAAACATGATAATGCACTTATTTAAATATTAGTTAAAATGCCAATTTGAATCTTTGATTCAAATAAGCTCAAACCCTTCTGGTTTTAGTTGCATTAGCCCAACACACATGCATCTTGCCATGTCATGAGCATGCATCATATTGTTGCATTTGTTTGTTTAATGATTGTATCGCCGGTATTCTCTGTGTTAGGTCCTGCTTCCGAGGATACTGCTGCGTATCCAGTTGAAGAGCAGTACCCGACAACCACTTTGTCAGGCAAGCAATCATTGATCATTCCGATACAAACCCAATCTTCTCGCTCCTGCTCTCTTTTACTGCATTAAGGCAACAGCGTGTGAACTGCTACTTGCTGCGGTAGTTGAACCCTATTCCCTTGCATGACCTGTCATTGCCATAGTAAATAGTTGAAACCCACTAGCATGTGTAGGAGTTGATTGAGCCATGTGATGTGTGATCCACCATGCTATTTGTTTATGTTGCCTGCTATGCTTAGAGTTGTGTCTGGTCTGGTTCATCTGGGTGATGGATCATAGTGAAATGATCATACCGATAAAGAGAAGGAAGTGTGGAATACGCTTGGTAAAGGTATCGATGAAAGGCCATGTAGGAGTACATGGTGGGTTGTTTCATTGGAACCGTACATAGGAGCCGAGATCTGTATGTGTGGTTCAAGTTCCAGTTACTACCATGCATTGGGCCCGAAACCAATGGACCCTCTCGACTTATTAATTACCCTCGATCTCTGTCCAGGAGTTGCAACTAGTTTCTGGTGTTTATAGCTTACTGGAGGTCGTGCACAGCGCTGACCCTCGGGGTGGGTTGTGATGCGACAGGTACGTGGCACGGTGTACCGGTTGCCCGTTTGGTGACTCGGGAACCCTGTACACATCGTTTGGGGCCGTGAGCGACACCCCAGTCGGATCTCCCCACGGATGGAACCCAAATAGGCGATAAACCTGGACGAGAGACTTGAGTAGTTAGTGGCCGACACCCTCGCCGGGCTTCCGCTTGAAGGTTGCCGAGTACATGTCGAGTACGGCGATAAGTGGTGGAAGCGTGTGTGAAGAGGTACACCCTTGCAGGGTTATCAATCTATTCGAATAGCCGTTGTTCGCGGTACAGACTACTTGGTTACTCTTACAGTTCATAGACAAGTTGATGGATTCTACTAAAAGCCTCAAGATAAGTGTGAGTACCCCGGATGGCCCTTCCGTAGGATGACGGAAGAGGATCCTCGGTAGTGTATTGTTGTGGTGTTTAGAGGACTCGTGTTCGTAATAACATCTTGCAATCCATTGAGAGTTGTAGTATAGGTTAGCCAAGAGTCAAAGCTGGCTTTCTGCTATGAACTCCACTACCCCCTTGATAATGTTGCATGTATGATAGGTTCTGTGGTAAGACTTGCTGAGTACCTTTGTACTCATGTTTGCTTAATAACTGTTGCAGAGGAGAACCCTGCCCCTGCTGATGGGTTCTACATAGACGTTGACGTCGACGAGTAGCTTGACACCCAGACGGAGATCTGGAGCTTGTGAAGGGCCTTGTAGATAGTCAGGCTACACCAAGCCTGTTTTATTTTCTAAGTTGTCTGTACTCAGACATGTAGCTTCCGCTTGTGCTTGTATGACTGTATGACTTGAGTGTTGGGTCATGTGACCCCTACCTGTATGGATATGTTATGTATGGCTCTTGGAGCCTCTTAAATAAAGTACTTGGAGTCATAGAGTTCTGTTGTGACGCAATGTTGTATTTGCACATATTGAGCATATTGTGTGTATGGTTGAAATGCTTGGTATGTGTGGGATCTGACACCTAGTTGTTTTCCTTTGGTAGCCTACCTTACAGGGAAATGCCTCCTAGTGATTCCAATGAGCCTTGGTAGCTTGCTACTGCTCGGAACACGTAGGCTGGCCGGCATGTGTCCTTCTTCGTTCCTGTGTCTGTCCCTTATGGGAAATGTCACGCGTTGCTCCTTTAAGTCCATGTAGCTTGCTACGACTTGGGTTCATACGTTGATGACCGACACGTTCGTTGCTGGGTCATGGATGCCTGTCTCTGTAATCTAGTGCCACTTTTGGTTTATAACTAGCCATGTCGGCCCGGGTTCTCTGTCATATGGATGCTAGCGACACTGTCATATACGTGTGCCAAGATGCGCAAACGGTCTCGGGCCAGGTAAGGTGGCACCCGTGGGGTTACCTTGCGTGAGGCCGCAAAGTGATATGACGTGTTACAGCTAGATCGGTGTGACTTAGGATCGGGGTCCTGACATAAATCGAATTTGGTTGTACTCAATACATATTCAACTGATAGTATGGCAACTCTCAGTTAACCTGATCAAGATCTTCCTTATGTGTGTTGCAGGGAAACAATGGGAGACACTGCGGTTTACCATCGAGGTTTGCTCATGCATGGTCCTTTTGCTAGTAGTAGCACATTATTGTGCAGTTGTATGAATCATTCTAATATTTAGGTTTCTTACAATTTGGTCTTGCACATGTAGGTCCTGCTGTCAGAGGCTTAGACCCATTGTTCGACCCATTTTGCATACGGGGAAATGACATGTCCATGAATACCAGTCAAGTCAAGAAACTCAGAAAGATTGTTAGGATGAAGACACTTGCGACGAATAACAGCAAGATCTTTGTTTGCACAATGAACAAGACATTAGTCAATTATAGGATGGTACTAACTCTTTTACCTTGTTTTTACCCCTTGCGCCATTTCAAAAATTTATAACAGTGATTTATGCATATATTTGTTTTCAGTACTTTTCAAAGCAGTTCACCGATGATTACCTCTCAAACCACATGCATGGTCAAGAGGCGAGGAAGGTATTCATTCAACACCCACGGTACAATATTGAAGTCCTCCTGAAGAGGACAAAGTTTGGGTGGGCAATTATCCATAGCCATTGTCCTAAAGTTGCAAGGACATTCAACATCACTTAAGGCTCAATATTTGCCTTCCGCTTCTGATGTTTCCCAGATGAGATCCATCTGTCTATTTACCGTGTATGATGCTACTTTCCAAAGGTTTTCATTGCATGTGAAACTTGGTGCTGTTATGTAATGGCGTAGCTGAGTGCTGAAGCTATCTGATGTAATTCGATTATGAAATCATGGTTGTTGTTCTATGCATATGAAATATCTGGTGTGTTTTATAAGAAATGTCAATTTGATTACTACATGGATTATCAATAATAGGCTGATTACCCTGCTTATTGGGGTTTTGTGTTGCAGACGATTAGTCTGACAGCACCATGGGCGATGAACTCAAACAACCCACACGGTTTCTAGAAATGAGCCGTGTCCGATCAACTACCAATCACACACGGCTTCCGGCAGAGAACTGTTTGCGTTAGGCCAACTTGCACAAACGTTTCCACACGCAAAAACTATTTGTGATATACATACGAACGGATTTTTTTTCTGGGATTCACTGTGTGGGATGTACATACGAACGGAAACGATTGGATTTCGATGCCTCGCCCGATCGGACACGATCTCATTTTGCCCCCGCCTGTGTGCTAGGAGGGACTATCCCCGACGGTTTCTGGGTCGTGTGGTAAGGACCCCCTATCATAGTCACTCACTTGGCGATGATTCGAAACGCCGTTGCGGAAAGGGGTTAAAAACGGTTTGTATATCACGTTGCTGCACCAGTGATGGGACAATGCTCTAATAATGATGGTCATCACACTTTTATTTACTCACAACTCGATAGAACTAATACATGATGAGTCTATATTGATGCCTCTGGCTGTGTACTAGGATGTGCAATGATCTAGCATAGCAAAGATATCAAAAACCGGACAAGCCATGAAAATATCATGCTAGCTGTCTTATGATCGTGCAAAATAATATGGAAATGAACGCTCAAGTCGTGTATATGATGATGATGGAAGTTGCATGGCAATATATCTCGGGATGACTATGGAAATGTCATAATAGGTAGGTATGGTGGTTGGTTTTGAGGAAGGTATAAGGAGGGTTTTATGCGCCTGCGAAAGTTGCGCGGTGCTATTCCACCCAAGCATGATATCAATGAGTCTCTCAAAGCTATGAGAATTTCCATTGATGAGTGCAAAGAAAGAACCGCTAAGATGTGTGCTAAAAGGGAATGGTTTATAAAAAACGTGTTCTTCTAGTTCCCGTGAAAATGATGATGAAGATCTTAAAGTGATTGATGTGACTCCTATTGAATCTTTGTTTTCTCAAATAAATCTTGATAAATATGGGACTAGAGATGAGTCTACTTTAGTTAAGAGGCGTCCCAATGAATCAAAGTTTTTAGATCTTGATGCAAAAATTGATAAAAGAGGGATTGATGAAGTCAAAACCCTAAGTAGTGATGAACCTACTAGATTGGATCTCAATGAATTTAATTATGATAATTGCTCTTTAATAGATTGTATTTCCTTGTTGCAATCCATGTTGAGATCTCCCCATGCTTATAACCAAAATAAAGCTTTTACTAAACACTGGGTAAATGCCCGTGCATTGCGACGGGACCATGCATACTCTAGTTGTTCAACACCAATCATGTTTAACATATAGTAGCTTCAGAGTTCTCATGATTATCGGGTGTTTTTACTTCTGAATCCAAACTTATCACCTTCATCAGTGGTGCATCACTCCCTCCCCCGCCCTCCACCCTCCCCCTCTCTCATTCCCTCTCTCTCCCTCCCTCTCTCTTTCTCTCTCTCTCTCATGTTTGCATTGTTGTGGTAGTTCCAACATCCACTATTTCTGTACAAACTATATTTCTGAACTACACCATCCACGATTATCTTCGAAAAATGCCTGAAATACAAAATAAGGTCGCTTATGCAAAACAACAATCAATGCCCACATTATCTAAATATGTTCATTCTTTTTTCCTGAGCAATAAGTACTAAATCAAGTGAATGGTGATGTATTTTGCTCTTTATCCGTCCAAATATATAACAATTGTCTTTGACCACATATATGGTTTGATTTTTTGCTAATTAGTGATCATGATAAATGTTAATAGTAATCAAAGAAAATATAAATGAAACCAACATTAAATTATGTAGTGCACCTAGTGGATCTGTACAATTTGGTAAGAACAGTGGGTAGAATTATGTTATTTTATACTGCCAGTTTATCAACCTGTAGGTTAAAAAAGAAATTCGTGGATACATCATGACAAAGAAAGTTGCAGAAATATAATCATGGATTCATGGCCAAAATAATAATGGACAAAGCAACCTATCTTTAAAGGAAAATCATCAAGGGTGGAGGAGCGCCTAAATCCATTAACACATGGGCGTGAAAAAAACACCTGGGCATGAAAATAACTGCCTTATCATCCGGCGAGATCTAGAATATTACACCAACAACAACAACATCAGGGATCTGCTATGACATGCTTCAGAGCATAGTATTCTTCTAGCATATCCCCGTACATGTTGTGGACCTTGCACCAGTACCTCATGGTGCTGGCCATGCTAGTTGTCAGCGTGACGCTGCCCAGCTCAACCTTCCCAGAGGCGTGTTCATCGCGGGCGATGCACACCACCGCGTCAGTCTGACGCAACTTATTCTACTGCAACATCTCGGCCTTTGGGGCGTCACTTGTCAGGTCTCATCATGCACGAATCTGTCTCGACTTGCCGGGCTACCCGTGCCGTGATTGAAGATCGTGGCGAACAGGCAGACCGGCGGATGGGCTGTGAGGATATCGGATGGCGCGAGGGACGGACGTTGAGGGCTAGATTGGACAACACGGCGACGGGATGCAAGGATCATGATGGAGGGTGAGGTTCCGCTCAACGGCCGCCAGGTAACAATAGAGCACGTGAGCGATTTTGCACGCGTCCATCCAAGGCTTTTTACGTCGGATCACATGGAGCGATCGTGCGTGGGGTTGTACGCAATTAGACGCCCAATGGAAAGCAGCCGATGTCGACTGATCGGATATATATATATATATATATATATATATATATATATATATATATATATATATATATATATATATATATATATATATATATATATATAGAGAGAGAGAGAGAGAGAGAGAGAGAGAGATTTTCTTTGTTGAGGGAAAAGAGAGAGATTTTTGGAGGTATAGATGGAAGGGACCGAGAGATATTTTAGGAGGTATAGATGGAAGGGATCGAGATATATTAGCGTAGGGAGGGATCCCACGAGAATTGTGCATGCGTGGGTCTTGCCGTAATCTACCTTTGATTTCTAGGAAACTATGCTGCGGCAGGACCAGGACGACCTTCCGGTTTAAAGACTGGTGGGGGTGAAATATCAGACGAGGAGAGGGAGGGAGTGTAAATCGGGGTTGGGACAAAGTCACGAAGAGGTTGGACGAAATGTAAGAGGGGAAACGGAACACTCTGTTTCTTTTATTACTAAACATATCATTGCTGCTATGATGCAATCTTCTGAAGAAAAACTTGAATTGGAAGTTTCTATCCCTATAAAACTTTATGATGAGTGGGAACCAACTATTAATACCAAGATTAAAGATTACGAGTTCCATGCTTTGTGTGATTTCGGTGCTAGCGTTTCTACGATTCCAAAAACTTTATGTGATGTGCTAGGTTTCTGTGAAATTGATGAGTGTTCTTTAAATTAGCATCTTGCGGATTCCACTATTAAGAAACCTATGGGAAGGATTAATGATGTTCTTATTGTTGCAAATAGGAATTATGTGTCGCGTCCAAGATGCGATCCTATCCCAATCACTTGATGAACTTGTGATTGGGGCACAACCGCATTTCGAGCGCTTAGCAAGATGGATATCATTACATCATATCATTACATATATAGATGGGGGATACATACAAGTCATACAAGTCACATGAATACAACAACAACATACACAAGACATCCGACTACGGATGACAAGCATGAAAAGCACAACGACATCCATCTGCTATCCCAGGCTGCCGACCAGGAACCTATCCCAAGACTGACAAAGAAGAAGAAGAAAGAACTCCAATACAACTCTCACGTCAAATCATCAGAAACCTACACCTGCAACTGTTGTTGTAGTATCTGTGAGACACGAGGACTCATCAATACCATAACCATGGGTATCAAGACTAGCAAAGCTTAATGGGCATGGAGAGATTAAGTGGTGAGGTTGCAGCAGCAGCTAAGCATTATATGGTGGCTAACTTACGAGTACAAGAATAATATGAGCATCTATGCAAACGGACGCAACTAGTAATGATCGCTAAAGATCCTGATCTACCTACGAGTCAAACATAACCCCACCGTGTTCTCTTCTCAAAATGAAAAGAGACAGTCACGGTTACTCACGCGGTTGGTGTATTTTATTTCGGGTCCTCTGTCAAGTTTTCTACAACCAGACATTAACAAATTACAGTCTTCCACATAACCGCGGGCACGGCTTTCGAAAGATCATAACCCTGCAGGGGTGTCCCAACTTAGCCCATCACAAGCTCTCACGATCAGCAGAGGTAAAAACACCTTATCTTAGGGACAACCCGATCAGACTCTGAATCCCGGTGCACAAGACATTTCAACAATAGTAAAACAAATCCAGCAAGACCTCCTGGTGTGCCGACACCCTGATAGTAGCCGCGCGTATCTCGTCTCAGGCCACAACCGGATGAGCAGTACGTACAGCAACCGAAGACCCCAGATAACTGGGTGGCACCGCAAGTGGCTCTAGTTTGGGACCAACACCATCGGCACTCGCTCCCCTGTTATGTGGAATTAAGAACCCAGGGACGGGACCCCCTATGCAATTTAATTAATTAATTAATAGGTTTATTATGAGGAAAATTAAAACCAAATTTGGGCCATAATGGAGGAGTTTTATTCAAAGCAAACTATCAAGGGGGTCCCATACCCCCAACCGTGTTAGGACGCGAACTCAAGGAACATAAAACCGGTTTATCATCGGTTCTTAGGGCGGCATGAGTGGAACAAAACACCGGGCAAAAGGCCAAGCCTTCCACCCATTGCCAAGTATATAGTTGCGTTAATTATAGTAAGGTATTGTGATATTCCAAACATCCAAGATCCGACATGGAGCAATCTTCATCTTCACCTGCAACTAAGAATGCTATAAGAGGGGCTGAGCAATCGGAAACATAGCCAAACAATGGTTTGCTGGGATGGTGTCAAAGGTTACAGGTTTCATGGCAATAATGAGAGGCTGACAACAAAAGATAGGCATCACGACATATAGCTATAGCATCGAGACAACTAGCATAGCAATGATAGTAATGGGATCCAAGGTGACGGTCATCTTGCCTGAGACCCCGCAAGGAAGAAGAACGAGTCCATGAAGAAGAAGAAGCCACAAAGATGAACCAAGTGTAGCCGAACGAATCCTCACGATCCCAACGAAACAGGAACTAACGAGAAGAAGCAAACAACACGGTAAACACACAACACATAACAAGACATGATGCTCAACCAAGTATGATGCATGACAAGGCTACATGATGCACCTCATGGCAAGAGATGAAGCATACAAGAACATCACACAAATCAAGTTTAAATGAGGCCGGAAACAACATATAACAATTCCGGTAAGTTCTCATATGCAATTTTCGAATGTGGTCCAGATCTTAACAAACCTTAAGTTAAAGTTGTTAAACAGCAAGTTAACATGCACCATGATGATCTACACAAAATTCTAGTCAAGTTACATATAAAGTTCATTTAATTCGGAGCAATGGCCTAGAAGATATGAGCAAAACAAGTTAAGCATGACAAAGATGCAAGATGCATTCAAACATCAAGAAAACACACTCCAAACATGTATACAACATAATATGATGCATCTACATGCAAAAATAAGCAAGTTTCATATAGAACACGCTAAAAACGGAGCAACGGTTCAACACATACACAAGAAACAAGATATAACAACAATCTGTCCCAAAACGGCAACTAGGCATTTTGCAAACATCAAAACAACATGCTACATGAACATTTCATGGCATCAAAGGGCATGGAAAGCATGTACATGTCAAGCACTACAAAGGTGGTCGCTGAGCTACTACCAAATACCACTAGAACATCCTCAAGACATCATGGCAAGATTGCAAATGATAACAGTTTCACAGACTTAGTGAAATAAACTGAACATGGCAGCAACAACGACAAGTAGGCATGTTTGCAAGCTTGTGCAACTCATCTGAAAGCATATCATGGCATGTGAATATAACCAACAGCAAGAAGACATGTTTATGCAGCTACTCATGGCAAGAACATGGTCATAGGATGCATAGAACACTAGCTATTCACATGGCAAAACTGAACTTACTGATAACAGGCTGACAGAAACATTATATAGCAATTTGAGAGCAATAAAGAGACATGCTACCGCAACCTATAATTGCAAACAAGGACATGGATGGATAGAGAATAACATGGACTTCACGACATGATCATTCGACATTCCAAAACATGCATGGATTTGACAGTAGCATCAAGCAAACATGGCATCATGATATAACAGTTCCAGACTTAGCAGGTTTCAACAAGTCTCAGAAAATAGAAAACATTGACATGGCATGTCTTCAAGCTTGTTGCACTCACCACAAGGAATATCATGAAAAGTGGATTGCACCACAGCAAAGATGACATGATTGTGTCCCCAACACATGTTGACATGATGCTCAAACAAAAATCACACAAAAAGATATGAAAAAGACAAAACAACAAGTTATAACAAGTTTCAGCAGTTAACAACACTTAGCACTTTTGCAACAGAGATTAATATGGCAAGATGCAACCTAAGATGCATGCAAAAGGCACTAACATGTAGAGCACAAAGAGGCGAATATTTTGACATATTATATGCTCAATTTGGACACACATGCAAAAAGATATGGCCCTCAAAGTATGCAACATGTTAAGATTTCACAAGGACTTGGGCGATTTTCTGGAAAAAAAATAGAGGGGCGCTAAATAGTTAAAACGTGCACACGGCGGATGATTAGGTGAGCTCGCTCACCATGGGCTTGGCCCAGTCGGGGAGGGGGGCAGAGCTGGACTGGCTGGCAGGTGGCTGGGCCGTGTGGCCTAGCACGGCCCACGTGAGCGAGGCCGGCGCGGAGGCGGGGTCGAGTGGGACGAAGCAGGGCCTGCAGGCGGGATTTTGGCAACGGTGGCCGGAGTCGAGGCGAGGCGAGTATGGACCGGCCGGATCCGGTCGGATCTGGGGCGGTCAGGTCCATCTCGGGCGGCCACGGCGGCGCTCGTGGTGACGGGGCTGGCGATGCAGGGAGGCTGGCGGTGGAGCTCGGCAAGGCCGATGCGGCGGCGGGGCGGAGGGAGCCGGGGCGACGAGGCCATGGCGCAGGGCTCTAGTCGCCGGCGGGAGGAGCAGGGCGGCGGGGCCATGGGGCAGGGCGCCGATGGAAGGAGGAGGCGAGCTCGCAGCTGCGGCGAGCTTGACGACGTGGAGGCGGAGCGGCGGAGCAGCGGCGCGGGCGTGGAATCCGGGCGGATTGGGCCCGCCGCGGGCCAGAGATGGGCTCCGCGGGCCCGGCGGTGAAGTGGGCGCGGGTGGACACGTGGCGGATGCTGTGTGGGTGCGGGAGGCGGAGGTGATGACGTGGCATGCCCTGATTGGTCCGGCGATGTGGCCGGCTGGACATGTCCGGTGCGGATGGACATGTCCGGCGGCGCGAGAGGGAGAGGGGTTAGGGTTCATCCGCGAATTTAGGGGGAGTGGACTTATTTATAGGTAGAGGGAGCTAGGAGAGTCCAAATGAGGTGCGGTTTTCGACCACGCGATCGTGATCCAACGATGACGAGCATGGAGGGGGTTTAGATGGGCTAGTGGGCTGTTGTGGAGGGGTGCTGGGCTGCAAAGAGAGAAGGGTCCGACGGTTAACGCGGTTAACCGTTGGGGCATCAAACGACCTCCAAATGGAACAAAATTTGACAGGCAGTCTACAGGTGATATACCAAGGCCACTCGACAAATCTCGGCCCATTCCGAGAATGTTTTTCTCCCACTCACGAAACAAGATTTGAGAGGTGCAACGGGTGCGGGTGAGAGTGTCGGATCCCGAAACGGACAACGGAGAAAAATATCAAATGCAAGTTTTGAAAACATGCTGATGACATGCACATGATGATATGGCAAAATGCAACATGCAAGCAAATGACATGACAACGATGACGAATAACTGGAAGACACGTGGCACATCGGTCTCGGGGTGTCACATTATGGGCCCGTAGATTTCATTGATCTTGATACAGATTGCAATCCTACATGTCCTATTATTCTTGATAGACTTTTCCTTAGAACAATTGGTGCAATTATTGATATGAAAGAAGGAAACATTAGCTTTCAATTTCCATTAAGGAAGGGCATGGAACACTTTCCAAGAAAGAAAAATTAAATTGCCTTATGAATCTATTATGAGAGCTACCTATGGATTGCATACCAAACATGATAATACCTAGATATGTTTGCATTTTATGCCTCGCTAAGGGCGTTAAACAATAGCGCTTGTTGGAAGGCAACCCAATTTTATTTTTGCTTTTTACTTTTTGGTTCTGTTTTGAAAATTTTGCACATTATTACTTCTGTAGTAATTGTATTTTTGTGTTTTAATTAGTGTTTGAGCCAAGTAAGACCTTTGTGATGGCTTACGGGTATCGTTGATTTGATTTTGCTGAAAAATAGAAACTTTTGTGTCTAGTGCAGAAAAATCAATAGATCACTAGAACATTGAAACCTTCTGAATTTTTTTACACAAAATTGATATACAAATTCCCCACGTCTTGTTTTTTTCAGAATTTTTATATTTACAGAAGTATGCGAAGTTTACAGATTGCTACAGACTGTTCTGTTTTTGACAGATTCTGTTTTTATGTGTTGTTTGCTTATTTTGATGCATCTATGGCTAGTATCAGGGGGTATGAACCATGGAGAAGTTGGAATACAATAGATATTACACCAATATAAAATTAGAATAAGATCACAACAGTACCTTGGTGGTTATTTTCTTTGTTTTACTAACGGAGCTCACGAGATTTTCTGTTGAGTTTTGTGTTGTGAAGTTTTCACGTTTTGGGTAAGGATTTGATGGACTATGTAATAAAGAGTGGAAAAAAACTAAGCTTGGGGATGCCCAAGGCACTCCAAGGTAAAATTCAAGGAAGGTCAAGAGCCTAAGCTTGGGGATGCCCCAGGAAGGCATCCCCTCTTTCGTCTTCATCCATCGGTAACTTTACTTGAGGCTATATTTTTATTCATTACATGATATGTGTTTTGCTTGGAGCGTCGTGTATGATATGAGTCTTTGCTTTTTAGTTTGCCACAATCATCCTTGCTGTACACACCTTCTGAGAGGGACATGCTTCAATCTTGATTTGTTAGAATACTCTATGTGCTTCACTTATATGTTTTGAGCTAAGCAATTTTGCTCTAGTGCTTCACTTCTATCTTTTTAGAGCACGGTGGTGGTTTTATTTTATAGAAATTGTTGAAATCTCTTGCTTCACTTATATTATTTTGAGAGTTCTTAAGAACAACATGGTAATTTACTTGGGTTATGAAATTAGTCCTAATATGATAGACATCCAAAGGAGATATAATAAAAACCTTCATATAGAGAGCATTGAATATTATGTGAAGTTTGACTCCTTGTAATTGTTTTGATATGTTAAGATGGTAATATTAGAGTCATGCTAGAGATAGTTTGTGAGGTTAAATAAATAATTGTGTTAAGGTTTGGGATTCCCAAAGCATGCACGTATGGCCTATGTAACCAAATTGGCGCGCACTGTATCTTGATAGATTGATCTTTGTGGGCAGGTCGGGGGTGCGCGATGGTTAACTCCTACCAACCTACCCCCTAGGGGCATGCGTCGTAGTCTTTTTCTTTGAGGTATAAGTAGAGTTTTTACAATAAGTATGTGAGTTCTTTATGACTAATGTGAGTCCATGGATTATACGCACTCACCCTTCCACCTTTCTAGCCACTCTAGTGTCGTGCAACATTCGTTGGTACGTAAAACCCTCCTTATACCTTCCTCGAAATAGACACCATATCTACCTATTATGGCATTTCCATAGCCATTCCGAGATATATTGCCATGTAACTCCACCGTTCCGTTTATGACACGCTTTATCATTATCATATTGCTTTGCATGATCATGTAGTTGACATAGTATTTGTGGCAAGGCCACCTTTCATATTTTTCATACATGTCACTCTTAGTCATTGCACATCCCGGTGCACTGCGGGAGGCATTCATATAGAGTCATATCTTTGTTCTAAGTATCGAGTTGTAAGTAAAAAAAGTGTGATGATCATCATTATTAGAACATTGTCCCATGTGAGGTTATCAAAAATAAAAGAGGCCAATGAAGCCTAAATAAAAAAGAGAGGCCAAATAAGCCCACCAAAAAAGAGAGGCCCAAGAGCCCAAAATAAAAAAATGAGAGAAAAAGAGAGAAGGGATAATGTTACTATCCTTTTCCACACTTGTGCTCCATAATAGCACCATGTTCTTGATGATAGAGAGTCTCTTGGTGTTGTCACTTTCATATATCACTAGTGGTAATTTTTTGTCATAAAACTTGGCTTGTATATTTCAAAGATGGGCTTCCTCAAATGCCCTAGGTCTTCATGAGCAAGCAATTTGATGCACACCCACTAGTTGTCTTTTTGAGCTTTCATACACTTATAGCTCTAGTGCATCCGTTACATGGCAATCCCTACTCGCTCACATTGATATCGATTGATGGGAATCTCCATAGTCCATTGATTTGCCTAGTTGATATGAGACTTTCTCCCACCTTTTGTCTATTACCACCTCCATTCCACCCATAGTGCTAAGTCCATGGCTCGCGCTCATATATTGGGTAAAGAGTTGAAAGGCTTGAAAGAGTAGAGCATGAAAACAATTGCTCGGCTGACTCCGGGATGGGCATGAGGGGTGCTTTGTGTTAAGAAAAGGGAGCATAAGGATAATATGATTTGTAGGGATAACATTCTTTAGCCATGTTATTTTTGAAGCTTTATAGATTGCTTTTGGTATGATTAAAGTATTATTGTTTTGATATTGAAACTTTTATTTTGAGCCTTATGGATCCGAACATTCATGCCACAATAAAGAATATTGCATTAATAAATATGTTGGGTAGCATTCCACATCAAAAATTCTATTTTTATCATTTACCTACTCGGGGACGAAAAGGAATTAAGCTTGGGGATGCTTGATACGTCTCCAACGTATCTATAAATTTTGATTGTTCCATGCTATTATATTATCTATCTTGGATGTTTTATATGCATTTATATGCTATTTTATATGATTTTTGGGACTAACCTATTAACCCAGAGCCCAGTGCTAGTTTCTATTTTTTTTTCCTTGTTTTTGAGTTTCGCAGAAAAGGAATATCAAACGGAACGAAACTTTTTGGAGATTTTTCTTGGACCAGAAGACACCAGATGGACTTGGAGTACACGCTAGGGGATCTGCGAGGAGACTACAAGGGTGGAGGGCGCGCCCAGGGGGGTAGGGCGTGCCCCCCTACCTTGTGGGCCCCTCGTGCCTCCCCTGGCCTACTTCTTCCGCCTATAAATACCCATATATTTCAGAAACATCAGAACATCCATCGAAACCACTTTTCCGCCGCCATAACCTTCTATTCTCACGAGATCCCATCTGGAGGCCTTTTCCGGTACTCTAATGGAGTGGGAATCAACCATGGAGGGCATCTACATCAACCCTATTGCCCTTCCAATGAAGTGTGAGTGGTTTACCACAGGCCTACGGGTCCATAGCTAGTAGCTAGATGGCTTCTTCTCTCTCTTGGATCCTCAATACTGTTCTCCTCGTTGTTCTTGGAGATCTATCGGATGTAAACTTCTTTTGCGGTGTGTTTGTCAAGATCCGATGAATTGTGTGTTTATGATCAGATTATCTATGAATAATGTTTGAGTTTCTTCTGAATTCTTTTATGAATGATCTAATATCTTAGTAATTCTCTTCGAACTATCGGTTTTGTTTGGCCAACTAGATTGATATTTCTTGCAATGAGAGAAGTGCTTTGCTTTGCGTTCAATCTTGCAGTGCTCAATCCCAGTGACAGTAGGGGACATGGCATGTATTGTATTGTTGCCATCGAGGATGAAAAGATGGGATTTTCATCATATTGCTTGAGTTAATTCCTCTACATCATGCCATCTTGCTTAATGCGTTACTCTGTTCTTATGAACTTAATACTCTAGATGCATGCTGGATAGTGGTCGATGTGTCGAGTAATAGTAGTAGATGCAGGCAGGAGTCGGTCTACTTGTCTCAGACGTGATGCATATATTCATGATCATTGCCATAGATGTCATCATAATTATTCGCTTTTCTATCAATTGCTTGACAAAAATTTGTTCACCCACCGTAATATTTGCTATTCATGAGAGAAGCCTCTAGTGAAAATGCCCCCGGGTCTACTTGCATCTTATAAGTTTTAGATCTACTATTTTGCAATCTTTTACTTTTCAATCTATAAACCAAAACCCAAACATATTTACTTTACTTGTTTATCTATCTCTATCGGATCTCACTTTTGCAAATAACCTAGAAGGGATTGACAACCCCTTTAAAGTGCTGGGTGCAAGTTGTTTGATTGTTTGTGCAAGTATTTGGAGATTTGTGTGTAATATCCTACTAGATTGATACATTGGTTCTCAAAACTGAGGGAAATACTTACTTCACTTTGCTGCATCTCCCTTTCCTCTTCAAGGTAAATCCCAACGCAAACTCGAGAAAGTAGCGAGGAAGCACTCCCATCCAGATATCATGCTAAGTGTGTGCATGTGTGCACGTTATCAAGCGGCCCCTAAATAGTGTCATCTTAAGGCCATGAAAAGGATAGTGAGATATATAGTCCATACACCAAATTTTGGCATTTGGTATCCTAAGAGGTCATCTTTTGATCTTGTTGGCTACTCTGATTCGGACTACGTCGGTGACAAGGTTGATACAAAGTCCACTTCGGGTACTTGTCAATTTCTTGGTAGATCCTTTGTATCTTGGTCCTCCAAGAAACCAAACTCGGTATCCTTATCCACTGCCGAAGTGGAATATATTGCCGCCGGATCATGTTGTGCTCAATTACCCTTAAGGATTATGGGATACATGTGAAACATGTTTCGTTGCTTTATGATAATGAAAGTGCAATTAAAATTGCTCACAATCCCGTGCAACATTCTCGAACTAAGCATATTGAAGTTTGTCATCATTTCATTCGAGACCATGTTGCTAAAGGAGACATCAATCTTAAACATGTTCGTACCAACAAGCAATTGGCAGATATATTCACCAAACCGCTTGATGATAAAGTATTTTTCCATTTGAGAGGTGAATTGAATATTATTGATGCCTCAAACCTGGAGTAGAAACTCTATTTGGATACATGCAAGGCATGACCCTTTTTTGACTAATCCTTGATATTTCTCTTACGATGATGATCATATGTCTTGGATCCATATTTGTACCCTTGCATGTTATCTAACCCTTGTAGGTACTTGGATGAACCCCAAATCTATGAGATTGCAAGTAACTCAATTTTTGAACAATCTCTACATCACCAAGTTCCTATGCTTTGGTTGTTCAATTCAAGGAAGCATGAACTCACTCAACATATCCTTTGACAATTTCAATATACCGACTTTCATTTGGTTTCAATTTTTCATGATTGTCAATTTGGATACACAAGAGCCATTCCTTTTCTAAGAGTAACCCATGTAGGAAGATGAACTCAAACTACTAGTGGTGCTCTCAACTCTTGATAGACAACATCAACCTTGAGCATCCAACACAAGTTCGACTACATGATCAAGAGCAACACCAACCCAAGGTATGTCATTCCACCTTAGAGAAGCTTTGCTCCAAGACATGAGCAAAAGCAACTCAACAAGGTGAGAATACATCAAAATGCTTAAACGAAAAATGGTAACCCGATTTTGAGCTTACACGATGAGTATGACCTACGATCACGTGCAATCACTTGACTCCTCGGTCAATATACTCTAACATAGGTGACTTTGTCGCCGACCCTCTCTAGATGAAGTTCTCTAGTGTTCTTTTGCTCAGTTGATTTCTTTTTCGTTTCATATGTTTTTCTTGTCTTTATGTCCTGCTACCTCTTGAGCTTGAGTTGGTTTTTCCCTTGAAGAGGAAAGGGTGATTCAGCAAAGTAGAGTAAGTATTTCCCTTAGTTTGAGAACCAAGGTATCAATCCAGTAGGAGACAACACACAAGTCGCCAAATACCTGCACAAACAATCAACAACTTGCACCCAACGCGATAAAGGGGTTGTCAATCCCTTCAAGGTTACTTGCAAAAGTGAGATCTGATAGAGACAGATAAACGGTAAAGTAAATATTTTTGGTATTTTTGTTTTATAGATTGGAAAGTAAAAGATTGCAAAAAGAGTAAATAGGAAACTAATATTGTATATCGGAAACTTATATGATGGAAAATAGACACGGAGGCCATAGGTTTCACTAGAGGCTTCTCTCAAGATAGAAAATATTACGGTGGGTGATGAAATTACTGCCAAGCAATTGATAGAAGAGCGTATAATTATGATGATATCTAAGGAAATGTTCATGAATATAGGCTTCACGTCCGTGTCAATAGACCGACTCCTGCCTGCATCTACTACTATTACTCCACACATCGACCGACTCATGCCTGCATCTAGAGTATTAAGTTCATGAAGAACAGAGTAACGCTTTAAGTAGGATGACATGATGTAGCGGAATTAACTCAATCAATATGATGAAAACTCCATCTTGTTATCCTCCATGGCAACAATACAATACGTGTCTCGTCCCCTTCTGTCACTGGGTGAAAGCACCGCAAGATTGAACCCAAAGCAAAGCACTTCTCCCATTACAAGAAAAACCAATCTAGTTGGCCAAACCAAAACCGATAGTTCGAAGAGAATTACTAAGATATAAAATCATGCATATAATAATTCAGAGAAGATTCAAATAATATTCATGGATAAGTTGATCATAAATCCACAATTCATCAGATCTTGGCAAACACACCACGAAAGAAGATTACATCGGATAGATCTCTAAGAACATCGAGGAGAACATGGTATTGAGAATCAAAGAGAGAGAAGAAGCCATCTAGCTACTAGCTATGGACCCGTAGGTTTGTGGTAAACTACGCACGCTTCATCGGAAGGGCAATGTTGTTGATGTAGATGCCCTCCGTGATCGAATCCCCCTCCGGCAGAGTACCGGAAAAGTCCTTCAGATGGGATCTCGCGGATACAGAAGGTTACGGCGGTGGAAAAGTGGTTTTGATGCCTCCTCTAGGGTTTCTAGAATATATGTGAATATATAGGTGGAAGAAATAGGTCGATGGAGTCACGAGGGGGCCACAAGGGTGGGGGCGCGCCCTACCCCCCTGGGCGCACCCTCCCCCCTTGTGGCTGCCTCGTGGCTTGATACGTCTCCAACGTATCTATAATTTTTTATTGTTCCATGATATTATTTATGAAGTCTTGGATGTTTAATGGGCTTTATCATTTACTTTTATATCATTTTTGGGACTAACCTACTAGCCCAAAGGCCTAGTCCAGATTGCTGTTTTTGCCTATTTCAGGGTTTTACAGAAAAGGAATATCAAACAGAGTCCAAACGGAATGAAACCTTCACGAGAGATATTTTTCGAGGAAATCACGCAGGATAGACTTCGGGGCCAAGCCAGGAGACAGAAGGGCCACCCTCGAGGGTGGGAGGCGCGCCCCCCTTCCCAGGGCATGCCCCATGCCTCGAGGGCAGCCCCTGCGGCCCCTGGTGCCCCTCTTCTTCCTATATATACCTACGTACCCCAGAAACTCCATACGCAGAGAGAAAACCCTAATTCCACCACCGTAGCTGCTGTTCCCGTGGAGATCCCATCTTGGAGCCTGTTCCGGGTTGGGGATCCATCACGGAGGCCTTCATCATCATCATCATCGCCCTCACCATGAGTTGTGAGTAGTTTACCACAGACCTTCGGGTCCATAGCTTGTATCTAGATGGCTTCTTCTCTCTCTCTCTGGATCTCAATACAAAGTTCTCCTCGGTCTTCAAGGAGATCTATTCAATGTAATCTCTTTTTGCGGTGTGTTTGTCGAGATCCGATGAATTGTGAGTTTATGATCAAGGTTATCTATGAAAGATATTTGGTTCTTCTCTGAACTTTTTATGTGTGCTCATAATATCCTTGAAAGTCTCTTCAAATTATTGGTTTGGTTTGGCCTACTAGATCTATAGTTCTTGCAATGGGAGAAGTGCTTGGCTTTGAGTTCAATCTTGCGGTGTCCTTTCCCAGTGACAGTAGGCGCATCAAGGCACGTATTGTATTGTTGCCATCGAGGATAAAAAGATTGGTTTTTCATCATATTGCTTGAGTTTATCCCTCTACATCATGTCATCTTGCTTAAGGCGTTACTCTATTCGTATGAACTCAATACACTAGATGCATGCTGGATAGCGGTCGATGTGTGGAGTAATAGTAGTAGATGTAGGCAGGAGTCGGTCTACTTGTCTCGGACGTGATGCCTATATACAATGATCATGCCTAGATAGTCTCATAATTATTCACTTTTCTATCAATTGCTCGACAGTAATTTGTTTACCCGCCATAGAATATCGCTATCATGAGAGAAGCCACTAGAGAAAACTATGGCCCCCGGGTCTATCTTTATCATATTACTTTCTCGTCAAGTTCTATCACCGGTTTTATTTTGCTGTTTTATTAAACCAAAAATATTATCTTATCATGTGACGCCCAAAGACCGACGCTCCAGTAGACTTCCAGCTATTCCGGGTTCGCAGTGTGTTTCTTTTTGTTTGCTTTATTTATTTATTTATTTTGTATTGCATCATGTGCATTGCATTCGTATGTTTCAGAAAACTCGTAGCGTTATCTGCCGCTTCTCTCTTTGTCTCCTTTGACGTGTTGTCAGGCCGCTTGTCCTGTTGACCGTCTCTCGGACCAACCGAACCGCTCTCTTCTTTCTTTCTCGGAG
>LR738713.1:65669318-65691229 GCA_902687465.1 Secale cereale
GAGTTAGCCCCCAACCAAAATCATCTTACTATATAGACCCCCCCAACCCTAAATTCAAGGAGATGTGTCCCATCGCCGCCACTCTCTCAAAAACCCCCCTCGGGATCCCTTCCAATCCAACCAGAGCAGTCCCTTGCCTCCTTCTGGTCCCCTCACACGAGCGCCGAGGAGAGGAGCTCCTCGAGCACCCGCGGCCGCCGCCGTCAAGAGCACGGCCAGGCCGTTGCCTCTGCCTCGCGCTTCCTCGTCGTCCTCTGTCGCCAGCGCGCCAAGTTCGATGACCAGCGGTTCCCTGCCACGCCACCACCTCTGCACCGAACGCCTTCAGGAACAAGATTCCTGTCGTCCCGTTCGTCTTCAAGCTCCGCCACCGCCAGCTCCGGCGATCCCCGCCTCCTGCCTGTGCGTCGTGCACGAGAACCGACAAGGCTCCAGCGCCATGGCCTTCCCCTACCTCTGACCGAGCGCCTCCAGGACCCCGTCTGCCCCGCCGCGTCGCCAGATCCACGACAAGTCGCCGCCGTTGCTATGCTCCCCGCCATGGCTGCTCCAGCCCGAGCCTCGCCGTCGCGTGGAGTCACCGCCGCCTGTATCCGCCATCCCGCGGCTGGATCTGCACGCCCGCTCCATCCCTGCCGTCCCGCTGGAGTCCCCTGCCTCGCCGTCCTCGTGCTGCATCGCCACCGCTGCTCTGCTTCGCCCCTGCCTCATCCGTTTCAAGCGAACGAGGTCGACGACCGCGGCCGTTAACGTTGCCCGAACCGCACGAGGCCAACGCCAGGCCCAGCGCCCCCCTTCCGGCCTCGGGCCCAAGGTGAGCAGCCCTCCCTTCGCCCCGCCTTTTTTTTCCTTATTGGGCCTGGCCCAGCGGGGTGAGGCCACCTCCAGTGCCCTCCTTGTTTTTTTTCTTTTTCTTTATGTTGGGCCAGTTCCAGTTTCATCCCTTGTATGTTTTTTTTCTGTTTTGGGAATTTAGCTAATTTCTAGAGAATAACTTGTTTTACAGTTTAGCCCTCGTACTTCATGCATATAATAACTTCACAACTGTGTATCATATGCAAAAAGAATATATATGAAAAATGCTTAGATTTTTGTGTAGATTCATAATAACCAATTTTAATACTTGTTTAAAATGTTTAACTTGCTGTTTGTATTATTTTGCTTAAATAACTTGTTAAAATGGTTTATTTCATAACTAAATAACCGTAGCTCCAAATTTATTAAACTTTATATGTAAATGGGGTAGAAAAATGTGTAGAATAACATGGTGCGCTTTGTTTTGCTGTTTAACAACATTAAAATGTGGTAATAGGCAGAACAGTAGCAAATTCAAAATATGAACATGGGGATTTTCCGGAAGCTTGTTGTTCCAGCGTCATTTAAACTTGTCTAAATAGTTAGTTTACTTTTGCTTCACCCCTTGACATGTTAACAAACATTTAATCTTGTCTTGTAAATAAACAAGAGTCAACTAAATAAATAAAATGTGGTGTTTCGTCAATATGCAACTCGTTGCATATTGAGCTCCACTTAACGTGTAGTATTGTTTGTGCACCTTGCCATGCCATGCATATTTAAACCGCACATGCATCATACTTGGATGTGCATCGTATGCCATGTTTATGCTTGTGTGTTTATCGTGTTGTTTGATTCTTTCCGGTTGCTTCTCTTGTTAGCTTCGGTTCCCTTCCGGAGTTGTGAGGAATCGCTCGACTATGTTGCTCCGTCTACTTCATGGACTTGTTCTTCTTCCTTGCGGAATCCTAGGCAAGATGACCATTCCCAGATCTCACTACTATCTTTGCCTATGCTAGATGTCCCGCTCTTTAGCTTATTGCCTCGATGCCTATGTCTGTTTGCCAGCCCCCTATTGTTGCCATGAAACCTCTAACCTTTGACACCTTCCCAGCAAACCGTTGTTTGGCTATGTTACTCGCTTGCTCAGCCCCTCTGATAGCGTTGTTAGTTGCAGGTGAAGATGAAGATTGCTCCACGTTGGAACTTGTTGTTGGAATATCACAGTATCTCTTAAATATATTAACACACCTATATACTTGGCAATGGGTGGAAGGCTTGGCCTTTTGCTCGATGTTTTGTTCCACTCATGCCACTTTAGGACCCGACAAACCGGTGTTATGTTCCCGGATTTTGCGTTCCTAACATGGTTGGGGTTTATGGGCCCCCCTCCATAACTCGCTTAGTGCTAAAGCTTTTCCAGCAAGGCCCAACTTTGTTTCTATATTTGCCTAACAACTAAAACTTGCCGAGGGAGTAATTAACCCGAGGATTTATTAATCAACAACCCGGGCCAGTGCTCCTCAGGAGTGTGGTCCAAACTGGGGGTCCTGCGGGGCCACCTTGGGGAAACCCGAGGGCTGGTTTTACCTATAGCATCGCCCATCCGGTCGTGGCCTGAGACGAGATACGCGCGGCTACTATCGGGGTGTCGGCACGCCGGGAGGTCTTGCTGGATTAGTTTTACCTTTGTCGGAATATATTGAGCACGGGATTCTGAGAATACTTGGGTCTTCTCACCTTGGAGTTGCGACTCCCCAGATCGTGAGCTTGTGATGGGCTAAGTTGGGACACC
Organism: Secale cereale; assembly: GCA_902687465.1. NCBI lineage: Eukaryota > Viridiplantae > Streptophyta > Magnoliopsida > Poales > Poaceae > Secale > Secale cereale. The sequence goes on from LR738713.1 coordinate 65,671,909, forward strand.
CCTACAGGCTTTTGAACTTTCGAAAGCCGTGCCCGCAGTTATGTGGCAGATGGGAATTTGTTAATATCCGGTTGTAGAAAACATGACACTCTATCCTTAAGAATACACTACCTGTGTGAGTTCCGTGATTGTATGTTCTCGAAGGGGGTTTCGAGAAGAAGAACACAGTGGGGTTATGTCTGACGTGAGTAGTTAGGATCACTTTGTGATCACTTGGCGATCGTTGGCACTTGATCTCTTCTCGCTCTAAACTCATAAGCTAGTTGCTTAGTGCTTGCTGCAAACACTTTATTACCCCCTCCTCACCTAAAGGCTTTGTTAGTTTTGATACCCGGGAACGGGATTGCTGAGTCCTTTTGTGGCTCATAGATTACTACACACACCAGATGCAGGTACCGCCGAGACCAATGCAAGAGGTGGATAAGAACTTCGCTAGGAGTTCTATGAAGAGCTTGGTCGTATATTGGTGACGTTTTCGACATTCAGTAGTGGTTCCTACTAGGGGCGATCGGGACCTTGTGTTGTTTATTTATGGTATCTTTCTTTTCAATCTTCGTCCATAGTCGGACTTTGATGTTATTTGGATGATGATTGCTTATGTAATGTATTGTGTGACGTGGCGAGTGTAAGCCAACTACTCTTTTGCAATTTCAACCCTATTTTTACATTAGTCGTGCGAAGATAACATACTTGAGATCATTCTAGTATGAGCTTATACCTTTAAGTCGTGCCTCGACACGTAGGAGGTATAATCTCATACTAGGCATTATAAGTTGGTATTCAGAGCCTTCTCCGACCTAGGAGCCCCCACTGATTGATCGAATCGTTGACGGTTGAGTCTAGGCACACACTTGAAAATGTTTGAGTCATATATATATATATATATATATATATATATATATATATATATCGGAGAGTAGGATTTCTTTTTACTCCTCATCCCTTCATCGCTCTGGTGAGGACTCCTGACGATGTTCTATCTCTTCTACTCTCAAAATTTCACAAATTTTTTTAGGATCACGTGTCGGTGTACTAAAGTAGGGGTACCTTAGTATCCCGACTTGTGCACGGGCAGTAGTAGCGTCCCGTGGCAGGGCTTGCCACGTGCCCGCCAAGGCCCACTATGGTTCCTTTGGAGCCATTCAAGAACAAAGTATTCAAGCTAAAGAAACAAGACCCCGGCAAGAGGAGCTTGCCGGGAAGGCCGTTCCAGGCTCAAGACCACCCCTTTGGCACAAGGCCCTGGCAAGAGGAGCTTGTCAGGAAGGCCAAGCATGGCATTTCAGAAGACTTGCCGCGACGCGCAGTGCGCCGCGGCAAGGCCCGGAGAGCGACAAGCTTCCAGGCGCGACAAGGTAGTGGCCACGGCAAGGCGCTTGCCGCGGCAGGCTTCCACTGTGTGCCTGCGCTCCAGCTCATCCAGCCACGCGTCGCCCTGGGGCCCTTCCAGGGGCACGTGGCGGAAGGCTGTGCAGCCTGGGGTACACGATGGCAAGCCGCGATGACGAGGCCACCATCGTGGCGAACGGAGACGCCCTGACGGACGCTTTTTGCACTGTTTGGGCCAACGGCGACGAGCATTCAATGCCCTTGTCCCTTGCCGTCAGGGTTAGGTATAGACCATTGTACATACACTATTCTAACTACCACCATTTTTACATTTTTACCCTCATCTACGTTGCCACCTGTCGGTGACCCCTTTGACCTATAAAAGGAGGCCCATGCGCAACGTAGGGGAGGTTCCGATCTTCGATCACTCTCACGCTCGGTGTCGCCAGCGACAAGCACTATAGCCCTTCTCGCTCCCGAGCTAAGAACACAATCAAAACCAAGGCAGGAGTAGGGTTTTACGCATCCGTGCGGCCCGAACCTGGGTAAACTGCTCGCGTGCTCTCCTCGATCTGCTCTCCGTGCACCCTCCGCTCCCTTGCCGTACCGAAAAGGGGCTCCGGTCCCATAGGTGTTCGTGGGCGATCAGTTTCCCCGACATCTTTGGCGCGCCAGGTAGGGGGCGTCGAGGTTGTGCGAACCGGATCCGGCGTTCACAGGGGCGAAATCTTCAGCAAGTTCATCGACATCTTCGACATGCCGCCGAAGAAGAAGGCTTCGGAGGTAGCAGGCCCGTTCGCGTCAATCCCACCGCCGCCGGAGCCAACGGTTGGTGGGGTAGACGCTGGCGGAAGGACGGACGCCGGCGAGGAAACTCACGGCGCCGCCAAGTCCAAGGACAAGACGGACGACCGGGCGCATTCCAGGACCTCGGCATCCGTGCACGCACCGCGCCCCTCTCAGGAGGTGCCGGACCGGCAGCGGCGTGGTACACAAGGTACCATCCGCTTGCTGGGTGAAGGTCAAGTTGGTGGGTCGCTGGACGCTCAAGGCCAACGTGCTGGCACGAGCAAGGCGCGGTCGCCGGGACGAGACCCTGCTCCTTCTAACGTAGTTAGAAGTCCGAGCATATCTCGCTCCTCGCACCGCTCGCCACCGCTCCCCTCCACTCCAGCAGAAGCTCTAGCTCGAGCTCAGCTGCTCCTCGATTTCCCTCCAGTGGCAGACAAGGCCGAAGACTGGAGGGCCACCATCCAGAGCCTCATTGCCTTCGCCAACAACGACACGCCGCGGCAGCCAACGACGTCGCGGCCGCGGCAAGTCAGCGGCGTGGGCTGATGGAGACAAGACCGCCGGGGGTGCAACCACCATGCACTCCCCGCCCCGAAGGCCGAAATCACCGACTCGCCGGATCAACATCGACGACGACTCCACAGCGTCGTCGGATCCGCGAGCTCGCCGCGATCAACGGCAAGTCCTCGACGACAGACGACAAGAAGACGCTCGAACTCACATCGAGCGTCGAAGAGAAGCGCAGCGACAATCCGACCAGCGCGCTGGGCCTGCTGTCGACATGCACGCGCCCGGGGAACCAGGCGACTTGCCGTACGCGGCAGGCTGTCCTGCGTTCACTCGTGAGCTGCGGCAAGTCCAGTGGCCCAGCATGAAAAACTTCAAGCCCGACGTACCCGAGAAGTACGACGGCAAGACTCATCCGTCGGAGTTCCTCAGCATCTACACCATCGCGGTGCAGGCTGCTGGGGGACGAGACGAGAAGATACTCGCGAACTACTTCCCGCTCGTGCTCAAGCCAAATGTCAGATCTTGGCTCATGCACTTGCTGGAGAACTCCATCTCTTCTTGGGCCGACCTGTGCCATCAGTTTGTCGGCGCCTTCACGGGTGGCCACAAGCCCCATGGCCAGGAGAGCGACCTTCATATACTCGCCCAGAAGGAAGGAGAGTCCCTGCGAAAGTACATCCAAAGATTCAGCCGCGTCCAGCACAACATCCCGGACGTCCACCCTGCCGCGGTTATCAGCGCGTTCCACCAGAACGTGCGTAACCGCAGGATGAGGGAGGAGATGGCGATGTGCAAGATACGAGATGTCAGTGAGCTCTATGCCCTGGCCGACAAGTGTGCACGCGCTGAAGAGCGGAGGAGACTCCCCGGGGAGGATACTGGAGCAGGGGGAACAGATAGTGAGGATGCCGCCCCGGCAAGGAAGAACCGGCGGCGGAACAACAAGAAAAAGAAGAATAAGGAAGTACTAGACGTCGAGCAGTCCGACAAGGAGGCTGGCGCCAAGAAAGCTCAGGCTGGTGGCTCCGGCAAGGAAGCTACCACTGTAGCGGCCGCCGACAAGCAGGACGGCTCCGACAAGCAGTACTGCAAGATCCACCGCACCAAGGGCCACGATCTCCAGAACTGCAAAAGGGTCGAGTACCTCGTCGAACAGCAGAAGGCTGAGTACGAGCGACGCGACAAGGAAAAGGCCCAGGGAGGTGGAGGAGAGTCTGGCAAGAAGCGGCCATTCAATGGCCGGGGAGGACGCCGCGGCAAGGCCAAGCAGCGGCAAGGAGATAGACCTCCCCGCGGCCGCGACAAGGACGAAGACGAAGACGACGACGAAGACATGGATGACGAAGACAACAGCGAGCAGGAGTTCCAGAAGGCCACATAACTTCTGTGCGTCGATGGAGGTGCCTCTCTGCATACTTCCCACCGCCAACTCAAACAATGGGTGCGGGAAGTTAATGCAGCAGAGCCACCCGTCGAGTCGCGCAAACTCCTGAAGTGGTCCAGCACGCCCATCATCTTCGACATTGGGGATCACCCTGACCGCACAACTGCGGTCGGGTGTTTGCCGATGTTGGTTTCACCAACCATCCGCAACCTCAAGGTCACCAAGATGCTGGTTGACGGCGGGGCCGGCCTGAACCTGATCTCCTCTGCTGTGGTCCGGAAACTGCAGATCCCCGACAGCGAGCTCGAGGAAACCGGCACATTCCAAGGGATCAACCCGGGAAGGAGCAAGCCGAAGGGGAAGATCACACTGCCAGTGACTTTTGGCGGAGAGCTGAACTTCAGGACTGAGAGGATAACCTTTGACGTTGCCGATATCCCGTTGCCATACAATGGGATACTTGGCCGTCCGGCGCTCGCCAAGTTCATGGCGGCCTCTCATTACGCCTACAACATGCTCAAGATGCCAGGCCCGATAAGCGTCATCTCTGTCCCCGGCGACAAGAAGGACGCGCTTATCTGTGCCTACAAGATTTACCGGGATGCAGCAGCCGCAACTGATAGCAAGGTACTTGCCGCAGAAGCTCCCGGGGAGAAGAACAAGACCAAGTCCGGCAAGAGCTCTGGGGCCCACTCCGGCAAACGCACCTCCTCGGAGTGCTGCGCTGCCGTCGAGGACGCACCATCGATCCACCGGCAAGTGCAAGAAAGGAATGGCAGCTCCGCCTGCAACCAAGAAGGTGTCCGCCAAGGAGGACGGCACTGGTGGTACTTTCACCATCAGTGCTACGCTCGATCCTAAATAGTAAAGCGCGCTCGTTACTTTCCTGCGGGCGAGTGTCGACGTGTTTGCATGGCAACCGTGTGACATCCCCGGTGTTCCCAGGAAAGTGATTGAGCACAAGCTTGCCGTTTGTCCTCACACACGGCCCGTCAAGCAGAAGGTCAGAAAGCAAGCGGTGGAGCGCCAAGAGTTTATCACAGAAGAATTCGGAATATGGTGGGCAGAGTCCGCAATGGAAGAATAGAGAGAAATAGGCGTACCCTCCCGGAAACATGTCGCATGCCTCGGGGGGAGTACCCTGGTGCGCGGGTGTGCTTTTGTCTCCCTCGACCAGAAGAGGTAGAAGGAGTCCTTCAGCTCCCTCGCGCCGAGCCTCGGCGGAAAGACCACCATCTTCTTCCGCATTGCCGCTAGCTTCAGCGCCCTGGCAGTCTTCGCGGCTTTCGCCTTGTCGCCCTTCGGGGCCATGGCGGGGACAGCGGGGGAAGTCGACGGCGCTGGAGAGACTGACGGCGGTGGAGGAAGGGCGGAGCGCTGCTCTCTTTCGACCTTCGGGGAGGAGGAGAGCGGCGGGGGTTTCTGGAGGTTGAAGAAGCAATGGACGAATGGAGGGAACTGCCCCTGTTTCCCCTGCTTTTAAGGGGGAAAGGGGGGCGTTCCGCATTTCCCCCATTAAAGAAACAGGCCACGATCTCTCCCACGACGCCGCAATCGACGCGTGCCGTTAGGGAGGGGCGCGGTGGATACGGAGTGGGATACGGCACGCCGTGGGCCGCGTGTGCCCGTGAACTGTTTTGGGCCTGGCCCAACAGCGCTCGGCACCGTGTGTGGCCCAGGCCCGGGGGCTCCTGTCGGTGTACTAAAGTAGGGGTACCTTAGTATCCCGACTTGTGCACGGGCAGTAGCAGCGTCCCGTGGCAGGGCTTGCCACGTGCCCGCCAAGGCCCACTATGGTTCCTTTGGAGCCATTCAAGAACAAAGTATTCAAGCTAAAGAAACAAGACCCCGGCAAGAGGAGCTTGCCGGGAAGGCCGTTCCAGGCTCAAGACCACCCCTTTGGCACAAGGCCCTGGCAAGAGGAGCTTGTCAGGAAGGCCAAGCATGGCATTTCAGAAGACTTGCCGCTACGCGCAGTGCGCCGCGGCAAGGCCCGGAGAGCGACAAGCTTCCAGGCGCGACAAGGTAGCGGCCGCGGTAAGGCGCTTGTCGCGGCAGGCTTCCACTGTGTGCCCGCGCTCCAGCTCATCCAGCCACGCGTCGCCCTGGGGCCCTTCCAGGGGCACGTGGCGGAAGGCTGTGCAGCCTGGGGTACACGGTGGCAAGCCGCAATGACGAGGCCACCATCGTGGTGAACGGAGACGCCCTGACGGACACTTTTTGCACTGTTTGGGGCGACGGCGACGGGCATTCAATCCCTTGTCCCCTGCCGTCAGGGTTAGGTATAGACCACTGTACATACACTATTCCAACTACCACCATTTTTATATTTTTACCCTCATCTACGTTGCCACCTGTCGGTGACCCCTTTAACCTATAAAAGGAGGCCCATGCGCAACGTAGGGGAGGTTCCGATCTTCGATCACTCTCACGCTCGGTGTCGCCAGCGACAAGCACTGTAGCCCTTCTCGCTCCCGAGCTAAGAACACAATCAAAACCAAGGCAGGAGTAGGGTTTTACGCATCCATGCGGCCCGAACCTGGGTAAACTGCTCGCGTGCTCTCCTCGATCTGCTCTCCGTGCACCCTCCGCTCCCTTGCCGTACCGAAAGGGGCTTCGGTCCCATAGGTGTTCGTGGGCGATCAGTTTCCCCGACATCACGCGAGTATTGTTTGGATTGTTCCGATGTCTTTGTGACGAGAACATTGTTCTCGATGCCTCCTGTCATTTAGGGGTTGTGGCAGTGTCCCGGGGAGTTGAGCTCCGAGGTGTTGTCGTCACAAATATATGGCAGCAGTTCTGGAATACTTAAGATGGCCGACATCGAAAACTCTCCTATGCGGTTAGTGGCAAGATAACCCCGACATCACCCAGTACTGGGGAGGTAGTTCGGGAGTATTGCCATAGCTTGTATAGCAGATGCGTTTCGAAGATCCGAGGTAAACAGTTTCCAGAAATGACTGGTTATGTGTTGAAGGATGGATACAGCTGGATGTAGGATTAGAGTTGAGTGCGCGGTGCTTCCCCTGTATCCCCAACACCTGATTGCATAACTGGAAACTTTTGGAAATTAATAGGTGGTTTCTTCTAGTAGCCCGTAGGCATTCTTCCATAGAATGCATGATATGGAGTTCGGGGTTCAACATTGAGTGAAGAGGTTTTATGGGCGTTGTTCCAATCGGGAGTTGCATCTTAAAGGGTCCTTGGCTATGCTGATCCGGGGATTGCAAAACCCTTTTGTAACACGTTCCATGAGCTTTCAGCACGAACATGTGGGACAAAGCTTCTATCTTGTATTTGTGTTATCTGCTCTTTGTTGTTTTTGTTTACCTTTTGTTCTCCCAAGTGGCTTCTCGACAAGTTGTTGCACCATTAAACTGTGGAATTCATTCGTTCAATTCTCTGCTCGAATGATATTGTGAAGATTATGTCGCAACATATCTATCTGTTGTTTTGATTTGATTCTGGTATTTGAGTTGCTTCGATGTCAAGTGTTGATTCCATACCTTTCCTAAGCAGTGTTCTCATATTTCTATGGGAGTGCTAATCCTTCTTGATCATCAAGTTTGTCATGTAAAATTCTTCTCAACCGGCGTGCTTCTCTTCAAGTTAACCCGATCCTTTCAATTTGTGCAAGACCAAGTCTTGAGTTTTTCTCAACGGTGTCTGTTTCATTCATCCCGAGTCGTCTTTGTTTTCCCCACCCTCCCACCCTTTTTCTTATGGAGCCAGAATTCTTAATCAAGTATCCATTTTATTCTTGTGATGTCTCTTCATCAGTTTTCTTTAATGTTTCATCCAATGATTTCTCAGGAAGACGCTAAGGAAGCTTCAACTTCATTGGTGTTCCATTCTCATTTTGTTCTCCGGTGAATTTAATTCAAGATTTCGGTGTTGATATTATCCTTTTCCTTATTTCAAAATGCTTTCTTATTCCGGTGCACCAAGTAATAATTCTCCTCTTGCTATTCATATCCGGAGAGCTGAAGGTATATCAGAAGATTAATATTTCCATTCCTAATCCGTCAAGCTATTTTGGGATTGCTATCTTATTCAAGCCATTTAATTCAACTGGTGCAATATCTCTTAAGTGATCTTTTTCAGCGGTGATTTTTTTAGTGGGCCCATAACCCACAGGTCTTTTCCCAGGATCTTACCTGACTCTTCTAATTTTCCGAAGTTATTCTAAAATTCTTTTCAAAGTGTGACGTAAGTATGGATTCCATCAGTCATATGCCTTCTCCAAGATTGCTTTCATTCATTGTTGCTTCAACCTTTATTTTTTTCATTCTTTTGGAGCATATCAAAAAATTCTTCATGGTATTCTCGTTGTTCTTCTCAACATGTGAGGACCGGAGAAGAGTTTCTCTTAAAACTTGGTCCGTTCTCTTGAAGATCCGTGGTTCTAGCTTCATGCCATCCTCATAGTTGTTTTGATTGTGAGGGATTCTTCTCCTTACTCACCCGAAGCATTTCATGAATCCTTTCCATTGTGATCCTACGAAGGCCATCATTTCAGAAGATTTCTTTGTTCTCAGTTTTCAACTTCGTCCTCCAACTATTCTTAATTGACGCCTCTTCGTTCTTCTCCATATTCTTCCCGGTGATTCATTCTTTTATATTCACTCAATTTCAATTCCTTACGGTGGCTTGTTCTCTGTAATCACTCCATTTCAATTTGTATGGTGGTTCGTTAAACATTATTTACTGTGTTATCATGCCATTTCACTCGTTCTTTCCAAAATCCTACCGGTGAGTCGTTCAAGACTTTTCTCAAGTATGTGCAAGATCTCTCTTTAATTCTTTGCAACGAGAATAAGTAGTATGCCAAATCCATTGGTTGTCATCAATTTAAATTGGTGAAGGATAAGCATGACATAATTCTTATTCTTATTCCTTCAAGGTGATTTAATTCCTTGTTTGGGGTTTGTTCATGCTTAATAAACTCTAGGTTCGGAGTGTTTCGTCTTTCTTTATGGAGTTCCAAGTTTTCTTTTTATCTTGTCACGAAGCTCCATGTAATCATTGCAAGGCTTCAATCTTATTCTTTTCTTCCTTCACTTCTCATTCGTTTGTTACCGGAGTTCTTCATGGTGGTTCATCATGATTTAATTCATCCTCGAAGTCTTCATCAAGATTCTTGATCAATGAGCTCAAGTATTCTTCTTCTTGCATTCCGAAGTGCAATTCTTTTTACCTTATCGTTTGAGATGGTGATATAACATTTTGACAATTTCCCTTCATGTTTCATGATTCACAAGTTGTCAGGAATGAGATATTTAAAACCATCATCTGCCGTTGTTCAGGAGATCTTTCCAATCCTTCAATTTATTCGTTGGAGTTATCTTGGGTTGTATTTCACCTATAAGCTTTCCCTAAGGATTGTTGCTATTGTGGTGCTTCTCAATGACCCAAATTCTTCATTTACCCTTGGTGAAAGAGTTTTCATCTCTTCGTTGATCTCTAGCAACAATTGCTTCCGTTAGTGGCAGGTTGTCACCTCATAATTTTTAGATGTTTTCCATAAGCCCACAACAAGCTTATTCTTTTGTTGTTGAATTTTTTCCAACAACTTGTTGGAAATATGCCCTAGAGGCAATAATAAAAGTATTATTATTATATTTCCTTGTTCATGATAATCGTCTGTTATTCATGCTTGAATTGTATTGTATGGAAATAGCAATACATGTGTGAATACATAGACCAAAATGAGTCCCTGGTAGGCCTCTAGTTACCAGCTCGTTGATCAACAGATGGTCACGGTTTCCTGACCATGGACATGGGATGTCGGTGATAACGGGATCACATCATTAGGAGAATGATGTGATGGACAAGACCCAATCCTGAGCATAGCACGAGATCGTATAGTTCGTAATGCATAAGCTTTTCAGTGTCAAGTATTTATTCCTTAGACCATGAGGTTGTACAACTCCCGAATGCCGTAGGAATACTTTGGGTGTGCCAAACGTCACAACGTAACTGGGTGGCTATAAAGGTATGCATCGGGTATCTCCGAAAGTGTCTGTTGAGTTGGTACGAACCGAGACTGGGATGTTGTCAATTTCATATGACGGAGAGGTACCTCTGGGCCCACTCGGTAAGACATCATCATAATGAGCTCAATGTGACTAAGTAGTTAGTCACGGGATGATGGATTACGGATCGAGTAAAGAGACTTGCCATGACGAGATTGAACAAGGTATTGGGAATACCGACGATCGAATCTCGGGCAAGTACCGTACCGATGGACAAAGGGAATAACATACGGGATTGAGTGAATCCTTGACACGGTGGTTCATCCGATGAAGATCATCAAGGAACACGTGGGAACCAACATGGGTATCTAGGTCCCGCTCTAGGTTATTGACCGGAGAGTGGTCTCGGTCATGTCTACGTGTCTCCCGGACCCGTAGGGTCTACACACTTAAGGTTCGGTAACGCTAGGGTCATATAGATACATGCACGTGGAAAACCGAAAGTTGTTCGGAGTCCCGGATGAGATCCCGGACGTCACGAGGAGTTCCGGAATGGTCCGGAGGTAAAGATTGATATATAGGAAGTCAGGTTTCGGCCATCGGGTGATCTCCGGGGGTCACCGGGAGCGTCCCGGGACCACCGGAGGGCCCCGGGGGTCCACCGGGTGGGGCCACCCATCCCGGTGGGGCCCCTAGGCCGCAAGGGGAAGTGTCCAGCCCTAATGGGCTGGCGCACCACTAGGGGCCCATCTTCCCATGCGCCTAGGGTTGAAACCCTAGGGGGAGGGGGCGCCCCACTTGCCTTGGGGGGCAAGGACCCCCCCCTGGCCGCCGCCCCCCTGCAGATTGGATCTGCAGGGCCCTGGCGCACCCCCTGGTCCCCTATATATATGTGGGAGGGGAGAGGGCAGCCGCACCCTTGCCCTGGCGCCTCTCCCCCTCCTGTCACACCTCCATACTCCCAACGCAGGGCGCCCGGCGAAGCCCTGCTGCGATCTCCACTGCATCCACCACCACGCCGTTGTGCTGCTGGATTTCTGACGACTTCTCCTCCCCCCTTGCTGGATCAAGAAGGAGGTGACGTTGCTGCACCGGACGTGTGTTGAACGCGGAGGTGCCGTCCGTTCGGCGCTAGATCATCGGTGACGAAGAACGCGAAGAGTACGACTACTTCATCCACGCTTCTTCGAAAGCTTCCGCACGCGATCTACATAACGGTATGTAGATGCACTCTTACTTGCTCGTTGCTAGATGTCTCCTTAGTTGGATCTTGGTGAAAGCGTAAATTTTTTTTGAATTCTGCTACGTTACCCAACAGTGGCATCTGAGCTAGGTTTTATGCGTAGCATCTTGCACGAGTAGAACACAAAGCAGTTGTGGGCGTTTGAGTTTGTTCAACTTTCTTACCGTTACTAGTCAGTCTTGATTCGGCGGTATTGTGGGATGAAGCGGCCCGGACCGACTTTACACGTACGCTTACGTGAGACTGGTTCCACCGACAGACATGCACTAGATGCATAAGGTGGCTGGCGGGTGTCTGTCTCTCCTACTTTAGTCGGATCGGATTTGATGAAAAGGGTCCTTATGAAGGGTAAATAGAAGTTGACAAATCACGTTGTGGTTTTGGCGTAGGTAAGAAACGTTCTTGCTAGAAATCCTATAGAAGCTACGTAAAAAAATTTGCAACAACAATTAGAGGACGTCTAACTTGTTTTTGCAGCATGTGCTATGTGACGTGGTATGGCCAAAACGAAGATGTGATGAATGATATATGTGATGTATGAGATTGATCATGTTTTTGTAATAGGGAATCACGACTTGCATGTCGATGAACTTGACAACCTGCAGGAGCCATAGGAGTTGTCTTAATTATTGTATGACCTGCGTGTCAATGAATAACGCCATGTAATTACTTTACTTCATTGCTAAACGTTAGCCATAGTAGTAGAAGTAATAGTTGGCGTGACGACTTCTTCAAGACACGATTATGGAGATCATGATGATGAAGATCATGGTGTCGAGCCGGTGACAAGATGATCATGGTGCCCCGAAGATGGAGATCCAAGGAGCAAGCTGATATTGGCCATATCATGTCACTTTAATTGATTGCATGTGATGTTTATCATGTTTATGCATCTTGTTTACTTAGAACGTCGGTAGTAAATAAGATGATCTCTCACTAAAATTTCAAGTATTGTGTTTCCCCTAACTGTGCACCGTTGCTAAAGTTCGTTGCTCCGAAGCACCACGTGATGATCGGGTGTGATAGGTTCTAACGTTCGCATACAATGGGTGTAAGAAAGATTTACACACGCGATACACTTAGGGTTCACTTGACGAGCCTAGCATGTACAGACATGGCCTCGGAACACGGAAGACCGAAAGGTCGAACACGAGTCGTATAGAAGATGCGATCAACATGAAGATGTTCACCGTTGATGACTAGTCCGTCTCACGTGATGATCGGACACGGGCTAGTCGATTCGGATCGTGTATCACTTAAGATGACTAGAGAGATGTCATTCTGAGTGGGAGTTCATTAAAATTTGATTAAGATGAACTTAATTATCATGAACTTAGTCTAAATTTATTAAAATATCTCTTGTAGATCAAATGGCCCACGCTCCAGTTTCCCTCAACTTTAACGCGTTCCTAGAGAAAACCAAGCTGAAAGACGATGGTAGCAACTATACGGATTGGGTCCGTAACCTAAGGATTATCCTCATAGCTGCCAAGAGAACTTATGTCCTAGAAGCACCGCTAGGTGACGCTCCCGCCCCGGCAAACCAAGACGTTATGAACGCTTGGCAGTCGCGTTGTGATGATTACTCCCTGGTTCAGTGCGGCATGCTTTACAGCTTAGAGTCGGGGCTCCAAAAACGTTTTGAGCACCACGGAGCATATGAGATGTTCGAAGAGCTGAAAATGGTTTTCCAAGCTCATGCCCGAGTCGAGAGATATGATGTCTCCAACGCATTCTACAGCTGTAAGATGGAGGAGAACAGTTCTGTCAGTGAGCACATCCTCAAGATTTCAGGATTGCACAACCGCTTGTCTTAGCTGGGAATGAATCTCCCAGATGAAGCGATCGTTGACAGAATCCTCCAGTCGCTCCCACCAAGCTTCAAGAGCTTCGTGTTGAACTTCAATATGCAGGGGATGGAGTAGTCCATTCCCGAGGTGTATTCGATGCTGAAATCAGCGAAGGTGGACATCAAGAAAGAACATCAAGTGTTGATGGTCAATAAAACCACTAAGTTCAAGAAAGGCAAGGGTAAGAAGAACTTCAAGAAGGACGGCAAGGGAGTTGCCGCGCCTGGCAAGCCTGTTGCCGGGAAGAAGCCAAAATATGGACCCAAGCCTGAGACAGAGTGCTTTTATTGCAAGGGAACGGGTCACTGGAAGCGGAACTGCCCCAAATACTTAACAGACAAGAAGGCCGGCAACGTCAAAGGTATATATGATATACATGTTATTGATGTGTACCTTACCAGCACTCGTAGTAGCTCCTGGGTATTCGATACCGGTGCAGTTGCTCACATTTGTAACTCAAAACAGGAGCTGCGGAATAAACGGAGACTGGCAAAGGATGAGGTGACGATGCGCGTCGGGAATGGTTCCAAGGTCGATGTGATCGCCGTCGGCACGCTACCTCTACATCTACCCTCGGGATTAGTTTTAAACCTTAATAATTGTTATTTAGTACCAGCTTTGAGCATGAACATTGTTTCTGGATCTCGTCTTATGCGAGATGGCTACTCTTTCAAATCGGAGAATAATGGTTGTTCTATTTATTTGAGAGATATGTTTTATGGTCATGCCCCGCTGGTCAATGGTTTATTTTTCATGAATCTCGAACGTGATGATACACATATTCATAGTGTAGATGCCAAAAGATGTAAAGTTGATAATGATAGTCCCACATACTTGTGGCATTGCCGCCTTGGTCATATTGGTGTCAAACGTATGAAGAAGCTCCATTCAGATGGACTTCTAGAGTCTCTTGATTATGAATCATTTGACACGTGCGAACCGTGCCTCTTGGGCAAGATGACCAAGACTCCGTTCTCCGGAACAATGGATCGAGCAACCAACTTATTGGAAATCATACATACCGATGTGTGCGGTCCAATGAGTGTTGAGGCTCGCGGAGGCTATCATTATGTTCTCACCCTCACGGATGACTTGAGTAGATATGGGTATATCTATTTGATGAAACACAAGTCTGAGACCTTTGAAAAGTTCAAGGAATTTCAGAATGAGGTTGAGAATCAATGTGACAGAAAAATAAAGTTCTTACGATCAGATCGTGGGGGTGAATATTTAAGTCATGAATTTGGCACACACCTTAGGAGCTGTGGAATTGTTTCACAATTGACACCGCCTGGAACACCTCAACGTAACGGTGTGTCCGAACGTCAAAATCGTACTCTGTTGGACATGGTGCGATCTATGATGTCCCTCACCGATTTACCACTATCTTTTTGGGGTTATGCTTTAGAGACTGCCGCATTCACTTTAAATAGGGCTCCGTCGAAATCCGTTGAGACGACTCCGTATGAACTTTGGTTTGGCAAGAAACCGAAGCTGTCGTTTCAAAAAGTTTGGGGTTGCGATGCTTATGTCAAGAAACTTCAACCTGGAAAGCTCGAACCCAAATCGGAGAAATGCGTCTTCATAGGATACCCAAAGGAAACAATTGGGTACACATTCTACCACAGATCCGAAGGCAAAGTCTTTGTTGCCAAGAATGGATGCTTTCTGGAGAAAGAGTTTCTCTCGAAAGAAGTGAGTGGGAGGAATGTAGAACTTGATGAGGTGACAGTCACCCCTCCTGTACCGGAAAGTAGCGCAGCGCAGGAAACTGTTCCTGAGGTGCCTGCACCAACAAGGGAGGAAGTTAATGATGATGATCATGAAGAAACAGATCAAGTTACTACTGAACTTCAAAGGTCCACGAGGGCACGTTCCGCACCAGAGAGGTACGGCAACCCTGTCCTGGAAATCATGTTGTTAGACAACGGTGAACCTTCGAACTATGAAGAAGTGATGGCGGGCCCGGATTCCAATAAATGGCTTGGAGCCATGAAATCCAAGATAGAATCCATGTATGAAAACAAAGTATGGACTTTGGTGGACTTGCCTGATGATAGGCATGCCATAGAAAACAAATGGATATTTAAGAAGAAGACAGACGCAGATGGTAATGTGACCATCTATAAGGCTCGGCTTGTCGCTAAGGGTTATCGACAAGTTCAAGGGATTGACTACAACGAAACTTTCTCTCCCGTAGCGATGCTGAATTCAGTCAGAATCATGTTAGCTATTGCCGCATTCTATGATTATGAGATATGGCAAATGGACGTCAAAACATCATTCCTTAATGGCTTCCTCAAGGAAGAGTTGTATATGATGCAACCAGAAGGTTTTGTCGATCCAGAAAACGCTAACAAGGTATGCAAGCTCCAGCGCTCGATTTACGGGCTGGTGCAAGCATCTCGGAGTTGGAATATTCGCTTTGATGAGGTGATCAAAGCGTTTGGCTTTATACAGACTTATGGAGAAGCCTGTATTTACAAGAAAGTGAGTGGGAGCTCTGTGGCATTTCTCATATTATATGTGGATGACATATTGCTGATGGGAAATGATATAGAATTCTTGGAAAATGTAAAGGCCTACTTGAATAAAAGTTTTTCAATGAAGGACCTTGGAGAAGCTGCTTACATATTAGGCATCAAAATCTATAGAGATAGCTCGAGACGCCTCATTGGTCTTTCACAAAGTACATACCTTGACAAAATATTGAAAAAGTTCAATATGGATCAGTCAAAGAAAGGATTCTTGCCTGTTTTGCAAGGCATGAGATTGAGCAAGGCTCAGTCGCCGACCACGGCAGAAGATAGAGAAAAGATGAGTGTCATTCCCTATGCCTCGGCCATAGGTTCTATCATGTATGCCATGCTGTGTACCAGACCTGATGTGAACCTTGCCATAAGTTTGGTAGGGAGGTACCAAAGTGATCCCGGTAAGGAACACTGGACAGCGGTCAAGAACATCCTGAAGTACCTGAAAAGGACTAAGGATATGTTTCTCGTTTGTGGAGGTGACGAAGAGCTCGTCGTAAAGGGTTAAGTCGATGCTAGCTTCGACAAAGATCTGGATGACTCTAAGTCTCAAACCGGATACATGTATATTTTGAACGGAGGGGCAGTCAGCTGGTGCAGTTGCAAGCAAAGCGTCGTGGCAGCATCTACATGTGAAGCGGAGTACATAGCTGCTTCCGAAGCAGCGCATGAAGGAGTCTGGATGAAGGAGTTCATCACCGACCTAGGAGTCATTCCAAGCGCGTCAAGCCCGATGACTCTCTTCTGTGACAACACTGGTGCTATTGCCATTACCAAGGAGCCCAGGTTTCACAAGAAGACCAAGCACATCAAGCGCCGTTTCAACTCCATCCGGAATTATGTTCAGGATGGAGACATAGATATTTGTAAAGTGCATACGGATCTGAATGTAGCAGACGCGTTGACTAAACCTCTTTCACGGGCAAAACATGATCAACACCAGAACTCTATGGGTGTTCGATTCATCACAATGTAACTAGATTATTGACTCTAGTGCAAGTGGGAGACTGTTGGAAATATGCCCTAGAGGCAATAATAAAAGTATTATTATTATATTTCCTTGTTCATGATAATCGTCTGTTATTCATGCTTGAATTGTATTGTATGGAAACAGCGATACATGTGTGAATACATAGACCAAAATGAGTCCCTGGTAGGCCTGTAGTTACCAGCTCGTTGATCAACAGATGGTCACGGTTTCCTGACCATGGACATGGGATGTCGGTGATAACGGGATCACATCATTAGGAGAATGATGTGATGGACAAGACCCAATCCTGAGCATAGCACGAGATCGTATAGTTCGTAATGCATAAGCTTTTCAGTGTCAAGTATTTATTCCTTAGACCATGAGGTTGTACAACTCCCGGATGCCGTAGGAATACTTTGGGTGTGCCAAACGTCACAACGTAACTGGGTGGCTATAAAGGTACGCATCGGGTATCTCCGAAAGTGTCTGTTGAGTTGGTATGAACCGAGACTGGGATGTTGTCACTTCATATGACGGAGAGGTACCTCTGGGCCCACTCGGTAAGACATCATCATAATGAGCTCAATGTGACTAAGTAGTTAGTCACGGGATGATGGATTACGGATCGAGTAAAGAGACTTGCCATGACGAGATTGAACAAGGTATTGGGAATACCGACGATTGAATCTCGGGCAAGTACCGTATCGATGGACAAAGGGAATAACATACGGGATTGAGTGAATCCTTGACACGGTGGTTCATCCGATGAAGATCACCGAGGAACACGTGGGAACCAACATGGGTATCCAGATCCCGCTGTTGGTTATTGACCGGAGAGTGGTCTCGGTCATGTCTACGTGTCTCCCGAACCCGTAGGGTCTACACACTTAAGGTTCGGTAACGCTAGGGTCGTAGAGATACATGCACGTGGAAACCCGAAAGTTGTTCGGAGTCCCGGATGAGATCCCGGACGTCACGAGGAGTTCCGGAATGGTCCGGAGGTAAAGATTGATATATAGGAAGTCAGGTTTCCGCCATCGGGTGATCTCCGGGGGTCACCGGGAGCGTCCCGGGACCACCGGAGGGGCCCCGCGGGTCCATCGGGTGGGGCCACCCATCCCGGCGGGGCCCCTAGGCCGCAAGGGGAAGTGTCCAGCCCTAATGGGCTGGCGCACCACTAGGGGCCCACCTCCCCATGCGCCTAGGGTTGAAACCCTAGGGGGAGGGGGCGCCCCACTTGCCTTGGGGGGCAAGGACTCCCCCCTGGCCGCCGCCCCCCTACAGATTGGATCTGCAGGGCCCTGGCACACCCCCTGGTCCCCTATATATATGTGGGAGGGGAGAGGGCAGCCGCACCCTTGCCCTGGCGCCTCTCCCCCTCCCGTCACACCTCCATACTCCCAACGCAGGGCGCCCGGCGAAGCCCTGCTACGATCTCCACTGCATCCACCACCACGCCGTTGTGCTGCTGGATCTCTGACGACTTCTCCTCCCCCCTTTCTGGATCAAGAAGGAGGTGACGTTGCTGCACCGGACGTGTGTTGAACGAGGAGGTGCCGTCCGTTCGGCGCTAGATCATCGGTGACGAAGAACGCGAAGAGTACGACTACTTCATCCACGCTTCTTCGAAAGCTTCCGCACGCGATCTACATAACGGTATGTAGATGCACTCTTACTTGCTCGTTGCTAGATGTCTCCTTAGTTGGATTTTGGTGAAAGCGTAGAAATTTTTTGAATTCTGCTACGTTACCCAACACAATTCCATTCGACCCTTCTTCGTAAGGATGTTTTCATATTCATTCGTGGGAGAAGTTGTCATTTTATTATCCGTTCTTTTCGTTCCAACGATCTAGCATCTATTCTTCATTCCGGAGGCATTGTGATATTGCTCTCTTCGTCCCATAATCTCGCTTTGTCAAGATCATGTTCTTTTAATTGTTTATCTATTTATCCGGAGTGTTGTATTCTCCATAAAAAAATTCTCATCTTATCAAGTTTTGCCTTTCTTTTCAACCGGAGTGCGATCTGAAATCTTTCTTAACCTTGTGCCATTCTTTCAATTGTTTCGGAGGCAATGTGCTACTGATTTCATCAAGTATCATCCAATCTTCTCACGCTCATGTTTATCCCTTCCATTTTCAGTCGGAATGCGGTCCAAATTATTTCGTTCTTATTCCTTCTCCATCTTGTTTTAACCGGAGTGGTTTTGAAATTCTTTCGTCATCATTGAGCTCTTCATTTATGTCCTTGCAACCTTCAAATTCTCGTGGTGTCCCTTGTTCCTCCTTTTTACCGGAGTGCTCTTAACTTCGTTCATCTTCGTTGTATTCTTTCTTTCAAGATTGCTCAACCTCTCAAGGTTCGTGGTTTCACTCGTTTGTCAAAGAAGCAATTTTGTTTACCTCTTCCTTTATCCTCTTCTATCCGGTGCCATCTCCAGGATCTCGGGTCGAGATCCTCTGTTAGTGTGGGAGAGTTGTGACGCCCGAAGACCGACGCTCCAGTAGACTTCCAGCTATTCCGGGTTCGCAGTGTGTTTCTTTTTGTTTGCTTTATTTATTTATTTATATTGTATTGCATCATGTGCATTGCATTCGCATGTTTCAGAAAACTCGTACCGTTCGTATCTGCCGCTTCTCTCTTTGTCTCCGTTGACCTATTGTCAGGCCGCTTGTCCTGTTGACCGTCACTCAGACCAACCGAACCGCTTTGTTCTTTCTTTCTCGGAGACCAACAA
>LR738713.1:65697583-65751730 GCA_902687465.1 Secale cereale
CCCCAGGAGCATGCGTTGATTACTTTGTTTTTGATGACTCGTAAATTTTTGCAATAAGTATATGAGTTCTTATGACTAATGTTGAGTCCATGGATTATAAGCACTCTCACACTTCCATCATTGCTAGCCTCTCTTGTACCGCGCAACTTTCGCCGGTACCATAAACCACTATATATCCTTCCTCAAAACAGCCACCATATTGTACCTCAAAACAGCCACCATACCTACCTATCATGGCATTTCCATAGCCATTCCAAGATATATTGCCATGCAACTTTCCACCGTTCCATCCATATGACACGCATCATTTTGTCATAGTGCCATACATGATCATGTAGTTGACATCGTAATTGTGGCAAAGCCACGATGCATAATTTTTCATACATGTCACACATGATTCATTGTTTATGCCGGTACACCGCCAGAGTCACTCATATAGAGTCATACTTGTTGTAGTATCGAGTTGTAATAAAAAGTGTGATGATTATCATTACTAGAGCATTGTCCCATGAGGAAAGGCCAATAAAAAAAGAGATGGCCCAAAAAAATAGAGAGGGGCTAATAATAAAAAAATGAGAAAGCCCCTCCAAAAAAAATTGAGAGAAAAGAGAGAAGGGACAATGCTACTATCTTTTTCCACACTTGTGCTTCAAAGTAGCACCATGATCTTCATTGTAGAGAGTCTCATGATTAGTCGCTTTCATATACTAGTGGGAATTTTCATTATAGAACTTGGCTTGTATATTCCAACGATGGGCTTCCTCAAATGCCCTAGGTCTTCATGAGCAAGCAAGTTGGATGCACACCCACTAGTTTCTTTTGTTGAGCTTTCATTCATATTTAGCTCTAGTGCATCCGTCGCATGGCAATCCCTACTCACTCACATTGATATCTATTGATGGGCATCTCCATAGCCTGTTGATACTCCTAGTCGACGTGAGACTATCTTCCTCTTTTTTTGTCTTCTCCACAACCACCTCTATTCCCCCCATAGTGCTTTATCCATGGCTCACGCTCATGTATTGCGTGAAAGTTGAAAGGTTTGAAAAGAATAGAGTATGAAAACAATTGCTTGGCTGAAATCGATGTTGTGCATGATATGAATATTTTGTGTGATGAAGAGGGAGCATAGCCAGACCATATGATTTTGTAGGGATAACTTCCTTTAGCCATAGTATTTTGAGAAGACATGATTGCTTTGTTAGTATTACTTGAAGTATTGTTATTTCTTATGTCAATATAGACTTTTATCTTGAAACCTTCAGATCGGAACATTCATGCCACAATTAAGAGAATTACATTGAAAAACTATATTGGTTAGCATTCCACATCAAAAATTCTTTCTTTATCATTTACCTATTCGAGGACGAGCAGGAATTAAGCTTGGGGATGCTTGATACGTCTCCAACATATCTATAATTTTTTATTGTTCCATGCTATTATTTATGAAGTCTTGGATGTTTAATGGGCTTTATCATTCACTTTTATATCATTTTTGGGACTAACCTACTAACCCAAAGACACAGTCCAGATTGCTGTTTTTTTGCCTATTTCAGGGTTTTGCAGAATAGGAATATCAAACGGAGTCCAAACGGAATGAAACCTTCGCGAGAGATATTTTTGGAGGAAATCACGCAGGATAGACTTCGGCGCCAAGCCAGGAGACAGAAGGGCCACCCTCGAGGGTGGGGGGCGCGCCCCCTGCCTCGAGGGCAGCCCCTGTGGCCCCTGGTGCCCCTCTTCTTCCTATATATACCTACATACCACAGAAACTCCATACGCAGAGAGAAAACCCTAATTCCACCGTCGTAGCTGTTGTTCCCGTGGAGATCCCATCTTGGAGCCTGTTCCGGGAGGGGGGTCCATCACGGAGGCCTTCATCATCATCATCATCATCGTCCTCACCATGAGTTGTGAGTAGTTTACCACAGACCTTCGGGTCCATAGCTAGTATCTAGATGGCTTCTTCTCTCTCTGTGGATCTCAATACAAAGTTCTCCTCGGTCTTCGAGGAGATCTATTCGATGTAATCTCTTTTTGCGGTGTGTTTGTCGAGATCCGATGAATTGTGAGTTTATGATCAAGGTTATCTATGAAAGATATTTGGTTCTTCTCTGAACTTTTTATGTGTGCTCATAATATCCTTGCAAGTCTCTTCAAATTATTGGTTTGGTTTGGCCTACTAGATCTATAGTTCTTGCAATGGGAGAAGTGCTTGGCTTTGGGTTCAATCTTGCGGTGTCCTTTCCCAGTGACAGTAAGGGCAGCAAGGCACGTATTGTATTGCTGCCATCGAGGATAAAAAGATGGGGTTTTCATCATATTGCTTGAGTTTATCCCTCTACATCATGTCATCTTGCTTAAGGCGTTACTCTGTTCGTATGAACTCAATACACTAGATGCATGCTGGATAGCGGTCGATGTGTGTAGTAATAGTAGTAGATGTAGGCAGGAGTCGGTCTACTTGTCTCGGACGTGATGCCTATATATAATGATCATGCCTAGATAGTCTCATAATTATTTGCTTTTCTATCAATTGCTCGATAGTAATTTGTTTACCCGCCGTAGAATATCGCTATCATGAGAGAAGCCACTAGAGAAAACTATGGCCCCAGGGTCTATCTTTATCATATTACTTTCCCATCAAGTTCTATCACCGCTTTTATTTTGTTGTTTTATTAAACCAAAAATACCAAAAATATTATCTTATCACCACTATCAGATCTCACTTTCGTAAGTGACGGTAAAGGGATTGACAACCCCTTATCACGTTGGCTGCGAAGTTCTTATTTGTTTGTGCAGGTGCGAGGGACTGGCGCGTGGTCTCCTACTGGATTGATACCTTGGTTCTCAAAAACTGAGGGAAATACTTACGCTACTGTGATGCATCTCCCTTTCCTCTTCGAGTGAATACAATTCAAGCTCAAGAGGTAGCATGGCTCTTCTGACTTGGTTCTCAAGCTTCTGGGGTGTCTTCGGGTCCAAGAAAAATCATCGCGAAGGTTTCGTTCCGTTTGATATTCCTTTTCTGTGAAACTCAAAAAAAAGGAAAAAACATAAACTGGCACTCGGCTCTAGGTTAATAGGTTAGTCTCAAGAATAATATAAAATAGCATAATAATGCATATAAAGCATCCAAAATAGATAATATAATAGCATGGAACAATAAAAAATTATAGATATGTGGGAGACGTATCATGTCTCTCTATAAAAATCTTTCATATAGATCTCTTTTCTTATTTCTGTTTTTCTTTGTAAATTTTGTGTCTAATTCCTTGCAAATCTTTCAGTTAATCCTTTCCAAATCCTTGTGAGATTTCATTTGCCCAGCAAGTTGAGTTGACAAATTTTCTACTCTGTGTTGACCTCGGTCCCTCCGATCCAAACCTATCGGCTCGACCGAAATAGAAGGATTCCTTGTATATAGTTCATCGGTTCCACCGATAAGGACTAGCTCAGTCTCACCGATGAGTACCTTCTGTGACTCTGTCATCTCAGTGTCACCGATGGAAAACTAATTGGCGTTACCAATTTCAACTCTGAGAAAATATTTTGTCATTTCCTACTGCCTACTATTTTTAGCAAAAAAACACACTTGAGCATAAACAACTTTAAAGGACATAAAACCCAAAATATCCAGAAGAAAAAATCCAGAAAAATCCATGTGCTTTCATAGGTTGCACAACCATTAAAATGATCTGGCTGGATCACCAAAGCACGGCCAGATTGGCTGGTAAAGCCATGTGCTTTCCTAGGCCGCACAACCTTAGAGTTAATCCTAGCTCACTGTAAGCCGACCCTCACATGACAAAAGCCGTCGTTTTAACATTAACGAGTTCAGGGTCTTGAAAAAGATTGAATGTTAAGAGTATGGTGGGTCACTCAGGATTACCTGGTGGAGGGGCATCAAGCAAACAGGAAGGATAACTTGGGATTCGGCGTCCATGCCTGGTCAAGAGTGTATGAAAGCTAAACCCAGTGGGTTGGAAGCCCCCAAGTGACCTTATGAACAAATAATAAAGACTCGCATGCTTAGAAATGAAACGGCAGAGGCCCTGAATTACCAGGGATACCAGCTTTATTGTATTGATCATAATATATACATTGATAAAAGTATGTACAATGAAAAGAGCCGGTTCTTCAAGTGTAATAAGGCCGAAGATGAGCAATATTCCATGGCCGGCGGGTCTCCCTCTCCAACTTACGCGAGTCCTTGAGTTCTCGTATATCAACAAGGTAGTATGTCCCATTGTTCAGATTCTTGCTAACCACAAAAGGTCCTTCCCAAGGTGGGGATAAATTATGCATATCAGTTTGATCCTGGATTAGACGTAGCACCAAGTTGCCTTCTTGAAATGTCCGGGTCTTGACCATGCGGCTATGATAGTGGCGCAGGTCTTGCTGATATATTGTTGAATGAGCCACCGCAAAGTCACGTTCCTCATCCAACGCATCAAGTGCATCTTGATGTGCTATCTCATTAGCAGCTTTAACATAAGCCGCCACACGGGGCGAATCATGACAGATATCGCTTGGAAGAACTACCTCTGCCCCATAGACTATGAAAAAAGACGTATAGCCTATTGACCTATTGGGGATGGTGTTGATACTCCAAAGTACTGAAGGCAACTCCTCGACCCAACAACCCGGCGTTCCTGCAAAGGAACCATAAGACGGTGGTTGATACCTCTCAAGATTTATTGATTTGCCCTCTCAGCTTGACTATTTTACTATGGATGAGCCACACAGGAGATGTCAAGACGAATATGCTCCTATTGATAGAATTCTCTCATAGCACCCTTAGACAAATTAGTGCCGTTATCAGCTATGATACTATGAGAGTAACCAAAACGAAAGATCACTTTATTTATGAACTGAACTTCCGTCGCCGCATCGCGCTTGCTGACCGGCTCTACCTCAACCCACTTGGTAAATTTATCAACCACCACCAAGAGGTGGGTTTTCTTATCCTTAGATCTCTTGAAAGGTCCAACTATATCAAACCCCCAGACTACAAATGGCCAAGTAACTAGAATCATCCTCAATTCTTGAGCCGGCACATGATCCTGTCGGGAAAATTTCTGACATCTATCACACTTACTAACAAGATCCTCTGCATTAGCATGAGCCGTCAACCAATAAAATCCATGAAGAAAAGCTTTACCCACAAGAGATTTAGAACCGGCGTGATGCCCACAATCACCTTCATGGATTTCTCTTAAAATCTCATGACCATCTTCACAAGAAACACAGCGCTGGAAAACGCCCGTGACACTGCATCAGTGTAACTCTCCATTGACAATAGTCAACTTAGATTGCCGGGTTATCTGTCTGGACAATATTTCATCCTCAGGTAACTCGCCCCGGGTCAAATAAGCCAAGTAAGGAACTGTCCAATCAGGAATAGCATGGAGAGCCGCCACCAACTATGCCTCTGGGTCAGGAATATCAAGATCCTCTTCTGACGGCAACTTGACTGAAGGATTATACAATACATCAAGAAAAACATTAGGGGGCACTGGCTTTCATTGATACCCAAGCTGACTCAAAGCATCAGCCGCCTCATTCTTCCTTCGATCAAGATGCTCCACCTGATAGCCTTTGAAGTGACCAGCGATATTGTCAACCGTCCGGCGATAAGCTGCCATGAGCGGGTCATTGGAATCCCAAGTGCCTGAAACTTGCTGAGCCACCAAATCTGAGTCGCCAAAGCACCTGACCCGGCTTACGTTCATCTCCTTAGCCATTCGAAGGCCATGTAATAGAGCCTCATATTCGGCCGCATTGTTAGTACAAGGAAACATCAACCTTAAAACATAACAAAATTTGTCACCTCTTGGGGAAGTACAAATAACTCCAGCCGCCGAGCCTTCCAATTGCCTAGATACATCAAAGTGAACACTCCAATATGTATTATCAAGCTTTTCTCCGGCGTATGCAACTATGTCCAATCTTTAATGAAATCCATAGGAGCCTGAGACTTGATGGTTGTCCTTGGCACATACTTCAAGCCATGGGGACCAAGTTCAATGGCCCACTTAGCCACCTGGCCTGTAGCCTCTCTGTTCTAAATAATATCCCACAAAGGAGCAGAACTGACCACTGTAATAGGATGGCCAAGAAAATAGTGATTCAACTTACGACTGGCCATAAACACCCCATACAGTAGTTTTTGCCAATGCGGGTATCACTGTTTAGACTCAATTATCACCTCGCTGACATAATAAGCCAGCCTCTGGACTGGGTACTCCTTACCCGTTTCCTTGTGTTCTACCACAATCGCCGCACTGACAGCCCTGCTGTTAGCAGCCACATATAAAAGCAAAGGCTCTTTCTCAACAAGAGCTGGAAGGACAGGTGGCTCAGCTAATTTTTTTGAGCGCCTCAAACACCTCATTAGAAGCATCACTCCGGACAAAGTGATATGTTTTCTTCATCATCTGGTACAGAGGAATTTCCTTCTCTCCCATGCGGCTTATGAATCGGTTTAAAGCTGCAATACGACCCACCAAGCGTTGAACATCATTGACACACGCCGACATAGACGATTAAGTGATAGCTTTAATTTTCTCTGGGTGGGCTTCAATACCTCTCTGTGGGACCAGAAAACCCAAGAGTTTTCCTCCAGGCACACCAAAAACACATTTGGCCGGGTTAAGCATCATTTTATAGACCCGGAGGTTATCAAAGGTCTCTTTCAAATCATCCAGCAAAGTCTCCTTCTTTCTGGACTTGACAACAATATCATCCACATAAGCATGAACATTGCGTCCAATCTGGTTATGGAAACAATTTTGGACACAACGTTGATAAGTTGCCTGGGCGCTCTTGAGCCCAAAAGGCATAGACACATAGCAGAAAGCTCCAAAAGGTGTGATAAAGGTCGTATTCTTTTGGTCCTTAACTTTCATATTAATCTGATGGTAACCAGAATAGACATCCAGGTAGCACAAACGCTCGCAACCCGCCGTGGCATATATTATCTGATCAATACGGGGAAGAGCAAAAGGATCCACTGGACAAGCCTTATTAAGGTCTGTATAATCCACACACATGCGCCAGGTGCCATTTTTGTTAAGCACCAACACCGGGTTAGCCAACCAGTCAGGATGAAAAAATTCAACGATGAATCTGGCCGCCAAGAGCCAGGCCACTTCTTCTCCAATGGCCTTACGCCAATCTTCATTAAAACGGTGAAGGAACTGTTTCACCAGCTTAAACTTAGGATTAACTTTGAGAGTGTGCTCAGCGAGTTCTCTCGGTACACCTAGCATGTCTGAAGGCTTCCATGCAAAAATGTCCCAATTCTCACGAAAGAACTCGACGGGCGCGCTTTCCTATTTCAGATCCATGTTAGCACTGATGAGGAAAATGCTGAGATGAATCGCTAGGGACAAAATCAACCTGCTTAGTGTCATCTACCAACTTAAACTTCAATAAAGAGTCATATCCGCTGGGTCAACATTATCCTTATAAAATTTAAGCTCATCCATGGCACAAGCAGACTCAACATAGGCAGCATCGCCTTCTTCACATTCCAAAGCAATCTTTCTACTACCGTGGACTGTGATAGTGCCCTTACATCATGGAATCTTGAGTTGCAGATACACGTAGCAAGGTTGTGCCATAAACTTAGCGTAAGACGGCCGGCCAAACAAGGTGTGGTAAGGGATCTTGATCTTAACCACTTCGAACCACAACGTCTCTGCCATGTAGTCATAATCTTCACCAAAAGCCACTTCCAAGGCAATCTTACCAACTGGATATGCTGACTTACCAGGTACCACAACATTGAAGACCATAGAGGACGGCTTAAGATCTTTATCTGTCAAATTCATCCGGCTATAGGTATCATAATAAAGGATATTGATGTTGCTTCCACCATCCATGAGCACTTTAGTGAATTTGTAACCTCCAACCTCAGGGGCTACCACCAGTGCCAGCTGACCCAGATTGTCAACCCGGGGCGAGTGATCTTCTCTACTCCATGTAATTGGCTGCTCTGACCACCATAAATACGGAGGTTCCGCTGGCTCAACAAAATTAGCTGCGTGCTTATGAACCTTCTGATCTCTCTTGCAAAGACTTGTGATGAAAACATGATATTGACCACTGTTAAGCTGCATCGAATTACTCTGGTATCCTGGTTGTTGTTGCTGGTTACTCTAACTGGCTGCTGATTATAACCACCCTGATTGCCATGTCCGTGAAATCCAGAACTTGAGACGCCACCCCTAAAGTCGGGCCCGTGTGAGCCGGATCCTGACCCGCCAGGCGATCCATTATTACTATCATGATTCTGATGAAAACCAAAATTCTTCTACTCCTTCGTAATGAAACAGTCTTTCCACAAATGAGATGATGGCTTGTTGGGCAAACTATGTTTCGGGCAAGGTTCGTTCAACATCGCCTCCAGACTAAATCAGGGCCCTCCGAAGGCCGGCTTACCACGATGCTGGTTATTATAACCGGTATTGGTGTTAGCGACAAGATCTAACCTGTCGTTTGGGTATCTGCACTTTCCACCATTGCCCTGGTTGTTACAATTATGTCCGGTCATAATCTGTTGCTTACCCTTACTGTTACCACTCTTTTTTGCCTTGCTGGATTTTTCATCATCGGATCCAGGATCCTTGGTAGTGTCTGAATCAGCATACTTGATGAGATCCGCCATGAGCTCCCCCATGTCCTTGCAACGACGTTTAAGCCGCCCAAGCTTCTGCTTGAGGGGGGGGGAAAGTGACAATTCTTCTCTAGAATCACCACAGCAGAGCCGGCCGCAATACTGTCCGATGAGTAGATAATAGCCGAGACTCAGCGAACCCAATGGTGAGCCGACTCATCCTCTCGCTGCACACAGTTGTCCAGGTCAATAATTGACAGAGGTTGTTTACATGTCCCTTTAAAATTCTGAATGAAGCGTGCCTTCAACTCGGCCCACGAATTGATGGAATTGACGGGTAACCCTTTCAACCATGTTCAAGCCGGTCCATCCAACATCATGGTGAAGTACTTGGCGCATACAGCATTGTTAACATATAACATCTCTATGGCGAGCTCATATCTCTCAATCCAAGCCTCAGGCGGAAGATCAGTTGTATAATTAGGCACCTTACAGGGCCCCTTCAAATCCTTAGGTAGACGCTCATTGCGCAGAGCCGGCGCTAGACACGGTACACCAACTTTCCTGGAAGTCATCCCAGCCTCCACAGACGTCAAAGGATTTAACTGAAACTGCTGGTGAGCCCCCAACGGAGCCGCCAATTCCGCCTCACAACGGGTTCTAGCCTGATCCACAAGTACCTGAGCGTTATTATCATCACGTGACGGGTTATGCCCACGGGGCGGGTCATCATTACGAGGCGGGTTACGATGCCGTTCGCTGCTAGAAACCGCTGGTGACTCAACGTGTCGCCTGTAACTTTGACTTTGGCATGGTGTTGAATGAACCCGCTCACGACAATATGAGTAAGCCGCCTGTTGTGCCATGGCCGTTTGAAGAAGTTCCACAGAGTTCCGGGTCTCTATCGTAGTCGGAGACTCCCCCTCGATTGGAATAGCTGCCAATCGTGTTGCTGCGGCAATCATGTTATCCACCGGGTTAGAGTAATGACCAGAAGGTGTGGGTACCCATTGATGCAGGGTCAAATCCATACGAGGCGGGTCTGGTATAGGAGGTTGAGCCGCCGCTCCAGTCACAGGCGCCTCCACTGCCCAGGTCACACCGGGCGGGTTAGTCATTCCTACTCCAAGCGTGTTAAAGAGGTTCCGCCCCTCAAACTGCAAAGGCAAGCGGCTCTGGTGCCTCCTTCGAAGAATGGCGTTTGACGCATTCTGATCCAGGTTTAGACGAAAGGCTTCCGCCCTTATCCATTGTGACTCGGCTTCCATGGCAGCTCGCTTCATCGCCATCCTGGCATTCTCTGCATTAAGATCCTCTTGTGCTTTGGCTACTTCATCTCGTACCTTTGCCACTTCTGCATTAATGAAAGTGCAACTATCCATGGGTGGTTTTGGTAATTCCTAACAACATATAGCTCACTGAACTAATGCTATTTCAAGATGATCATTTCATAAAGTTCAATGATTGCCATGGGATGGATTAGGAATGTGGACCCCTCAAAATGTTAAGGACACCTATTGGCTCAAGCTCAAGACTCTACATTTTCTATTTTAGTGATCCAAGATCACATTGAGTCCATAGGAAAGCCAATACTATTAAAAGGGGATGAGGTGCTGCTTAATGGGTTTCTTGCTCAAAATGCTTAGTGATATGCTCCAAAACCCTCAACCACTTTCTCACATCCACATATGTCCCAAACCAAAAGTTAAACTCGGCCCCACCGAAACTTTCTATCCGAAGCCACCGAGTTCATTTGACATAGCCATAGCCACAAACCCTAGTCATTTCGGTCTCACCGAGATGGGATTACAAACTCTCTGTTTCCCTTTGTAACGTTTCGGTCTAACCAAGATGAGCGATCGGTCCCACCGAGTTCGTAATGCAAACTCTCTGTTTCCCCTTCGTAACTTTTCGGTCCAACCGAAACGAGCGAATCGGTCCCACCGAGTTTGCCTGACCAACTCTCTGGTTAGCTTATTACCAAAATCGGTCCTACCGAGTTTGTATAATCGGTCTCACTGAGATTACGTTATGCCCTAAACCTAATGAAATCGGTCCTACCGAGTTGATCATATCGGTCCCACCGAAATGCCCAGCGGTCACATTATGAACTAAATCGGTCTGATCGAGTTCTCTGATTCGGTCCCACCGAGTTTGGTAAATTGTGTGTAACGGTTAGATTTTGTGTGGAGGCTATATATACACCTCCACCCACCCTTCATTCGTGGAGAGAGCCATCATAACATACCTACACTTCCACTACTCATTGTTCTGAGAAAGAACCACCTACTCATGTGTTGAGACCAAGATATTCCAATCCTATCATATGAATCTTGATCTCTAGCCTTCCCCAAGTTGCTTTCCACTCAAATCATCTTTCCACCAAATCCAAATCTGTGAGAGAGAGTTGAGTGTTGGGGAGACTACATTTGAAGCACAAGAGCAAGGAGTTCATCATCAACACACCGTCTATTACCTTTTGGAGAGTGGTGTCTCCTAGATTGGTTAGGTGTCACTTGGGAGCCTCCAACAAGATTGTGGAGTTGAACCAAGGAGTTTGTACGGGCAAGGAGATCGCCTACTTCGTGAAGATCTACCCTAGTGAGGCAAGTCCTTCGTGGGCGATGACCATGGTGGGATAGACAAGGTTGCTTCTTCATGGACCCTTCATGGGTGCAGCCCTCCGTGGACTCGCGCAGCCATTACCCTTCGTGGGTTGAAGTCTCCATCAACGTGGATGTATGATAGCACCACCTATCGAAACCACGCGTAAAAAAAATCTCCGTGTCTATATCGCGTTTGCTCCCTCAAACTCCTCCCTTTACCTTCATATGCAATTGCTTTACATTCCACTGCTATACTCTTAGAATTGCATGTGTAGGTTGATTGCTTGACTTGTGCTAAGTTGCTAAAATCTGCCAAGAATTAAAATTGGGAAAAGGCTAGATTTTTATTTGGTAAAGTAGTCTAATCACCCCCCACCCTCTAGACATACTTTCGATCCTACAAGTGGTATCAGAGCTTTGGTCTCCATTTGCCTTGATTTCCATAGCTTTGGTGATCATAGCGTTGGTTTCACAACCTAGGAGAGTATGGCGTCTAGCGAGGGGAGTTACCACTAGAGAGGTCCTTACTTTGATGGTACAAATTTTGCTAGTTGGAAGCATAAGATGAAAATGCATATTCTTGGACATAACCCCGCCGTTTGGGCTATTGTGTGTATTGGTTTGCAAGGTGAATTCTTTGACAGGAAGAATTGAAGATGTTGCAATACAATGCTCAAGCTTGCGATATCCTCTTCAACGGATTGTGCCCCGAAGAATTCAACAAAATCAGCCATCTTGAGAATGCAAAGGAAATTTGGGATACTTTGATTGATATGCACGAAGGTACCGACTCCGTCAAGGAATCCAAGTTGGATGTGCTTCAAAGTCAACTTGACAAGTTCAAGATGAAGGATGGTGAAGGTGTCGCTGAAATGTACTCTAGGCTTGCTCTCATCACAAATGTGATTGCCGGCTTAGGAAGCGAAGAGATGACTGATGGATTCATCATCAAGAAGATCCTAAGAGCCTTGGGTGGAGAATATGACACCGTGTGCACATTCATCCAAATGATGCCCAATTACAAAGATCTCAAGCCAACGGAAGTCATTGGAAGAATTGTTGCTCATGAGATGTCACTCAAAGATAAAGAAGAGCTTCACAACAAATCTAGTGGTGCTTACAAAGCCTCATGTGATGCTCCTACATAATCAAGTGAGAAAGAAGTCATCAATGAAGAATTGAGCTTAATGGTTAAGAACTTCAACAAGTTCTACAATAATAGAAGCAAAGAGAGAAGTTCCAAGTCAAGGTCCTACAATGACAAAAGATCTTCTAGCCGTGACCGAAATTGCTACAATTGTGGAAGACCCGGACACTACTCCAATGAGTGTACAGCTCCCCACAAAAGAAGAGAAGACTCACCTAAAAGGAGAAGTAGAAGAGAAGAATCACCACCAAGAGAGAGAAGGAGTAGAGATGATCGTTGTGAACGAAGACCTTCTCGGAGAAGCAAAGATTCGGAAAGGAAGGACAAATCATCAAGGAGCTATACAAGACAAAGACATCAAGCTCATGTTGCTGAATGGGTATCCGATTCCGACTACGATGACCACTCCAAGAGAAGCTATTACTCCAACTCCGAAGATACTCAAGATGAAGGTGTTGCCGGAATTGCTGTTGTGTCATCCAACTCCTACGACATATTTGACTGACCAAATGAAGGAATTGGAAGATGCTTCATGGCTAAAGGCCCTAAGGTATCACACCCGAGTATCTTGATTTCAATAGTGATGAAGATGACTTGCTAGGAGATAATGATTTACTTGTTGGTAGAAATAGTGATGAAACCTATGATGAAAACTATGATGAAATTGCTATTAATCATGCTAATCAAGATAAAACGAATGACAATGATAAGGAGAAGATTGAGCGTCTAACTAAAGAATTAAACACCCTAAGTTAGCTCATGAAACTACCATGGAAGATCATCGAGAACTTTTAAAGACTCATGAGAAGTTACGCTTTGAAAAGCTCAACCTTGAGCAAGAGCATGAGTTCTTAAAAGCAATCAATGATTATCTTCGCAAGAAAAGTTTTTCTTACATTGCCAAACATTTAATCTTGTCTACTTACATGCCACAAGTAAAATCTAGCAACAAGAACAAGAAAGATTATTCCTCTAGTAGTAACAACAATCATACTAAATCTAATATTGTTGCTTCTAGTAGTTCTCTTGATTCCACTAATGATTCTCTTAGCCAAGTTACACTTGAGCAAGAAAATAGCTTATTGAAGGGAATTATAGAGAAAGGTGTTTACAAGAGCCTTGCCGGGAGTAAGCAATTTGAGGAAATTGTACGCAAGCAAGGAAGACATCGGAAGAATCAAGGTGTTGGTTTTTGTAAGTGCATCTAGTGCCACCCTTAGCTGGTTTTGGAGTATTGACGACAAACCTGGTTGAGGGACTAATGTGTTTGTGAGAATTGCAGGATAACACAGGTATTAGTCCCTCATTGATTCGATTTACCTACCGGAGATGACCCCTAAAAATGTATGAAGACATTGACGACTATGGTGGTATATGAAGATATTCATATTGAAGACTATGACAAGAGAAGACATTGTGTGAAGACTATGGAGCGCGAAGACTTATATGTTTCGTAGTTTCCTCTTCTTCTTTGTTGAGTCATAGGAACCACCGTACTGTTAAGTGGGGTCCAAGTGAACTAAGTCAGAGTGACTAAAGTGATGCTCAACCAAATCCTATGTCTTCGAGCGAAGACAATGAGAGCAAATCCTATCCAGAGCTGGATGAGTCAGCTTTACTTGTAGCCCTAGTAAAGTTGTCGTGTGTGTCTGAAATCTGATCGTTGGAACACGTGTCAGTTCCTTAGTGACCCAGGGTCACTTCGGACAAATCAGGTCGGGTTGCCCAGTGGCTATAAATAGCCCACCCCCTACACCCTAAATTGGTGGCTGCTCAGAGTTATTGCACGGCTTTTGTCGTTTGAGAAGAACCCACCTCCGAAGCATTTGAGAGAGAGAGATCCTTGCGAGGACAAAGCCCAAACACCTAGAGCCAAAGAGTGTTAGGCATCACTGAAGTCTTTTTGTCTGTGTGACCTGAAGACTTGTTACACTTGAGGACTCTGTTTCCTCCAGCCGGTTAGGCATCGTGTTCTGAGCATCCAAGAGTCATTGTGGATTGCCGGTGAACGAAGTCTGTGAAGGTTTGGAAGTCTACCTTGAAGACTTACCAGAGTGATTGGGCGAGGACTAGGTGTCCTTAGCTCAAGGGGAATAAGGTGAAGACGCAGTCTTCTGAGTTAAATCTCAGCCTCCCTAACCAGACGTACAGTTGTCACAACAACTAGAACTGGTCTAACAAATCACTGTCTTCCCCGAGCTACTGGTTCTATCCTTTCCTTTCCTTTACTTACTGTCTTATGTTGTGAAGTCATTGCCTGCTTGCCGTATCTGATTGAGTTCACTGTGTGACTACTTGTTCTGATTGGCTTCATTCCATCTTCCATCCTGATCCTTACTGCCTGGCTGTTATTAGTCTTCATGCTTTCACTTCATTGAATACTTGACTATGGCTTGTCTAGTGTAGTCTACCTTCCGCTGCATATAAATAGGATTGGATTTATCATTTGTCTTCGAAACTTCCATGTTTTGAAGCATTTCACAAAAATAGCCTATTCACCCCCCCCCCCCTCTAGTCGATATACTGCACTTTCAGTTTTGAACGAAAGTTCAATGCCAATGGAGTTGAGTGGGAAAAGATCAATACCCCAAGACGAAGTTTGTTCCTCAACAAGTGAAGTATGATCCTACTTCTTTCCAAGGAACACAAGCACAAGATGATCTTCCACCACAAGACCACACGCAAAAGGGCAAGGACAAGCTCCAAGAGGAGATTGATGCATTTGAAGAAGCTCCTAAGGCCTTGGTCAAGTGGGTTCCCAAGACTACATCAAGCTCTACTTCATCAAGTACAACTACAACTCTAAGGATTCCCATCAAGATAGTGTGGATCCTGAAGAAGAACTAGAGAGTTCTTGAGGGTGAATCTACCACAATACTTCACTCATATCATTTTGGCGAGGACAAGTGCAAACAACTTCCATATCTTGCACTAGTTCAAGGAGTCACAAACCCTCTTGTTGGTAACACAAGGGACAAGGTAACCAGATGCTTTCATGGACATCATCTTATGTGAACATCACTCTATGTCCATGTTGGGGAACGTAGTATTTTAAAATTTTCCTACGATCACGCAAGATCTATCTACCAGATGCATAGCAACGAGAGGGAAGAGTGTGTCTACGTACCCTCATAGACCGGAAGCGGAAGCGTCAAGTGACGCGGTTGATTTAGTCGAACTTCTTCGCGATTCAACCGATCAAGCACCGAACGTACGACACCTCCGCGTTCAGCACACGTTCAGCTTGATGACGTCCCACGAGCTCTTGATCCAGTTGAGCTTCACGGGAGAGTTTCGTCAGCACGAAGGTGTGGTGACGGATATGATGTATCTACCGGCGCAGGGCTTCGCCTAAGCACTGCGACGGTATGACCGAGGTGTGTTTCTGTGGAGGGGGGCACCGCACACGGCTGGAACAATTCAACTTGTGTGTCTTTGGGTGCCCCCCTGCCCCCGTATATAAAGGAGCAAGGGGGGAGGGCCAGCCGGCCTCCTATGGTGCGGCTAGGGCTGCAATCCTACTAGGAATAGGATTGCAATCCTATTCCTAGTAGGAACTACCAAAGAAGGAAGAAGGGGGAAGGAAAGAAAGGGAGAGGGAGAGGGAAAGAGGGGCCGCGCCCCCCTCCCCATGTCCTATTCGGACTCCTCCTAGGGAGGGGGCGCGCCACCTCCTGGCTGCTGCCCTCTCTCTCCCCTATGGCCCACCAGGGCCCACCATTCCCCCGGGGGTTCCGGTAACCCCTCCGGCACTCCGGTAAATTCCGAAACTTTCCAGAACACTTCCGGTGTCCGAATATAGTCGTCCAATATATCAATCTTTATGTCTTGGACATTCCGAGACTCCTCGTCATGTCAGTCATCTCATCCGTAACTCCAAACTACCTTCGGTACATCAAAACTCACAAACTCGTAATACCGATCGTCATCAAACGTTAAGCGTGCGGACCCTACGGGTTCGAGAACTATGTAGACATGACCGAGACTCATCTCCGGTCAATAACCAATAGCGGAACCTGGAACCGCATAACAACATACGTTGTTCCTTTTTGTCATCAGTATGTTACTTGTCCGAGATTCGATCGTCGGTATCTCTATACCTAGTTCAATCTCGTTACCGGCAAGTCTCTTTACTCGTTCTGTAACACATCATATCGTGACTAACTCATTAGTCTTTTGCTTGCAAGGCTTATTATGATGTGTGTTACCGAGAGGGCCCAGAGATACCTCTCCGACACTCGGAGTGACAAATCCTAATCTTGATCTATGCCAACACCACGAATACTTTCGGAGACACTTGTAGAGCATCTTTATGATCACCCAGTTACGTTGTGACGTTTGATAGCACACAAGGTGTTCCTACGGTATTCGGGAGTTGCATAATCTCATAGTCATAGGAACATGTATAAGTCATGAAGAAAGCAATAGTAGTAAAACTAAACAATCATAGTGCTATGCTAACGGATGGGTCTAGTCCATCACATCATTCTCCTAATGATGTGATCCCGTTGATCAAATGAAAACTCATGTCTATGGCTAGGAAACATAACCATCTTTGATCAATGAGCTAGTCTAGTAGAGGCATACTAGGGACATACTGTTTTGTTTATGTATCCACACATGTACTAGGTTTCCGGTTAATACAATTCTAGCATGAATAAAAGACATTTATCATGATATAAGGAAATAAATAACATATTTATTATTGCCTCTAGGGCATATTTCCTTCAGTCTCCCACTTGAACTAGAGTCAATAATCTAGATTACAAAGTGATGATCCTCAAACCCATGGAGTCCTGGTGCTGATCATGTTTTGCCCGTGGAAGAGGCTTAGTCAATGGGTCTACAACATTCAGATCCGTATGTATTTTTGCAAATCTCTATGTCTCCTTCCTTGACTAGATCGCGGATGGAATTGAAGCGTCTTTTGATGTGCTTTGTTCTCTTGTGAAACCTGGATTCCTTCGCCAAGGCTATTGCTCCAGTGTTGTCACAAAAGATTTTCATTGGACCCGATGCACTAGGTATTACACCTAGATCGGATATGAACTCCTTCATCGAGACTCCTTCATTTGCTGCTTCCGAAGCAGCTATGTATTCCGCTTCACACGTAGATCCCGCCACGATGCTCTGCTTGGAACTGCACCAACTGACAGCTCCACCGTTCAATAAAAATAAATATCCGGTTTGTGACTTAGAGTCATCCGGATCAGTGTCAAAGCTAGAATCGACGTAACCGTTTACGACGAGCTCTTTGTCACCTCCATACACGAGAAACATATCCTTAGTCCTTTTCAGGTATTTCAGGATGTTCTTGACCGCTGTCCAGTGATCCACTCCTGGATTACTTTGGTACCTCCCTGCTAGACTTATAGCAAGGCACACATCAGGTCTGGTACACAGCATTGCATACATGATAGATCCTATGGCTGAGGCATAGGGAATGACTTTCATTTTCTCTCTATCTTCTGCAGTGGTCGGGCATTGAGTCTTACTCAACTTCATACCTTGTAATACAGGCAAGAACCCTTTCATTGACTGATCCATTTTGAACTTCTTCAAAATCTTATCAAGGTATGTGCTTTGTGAAAGTCCAATTAAGCGTCTTGATCTATCTCTATAGATCTTGATGCCTAATATATAAGCAGCTTCACCGAGGTCTTTCATTGAAAAACTCTTATTCAAGTATCCTTTTATGCTATCCAGAAATTCTATATCATTTCCAATCAATAATATGTCATCCACATATAATATTAGAAATGCTAAAGAGCTCTCACTCACTTTCTTGTAAATACAGGCTTCTCCAAAAGTCTGTATAAAACCATATGCTTTGATCACCTCATCAAAGCGTATATTCCAACTCCGAGATGCTTGCACCAGTCCATAGATGGATCGCTGGAGCTTGCATACTTTGTTAGCACCTTTTGGATCGACAAAACCTTCGGGTTGCATCATATACAACTCTTCTTTGAGATATCCATTCAGGAATGCAGTTTTGACATCCATTTGCCAGATTTCATAATCATAAAATGCGGCAATTGCTAACATGATTCGGACAGACTTAAGCATCGCTACAGGTGAGAAAGTCTCATCGTAGTCAACTCCTTGAACTTGTCGAAACCCTTTCGCAACAAGTCTAGCTTTGTAAACAGTAACATTACCGTCTGCGTCGGTCTTC
Source organism: Secale cereale (assembly GCA_902687465.1). Lineage (NCBI taxonomy): Eukaryota > Viridiplantae > Streptophyta > Magnoliopsida > Poales > Poaceae > Secale > Secale cereale. Next base: position 65,716,138 of record LR738713.1, read on the forward strand.
CTCTTGAAGATCCATTTATTTTCGATGGCCTGACGATCATCGGGCAAGTCAACCAAAGTCCACACTTTGTTCTCATACATGGATCCCATCTCAGATTTCATGGCCTCAAGCCATTTTGTGGAATCTGGGCTCATCATCTCTTCCTCATAGTTCGTAGGTTCATCATGGTCTAGTAACATGATTTCCAGAACTGGGCTGCCGTACCACTCTGGTGTGGAACGTACTCTGGTTGATCTACGACGTTCAGCAGAAACTTGATCTGAAGTTTCATGATCATCATCATTAACTTCCTCACTGATTGGTGTAGGAATCACTGGAACAATTTTCTGTGATGTACTACTTTCCAATTCAGGAGAAGGTACAATTACCTCATCAAGTTCTACTTTCCTCCCACTCACTTCTTTCGAGAGAAACTCCTTCTCTAGAAAGGATCCATTCTTAGCGACGAATATCTTGCCTTCGGATCTGTGATAGAAGGTGTACCCAACAGTCTCTTTAGGGTATCCTATAAAGACACATTTCTCCGACTTGGGTTTGAGCTTATCAGGTTGAAGCTTTTTCACATAAGCATCGCAGCCCCAAACTTTAAGAAACGACAACTTTGGTTTCTTGCCAAACCATAGTTCATAAGGTGTCGTATCAACGGATTTAGATGGTGCCCTATTTAACGTGAATGCAGCTGTCTCTAAAGCATAACCCCAAAATGATAGTGGTAAATCGATAAGAGACATCATAGATCGCACCATATCCAATAAAGTACGGTTACGACGTTCGGACACACCATTACGCTGTGGTGTTCCGGGTGGCGTGAGTTGTGAAACTATTCCACATTGTTTCAAATGAAGACCAAACTCGTAACACAAATATTCTCCTCCACGATCAGATCGTAGAAACTTTATTTTCTTGTTACGATGATTCTCTACTTCACTCTGAAATTCTTTGAACTTTTCAAATGTCTCAGACTTGTGCTTCATTAAGTAGATATACCCATATCTGCTCAAATCATCAGTGAAGGTCGGAAAATAACGATACCCGCCGCGAGCTTCAACACTCATTGGCCCACATACATCAGTATGTATGATTTCCAACAAATCTGTTGCTCGCTCCATAGTTCTGGAGAACGGACTTTTAGTCATCTTGCCCATGAGGCATGGTTCGCAAGCACCAAGTGATTCATAATCAAGTGATTCCAAAAGTCCATCACTATGGAGTTTCTTCATGCGTTTTACACCAATATGACCTAAACGGCAGTGCCACAAATAAGTTGCACTATCATTATTAACCTTGCATCTTTTGGTTTCAATATTATGAATATGTGTATCGCTACAATCGAGATCCAATAAGAATAGACCACTCTTCAAGGGTGCATGACCATAAAAGATATTATTCATAAAAATAGAACAACCATTATTCTCTGATTTAAATGAATAACCGTCTCGCAACAAACAAGATCCAGATATAATTTTCATGCTCAACGCTGGCACCAAATAACAATTATTTAGGTCTAAAACTAATCCCGAAGGTAGATGTAGAGGTAGCGTGCCGACGGCGATCACATCAACTTTGGAACCATTTCCCACACGCATCGTCACCTCGTCCTTAGCAAATCTTCGTTTAATCCGTAGTCCCTGTTTCGAGTTACAAATATTAGCAACCGAACCGGTATCAAATACCCAGGTACTACTACGAGCATTAGTAAGGTACACATCAATAACATGTATATCACATATACCTTTGTTCACCTTGCCATCCTTCTTATCCGCCAAATACTTGGGGCAGTTCCGCTTCCAATGTCCAGTCCCCTTGCAGTAGAAGCACTCAGTTTCAGGCTTGGCTCCAGACTTGGGTTTCTTCGTGGGAGTAGCAACTGTCTTGCTATTCTTCTTGAAGTTCCCCTTCTTTCCCTTGCCCTTTTTCTTGAAACTAGTGGTCTTGTTAACCATCAACACTTGATGCTCCTTTTTGATTTCTACCTCCGCCGCCTTAAGCATAGCGAAGAGCTCGGGAATTGTCTTTTGCATCCCTTGCATATTATAGTTCATCACGAAGCCTTTATAGCTTGGTGGCAGTGATTGAAGAACTCTATCAATAACACTATCCTCGTCAACTTTGCAACCAAGTTGAGTCATATGATTGTGGTAACCAGACATTCTGAGCAAGTGTTCACCGATAGAACTATTCTCCTCCATCTTGCAGCTGTAGAACTTATTGGAAATCTCATATTTCTCAATCCGGGCATTTGCTTGAAATATTAACTTCAACTCCTGGAACATCTCATATGGTCCATGACCTTCAAAACGTCGTTGAAGTCCCGGTTCTAAGCCGTAAAGCATGGCACACTGAACTATCATGTAGTCATCAGACCGCGACTGCCAGATGTTCAAAGTGTCTACATTAGCGGGAGGGGGCTTGTCACCTAGCGGTGCTTCAAGGACATAATTCTTCTGTGCAGCAATGAGGATACTCCTCAAGTTACGGACCCAGTCCGTGTAATTGCTACCATCATCTTTCAACTTAGCTTTCTCTAGGAATGCATTAAAATTCAAAGGAACGGTAGCACGGGCCATTGATCTACAACAACATAGATATGCAAAAACTATAAGGACTAAGTTCACGATAAATTAAAGTTCAATTTAATCATATTAATTAAAGAACTCCCACTTAGATAGACATCCCTCCGGTCATCTAAATGATCACGTGATCCAAATCAACTAAACCATGTCCGATCATCACGTGAGATGGAGTAGTTTCAATGGTGAACATCTTATGTTGATCATATCTACTATATGATTCACGCTCGACCTTTCGGTCTCCAGTGTTCCGAGGCCATATCTGCATATGCTAGGCTCGTCAAGTTTAACCCGAGTGTTCCGCGTGTGCAAAACTGGCTTACACCCGTTGTATTTGAACGTAGAGCTTATCACACCCGATCATCACGTGGTGTCTCGGCACGACGAACTTTCGCAACGGTGCATACTCAGGGAGAACACTTATACCTTGAAATTTAGTGAGGGATCATCTTATAATGCTACCGTCGTTCTAAGCAAAATAAGAAGCATAATAAGATAAACATCACATGCAATCAAAATATGTGACATGATATGGCCATCATCATCTTGTGCTTTTGATCTCCATCTCCAAAGCACAGTCATGATCACCTTCGTCACCGGCGCGACACCTTGATCTCCATCGTAGCATCGTTGTCGTCTCGCCAACTATTGCTTCTACGACTATCGCTACCGCTTAGTGATAAAGTAAAGCAATTACATGGCGATTGCATTTCATACAATAAAGCGACAACCATATGGCTCCTGCCAGTTGCCGATAACATTACAAAACATGATCATCTCATGCAAAACCGTATAACTCGTCATGTCTTGACCATATCACATCACAACATGCCCTGCAAAAACAAGTTAGACGTCCTCTACTTTGTTGTTGCAAGTTTTACGTGGCTGCTACGGGCTTAGCAAGAACCGTTCTTACCTACGCATACAAAACCACAACGATGTTTCGTCAAGTATGTGTTGTTTTAACCTTCACAAGGACCGGGCGTAGCCACACTTGATTCAGCTAAAGTGAGAGAGACAGACACCCGCCAGTCACCTTTAAGTAACGAGTGCTCGTAACGGTGAAACCAGTCTCGCGTAAGCGTACGCGTAATGTCGGTCCGGGCTGCTTCATCTTACAATACCGCTGAAGCAAAATATGACATGCTGGTAAGCAGTATGACTAGTATCGCCCACAACTCATTGTGTTCTACTTGTGCATATCATCTACGCATAGACCTGGCTCATGATGCCACTGTTGGGGAACGTAGTATTTTAAAATTTTCCTACGATCACGCAAGATCTATCTACCAGATGCATAGCAACGAGAGGGAAGAGTGTGTCTACGTACCCTCGTAGATCGGAAGCGGAAGCGTCAAGTGACGCGGTTGATTTAGTCGAACTTCTTCGCGATTCAACCGATCAAGCACCGAACGTACGGCACCTCCGCGTTCAGCACACGTTCAGCTTGATGACGTCCCACGAGCTCTTGATCCAGTTGAGCTTCACGGGAGAGTTTCGTCAGCACGACGGTGTGGTGACGGATATGATGTATCTACTGGCGCAGGGCTTCGCCTAAGCACTGCGACGGTATGGCCGAGGTGTGTTTCTGTGGAGGGGGGCACCGCACACGGCTGGAACAATTCAACTTGTGTGTCTTTGGGTGCCCCCCTGCCCCCGTATATAAAGGAGCAAGGGGGGAGGGCCGGCCGGCCTCCTATGGTGCGGCTAGGGCTGCAATCCTACTAGGAATAGGATTGCAATCCTATTCCTAGTAGGAACTACCAAAGAAGGAAGAAGGGGGAAGGAAAGAAAGGGAGAGGGAGAGGGAAAGAGGGGCCGCGCCCCCCTCCCCTTGTCCTATTCGGACTCCTCCTAGGGAGGGGGCGCGCCACCTCCTGGCTACTGCCCTCTCTCTCTCCCCCCCCTATGGCCCACCAGGGCCCACCATTCCCCCGGGGGGTTCCGGTAACCCCTCCGGCACTCCAGTAAATTCCGAAACTTTCCAGAACACTTCCGGTGTCCGAATATAGTCGTCCGATATATCAATCTTTATGTCTCGGACATTCCGAGACTCCTCGTCATGTCCGTGATCTCATCCGGGACTCCGAACTACCTTCGATACATCAAAACTCACAAACTCATAATACCGATCGTAATCAAATGTTAAGCGTGCGGACCCTACGGGTTCGAGAACTATGTAGACATGACCGAGACTCATCTCCGGTCAATAACCAATGGCGGAACCTGGATGCTCATATTGGCTCCTACATATTCTACGAAGATCTTTATCGGTCAAACCGCATAACAACATACGTTGTTCCTTTTGTCATCGGTATGTTACTTGTCCGAGATTCGATCGTCGGTATCTCTATACCTAGTTCAATCTCGTTACCGGAAAGTCTCTTTACTCGTTCCGTAACACATCATCTCGTGACTAACTCATTAGTCTTCTGCTTGCAAGGCTTATTATGATGTGTGTTACCGAGAGGGCCCAGAGATACCTCTCCGACACTCGGAGTGACAAATCCTAATCTTGATCTATGCCAACACCACGAATACTTTCGGAGACACCTGTAGAGCATCTTTATGATCACCCAGTTACGTTGTGACGTTTGATAGCACACAAGGTGTTCCTACGGTATTCGGGAGTTGCATAATCTCATAGTCATAGGAACATGTATAAGTCATGAAGAAAGCAATAGCAGTAAAACTAAACAATCATAGTGCTATGCTAACGGATGGGTCTAGTCCATCACATCATTCTCCTAATGATGTGATCCCGTTGATTAAATGACAACTCATGTCTATGGCTAGGAAACATAACCATCTTTGATCAATGAGCTAGTCTAGTAGAGGCATACTAGGGACATACTGTTTTGTTTATGTATCCACACATGTACTAGGTTTCCGGTTAATACAATTCTAGCATGAATAAAAGACATTTATCATTATATAAGGAAATAAATAACATCTTTATTATTGCCTCTAAGGCATATTTCCTTCAGTCCATGGATATCTTTGTTTGTTCCTTGTGGGACTAACCCGTGTAGGTATTGAAAGTGCAACTCACTCCAATGGATAGCTCCAAATGATCTACATCAATATTGAGCATCTACATCTTCAACACCTACATGAAGTCATCATCGACAAAATCCAAGGTTAGTTCATCCCTCTTAGGGGGGATATCACATCTAGGGGGAGCTTTACTCTAATCAACTGAGCTAAAGCAACTCTAATGATGTGAAAACAAAAATGCTTTATGTAAAAGTGGTAACCCCACTTGTGCTTAAACGATGAGTATCACCTATTATCAAATGTTCTCATTTGACTCCTAAGTCAATATACTCATACATAGATGACCTAGTCATCGCCAATTGCTTGATAGATGCTAGAATGGTTGTGCATGCTTTGCCACATGTTTCATTTGCTATCTTATTGTGTGAGCATGTTGAATGCATATTTTTCTCATTCGAGGACATTCATTTGTTGCTTTGATTGTTTGGCTCTTTTTCTTTTGCCAAATGGATGGACAAGAATGCCTAAGAACCCCCTCTAGCTATCTATGTTTTTCTCGTCTCAAACTCTATTCATGCTACATCACAAAGTTTGATCAAGTCAGATTCGTACCACTCTGTGTGAGGAGCACTCGGAGTCCCCAATTCATCATAGACTTAAAATTCCAAAACCTCTTTGTGCATTTCGGTATGATCGAGTCATCCACTTCGGTCACACCGAGTTCACTAAGTTGATCTAGGTTTTCAATCACGGTGCAACCGATTTGAACTTTTCGGTCAGACCGAGTTGCAGTACCTGCAAGCAGTTTTCCATCTCGATGCCACCGAGTTGTTCCACTCGGTCACACCGACAGGGTTAGGTTATATAAATCGATGGGTCAAATTTTGGAAAACTTTCCAAAACATCTCGCCCACGCGTGATCTGCTCTGCCGTCTCGGGTCTCCGGATCATCTCCTCGCCGCCAGCGACCTCCTGTCGCTGGTCTTCGCCACCGTCAATGGCAATCTGCTCCGTCGTTGCCGCCGTAGCAAGCTCGCCGCCAAGTTAGGGTATGATCTCGTTCTATGTGATATTCCTTAACTCTGATTCCTAGCACATTACTTTGCCATGATTCTTGCCATGATTGAAATCATCATGTCCAGCAGGAAAACTCCGTATAGATTAGTTTTGATTCGAGAACTTATGGTCAGGTCACCGCCGAATGCATCTCGGACTGACCGAGTTGTAGAAATCGGTCTCACCGATTTGGCTTAGGCCATTGCACTTTCACTTTTTGGTCTGACCGAAAATTGCAAACCGGTGCGACCGCAACTCTTTGTGAAACCCTAGCAATCTTGGTGCCACCGAACTATGACTCGGTCTGACCGATTTCACTAGTTTAGGTTCCAAAAATTGCTTTGGTATCACCGAGTTTAACAAATCGGTAGCTCCGAAATGCTTTATGTGGAGAACTAAAACTAAGTTTTTGAGTCATCTGTTTTGCAAAAACTCTGCGCTTTGTGATGCTTATCCACTCTACCTCAACTACATCTATTCACGGGGTTTGCTGTCAGTATATTTGCCAAGATGTTTGACCAGAGTGACAGCCAGAATAGGTCTGAGGAGCAAGTTAACATGAGGGAGGGCACTAGTCCCTCTAGCAGTTCTGATGAGGGTAGCTGTAAGTGCATCTAGTGCCACCCCTAGTTGGTTTTGGAGTATTGACGACAAACCTAGTTGAGGGACTAATGTGTTTGTGAGAATTGCAGGATAACACAGGTAGTAGTCCCTTATTGATACGGTTTACCTACCGGAGATGACCCCTAAAAATGTATGAATACATTGACATCAGTGGTGGTATATGAAGATAATCATATTAAAGACTATGACAAGAGAAGACATTGTGTGAAGACTATGGAGAGCGAAGACTTAGATGTTTCGTTGTTTCCTTTTCTTCTTTGTTGAGTCATAGGAACCACCGTACAGTTAAGTGGGGTCCAAGTGATCTAAGTCAGAGTGACTGAAGTGATGCTCAACCAAATCCTATGTCTTCGAGCGAAGACAATGAGAGCAAATCTTATCCAGAGTTGGATGAGTCAGCTTTACTTGTAGCCCAAGTAAAGTTGTCGTGTGAGTGTTTGAAATCGTACCGTTGGAACACGTGTCAGTTCCTTAGTGATCCAGGGTCACTTCGGACAAATCAGGTCGGGTTGCCCAGTGGCTATAAATAGCCCACCCCCTACACCATAAATTGGCGGCTGCTCAGAGTTATTACACGGCTTTTGTCGTTTGAGAGCAACCCACCTCCGAAGCTTTTGAGAGAGAAATCCTTGCGAGGACAAAGCCAAAACACCGAGAGCCAAAGAGTGTTAGGCATCACTGAAGTCTTTCTATCTGTGTGACCTGAAGACTTATTACACTTGAGGACTGTACTTCTCCAGCCGGTTAGGCATCGCGTTCTGAGCATCCAAGAGTCGTTGTGGATCGCCGGTGAACGAAGTCTGTGAAGGTTTGGAAGTCTACCATGAAGACTTACCAGAGTGATTGGGCGAGGTCTTCTGAGTTAAATCTCAGCCTCCCTAACTAGATGTACAGTTGTCACAGCAACTGGAACTGGTCTAACAAATCACTGTCCTCCCCGAGCTACTGGTTCTATCCTTTCCTTCCCTTTACTTACTGTCCTATGTTGTGAAGTCATTGCCTGCTTTCCTTATCTGATTGACTTCACTGAGTATCTACTTGTTATGATTGGCTTTATTCCTTCTTCCATCTCGATCCTTACTGCCTAGCTGCTATTAGTCTTCATGCTTTCACTTCATTGAATACATGACTATGGCTTGACTAGTGTAGTCTACTTTCTGTTGCTTACTAATAGGATTGAGTTTATCATTTGTCTTCAAAACTACCATGTTTTGAAGCATTTCATAAAAATCGCCTATTCACCCCCCTCTAGTCAATATACTGCACTTTCAGTAGCAGGAGCACACCAAGCAACCTGCCTAAGGATGCTACCAAGACAAGGAAGAAAACTTCTGACAGTGATGATGAGGACTTTGTGGCTGATGAGTCCACTTCAAAGAACAAGGTGCTGAGGAAAGAGTATGGCACAGTTGCTGTAACAAAGGCAGGTCTGAACAAGAAGGTCCCTGCCAGGAGAGCTCCAATGTCAAAGGCCAGATCATCAACTCAAGAAACAATGGTGTTCACTCTTGAAACCAGAGATGGTGAGCCAGGAGGAACTAAGAAGAGAGCTAGAAAGACAACAGCCAGAGTGATTGGCAAGCCATCCATGAGAGAGGATGATGCTGATGAAGCTGCAGAAGAAGAGGAAGAGGATGCTGCACCAGCATCCAAAGCTCAGAAGTTGATGGGGGATGACATCAAGTCTGGGGCTGCTCCTTCAAAGCCCAAAACTACCCCCAAAGCTGCTGCTCAATCCACCAAGTCCGCACCCAAGAGAAGCACCAGGAACATTCCAGCTATAGAAAAGAACAAGGCCCCAGTGCATGAGATTGATGAGGATGCTGAGGTCCAAGTGCTTAGGAATCTCAAACCCAAGATCGCTGGTCATGATAATACTCATATTGTTGCTGAGGGCATGAAGCTAAGGAAGGATGCAGGTCTCAGAAGATGGAGACAAAGTGACCCATATGCTGTGAGGAGAAGGACCACTGTGGATTACAGGTTCCACACCAAAGAACAACAAGACTTCTATGAGACAGTTCTGCTTGACAAGAAGCCAATGGTATGTGATATGAGATGGGTTGATTGGGATTACATCAAGGACAATGAAGATCACTTCCCAAGTGTGCATGAAAGTTTCAAAGCTTGTGGTGTTGACAAGTTTGTGGGTCAAAAGTTGACAAAATGGAATGATGAACTCATCATGCAATTCTACTCCACAGCTCACTTCTATCCAGATGGTAGAATTGTATGGATGTCTGAAGGTACAAGGTACCAGTCAACTATTGACGAGTGGGCCAATCTGATAAAAGCCCCTAAAGAGCATGAGGATGACTTGGATGTCTATGCCAAGAAGAAGAAAGACCACAACTCTATGGCAAACATGTACAAAGAGATCCTTGATAAAGCTTTGGAGACACACCAACTTGGATCTGTACATTTCTTGTTGTCTGGTCTTGCCATAATCAACACTATATCGAGGCATACATTGTTGTCCAAAAATCAGGAGATCGCAAGATGATCAGAGGACACTCAATCAACTTGCTGCACATTTTTTATGTCCCTAAAAAGTTCAAGGTCATGAGCCTGATTGTTGAAACAATCAAGAGGACTATTGTAGATCAGAAGAGATCATGTGGGTAGGCTCCACACATTCAGGAGCTCATCAACTCCAAGATGGGCACAGGCATATACTTGTTGGACAAGGAACATCTACCCCTATATCCTAACTTTGAGGACAACACAGTTGTGATGGATGAGAATGAACCTTCATCAGTGCAAGCACAGGAGAAGAGAGCAAAACCTAGAGCTGAGAAAGCTGCCAAGATGCCAAGTGTTGAAGAGGCATCTCAAGTGTCCCTCAAGTAAAAGCAAGATCAACTGGCATATCTGGTTCGAGCAACTTTGAGGATTGAGAAGGGCTTGGCCACCCTGACTCAAAATCAGGAGAGCTTGGAGAGGATCATTGAAACAAAGTTCTATGGCACTGAGATACAAACTACAGTTGATCAGCTCTAGGAGGAAGCCGAGGAGAGGAGAGGGCAGCCTACCACAGATGCCTTTCAGAGAGTGCCTAGAGGTCAGAGATCTGATGTAGTGCCTGTACCTACCCCTATATTTGGCTTACACCCCAACACTAGGATTATGGTATCCAAAGGGCTCAGAGTTTGATCTAGTTGGATTCTCAGATGCTGATTATGCTGGTGACAAAGTTGATCGCAAGTCTACATCAGGCACATGTCACTTTCTAGGATGATCTTTTGTCTGTTGGTCTTCAAAGAAGCAGAACTGTGTATCACTCTTCACTGCTGAATCTGAATACATTGCTGCTGGATCTTGCTGCGCTCAGCTTCTCTGGATGAAGCAAACGCTCAAGGACTATGGCGTCCATCTGAAGCATGTGCCACTCTACTGCGATAATGTAAGCGCTATCAAGATTGCCAACAACCCAGTTCAGCACTCAAAGACAAAGCACATTGAAATTCGTCATCACTTTCTCAGAGATCATGTCATGAAGGAAGATATTGATATCATACACGTCAACACTGAAGAGCAACTGGCAGATATCTTCACAAAGCCCTTGGATGAGAAAAGGTTTTGCAAGTTGCGGTGTGAGCTAAATATCTTAGAATCCTCAAATGTCCTGTAATCAGGCACACATCCTAACACTTATGCATATTGATGACTTAGATGTGCAACACACGAAGTAAAGTATATCTTCAATCAATGAAGACTTACATTCTAAGTGTGAATACATTAACATGGAATTTGACTTCGGAGCGCCACGATAATTGTGCGCCGTGTCTGGGTCTAATACTTCCTATACGGTGGGTAACGCCACCACCAAATCCTTGTTTGAAGTGTTTCTCGTGACGTTACATTTGCAAAGTCTTCGCACTTGGTTCTATCCTCTACAGCATTCACTTATAGCTATGTCTTCTTATTTGAATCTTTTGAACTAAGTGAATGTGATCGGACCCTAACCTCTCTATGCTTTCTCATCTCACACTCTGTCTGTCCAAATCATATGCATTCTGTTGAAACTGTCAAATATCTTCTCTGCATCCTTGTCAGCAGAAGATACGGAGACAAACTTTAAATCTGATTTTAATGCTCCATCCTTTATGCCTGAAATCCGGAGAAGCCGGAACGACCACTCCGACAGTCGTGGTATACGTGGGATCATGGGACAACTCCCAATGCGTTACATGACCGCCACATGTCCCTCGTATGTGAACCGCCAGGGGCACCTGCGTAATTGCGCCATGTCGTCTCCCATGCTTATAAATGCACGTCCCATCACGGTCAAAAGTTCTTCTACCACCTCTCCACCTTGACCAACCCTAGCGCCTCCGCTAGCTCTCGACGACGCCGGCGACGAAGCGCTTCACTGCCGCAACCTCGTTGACGCCGTCCTCACGCCGGCCACGGACATCGTCTACTCCGCCGTCGCCGTAGTTGTCCTCCGTCGCCAAGTTAGGGCACGGAAGATCGAACTGCTGGGCATCCAACTCCTCTCCGTCTAAGCAGTTCATCGTGTGGTAAATAAAACTTTCCTTTTACCATCTTCTTGATCCATAATGATTCATCACTTTTACCACAATAGGTTTCTGCCTACATAAATATATAGATCTATCCTGTCTGCATCTCATATCTTGCCTAGTACATTCACATATGCTTCAAACATAGTTAGATTCCTCACTTGTACCTATTCGTGGATTCGTACAAATCTGGAACCAACTCTCATCATATGAGTGAATGTCTTCGCGCTATGAGGTCAAAGTCTTCAAAACTGTTTTATCTTCAAAAACTTCTGAGAATGCATATGACCTCTTCCCCTTCCCTCCCATCTCTAATGCTATCACAGGTACATGTCCGTGGGAGAATCCCTTGGTTCTCATAGTCTGCATTCATTTGCAGAATTCTTGCAGCGTCACATTCACTCCCCTGAAGACAGTACCTGTCTGACCAGCAGACCGAAGCATTTGCCAGTGTTGAAGCCATTCAATTTGAAGCCCTTCAGATTGAAGCCAATGGCGACTGACAAGACAGTTAGAAAGGGTGGCAGATAGCGACGTGGCAACACCTCCAAAGATTTGCCTCCTGATCTAAGTGAAATGTACAAGACTGATCCAGAGCAGGATTATAATCAGAGGAAGACACGAATCCAACGGATTCGAAGATATTGGGCTGAACAGTGGTTCAAGTACAGATTTGTGACCCAAGAGTATGCTGAAAAGAACGCCATCAAGCATCCATGGGGAGATATCACCTACAAAAATCTTCCACCCAAGACTCGTGCTGAAGCCATTGCTCAAGGCTTCTACCCGTGCATGGTCAGAGGGCCTCAACCTGCTGATGTTGATCCTACCTCTCTGCTCTGGTGTCGCGACGACAATTTGTTCAAGCGAAATCTTCAATATGCCAAGAACTCAGCCAACGAGAACAAGAAGAATTGGGGATTAGACTTCAATCCTGGCCCCTCTGCACCCTGCGCTGATGGCACGCGCGAAGCTGAACCAAACCTGGTTGGGCCCTTCTACAACTTAGAAGGCCTCATCAGTCACATCAGGGTTCAAGGGGCGGATGTGGATCAACCTGCAGATGACGCTGATTCTGAAGAAGCGCCTGCAACCCCGAAGCCCAAGAAGAATAAATCCAAGGCTTCGAAGACCACTCCACCAATTGCTTCTAGAGTGAAGCCTTTGGCCACTGCTCCACCAGCACCAAGTGTGCAGTCTGAGGAGCACTCTCGCATCTCCAAGAGCAGACAGTTGAGGAAGAAGCCCTCGCACAACCCCAGTCCAGCTCTCACTCCTGACGCTGTTCTAAAGACTACCAATGAAGCCCTTGATCTCTCGAGCGATGAGGATCTTGGTGATGATGCTCTGGAGCAACTGATCAAGAGCAAGCAAGATGCTGAAATCTTCAATGATTTGCCGCTCTTCAACGTGGAAGTGCTCAACAATTTCATTGATGAATGGTTTGATACCCCCAACCTCAGCTTCGACGATCTTAAACTTCCAGTTGGCCTCAGCGTCTCCTTCCATGGCGCCATTGCATCTGAGGTAGCTCTGGCTCAGAGAATTGTTGAGCTGAAGCAAAAGATCGATTATGAAAAGGCTCAGTTCAAGAAGCATGTGGACAAGCTCAGCGTACAAGAGATTCAGAACTTCAAGGTCATGATGCATGAGCTCAAGGAAACCTTTCGCGAGAGGCGTGATGAAGCTAAAGGTTCTCGTGAGCGAATCAAGGACTTGGCTGCCAAATGCGTTCAAGCTTTCAATGAAGCTGAAAAGCGCAAGGCCCTTGGGCGTCCTGGCATTGACCCATGGATGGCTTCCAAGAAAAAGAAGAAGCAACCTGTGCTCGAAGCTGAAGAATCAAGGCAGCAAATGCCTCGCATAGTCTTCCCTGCCAGCATGACTGGCACGAAGCCTAAGGTCACCCCAACTGCTTCGGAGCTCAAGAAGACAAAGGTGGCTGAAGCAGAAGCTCGCAAGCGCAAGCAAACTACTGATGAAGCTCCACCCACCAAGAAGCGCAAGACAAAGAAGGTTAAGGCTGCTTCCAAAGAGCCTATCTTTGTCGAGCCCATATCAGTTGCTCGCCCTGCATCTGCCCATAGAGAACGTCGCATGACAGTCCATGAGCCTGCTCCCACAGAGGTTGAAGACATTCCAGCTGTTGACCCCACCGCAGCTGAAGACATTGGTCCTCATGACAATGTTGAAGATGATGAAGTCCTTCCTCAAATCGAGTACAACATTGAATCTTCGCCTGTTCTTACAAACAGCGAACGCATCAGCATTGGTCGTCCATTGACGCCAATTGCACAGGATGACTTGTGGGCTAATCACCCACAGGATAAACCAGCCACACCCCAACCAACTTAAGACACCAGCTCGGTGCTTGAAGATGAAGACTTTGAGGCCCAACAACCTCCATCCCCTCAGGCGTCGCCAGCTTTTCGCAGGCTTCGCAAAGCACCAAGGCCTCAAGTCATCACCCCAAGTGTTCCAGAAGGAGAAGATCAACAATCTGTACCTGACGCTGCTCCTACTGTGAACCCCTCAGAATCTGAAGCCAAAGCGGCTGAAGATATTCCGGCTGCATCAGCCGAAGAACAACCACCCCAAGGAGAAGAACAACCCCAAGCAGAAGAAGCACGTACTGCCACACCCCTTGTTCTCGAGGAGAACGTGTCCAACCCTCCAGCTCCTGAAGTGGAGGTTACAAACTCAGATGCTGCCACCACCAACACTGAAGCCAATGACGTGGTCATGGCTGAAGCTAATGTGGCACCTGAAGACATAGTGGTGCCTGATGTGATGGCGCCTGAAGCAAGTGTTGCACCTGAAGCTAATGCCTATGCTCCTGTTCCGCCTCCAAGGCCCCATACAATTGAGCAAGCATACAACCAAGATGATCAGCTCAATACTGTCTGATGGCCTATTCTGACTCCACCACCTGCTACTGGACCGCATGCTGCTGGTCCTCAGTTTGATCATCATGTTGAGCACAGGTCTCAAGTTCAGAAGCCTAAGCCAAGACTGCCATGGTTTCCAGGTATTGCCACCTCTCAAGGGTCATTCAATGCCAATAGCTTCACTGCGCACAACACATTCTTTGACAGCGCCAAGAACCCATATTCCAACCCAAGAATATCATCAGATAGGTTCTGGAGCCATCAACAACGCAGTTATTACTCAAGAGTACTCTATGATCAAGGGCGCATTTTCCCTCATATGCATCTTGACACTGAAGCTATTGCTGGACTGCCCTGTCTGGAGGAAGCTCTTGATTGTTTTCGTGATGCTGGCCTGCTAAATTTTGTGACTGACAAGGAGCATTCGAATGAAGAGCTGCTTCTGCAATTCTATGCAACCCTCCACATTCGAGGCTACAGCAGGGATCCGAAGACATGGGTCCTTAAGTGGATGACAGGCAATGTCCATCATGAAGCCAAAGCCTTTGATCTCATTGAGCTTACTGGCCTGCCCACTCCAGGAGATCTGTATGAACCTGGCTGTCAATTGCACAATTAAGCCTTGGAGGGTATCTTTTAGAAGAGCAAGCCCAACATGAGCCAAATGCTAAGCATGATGAAGCCTCTGCCAAATGATGCTGAATATCCTAAGGAATTCTTTGTTGAAGACCTAGAGTACCTACCACGCACCATCTATCATATCATCAGGCGTACTCTATGGCCTATCAAAGGACATTCTTCATCAGCCAAGCTTGAAGGCACCATGAACACTTTGGTCTTCTATATCTTCAATGGCATCAGCTTCAATGCTCAAGATTTCTTCATTAGGCAATTGGCTATGCCTGGCTCTGATCTGTTTGGTCTAAAATTCTATGCCGCATGGATTATGCGCCTCATCAAGCTGCATTCAGCTATCACCTATCAGCACTCTGCTCGCAACCATCATATATTCTTGCCTGATGTTGATATGTCAGCTGAAGCTATATACCAAGAGCCTGCCAAAGAGCATGTTAGTCTTCACAATGCTGATCACCAGAGCTTCACTCAGCAAATTGAAGGAGTTCCAGCAGTCTCATGCATTTATCCTCTGACTGGTCGTACTTGTCTACCTCGACATGCTGAAACCGAAGCTACTGAGAGCACCATTGCCCAAAGGCCACAGAAGCGATCTCGTGTTCTCAATAACCGAGAGCTTCTGGTTGCCCTCCATCAGAAACAGGATAAGCATCACTACTGGCTAAAGCGTCAGATGCAAAGCCTCTTGGTGGACATCAATCGCATTCGCAATCTTGCCACCAAGAATGCCTTTATTGCTCATGAAACCTACCGGAGGTCATGGAATAGTTTAACCTTGCTGAGTGCTGAAGCGGATCTTCAAGACGATGGCTTCATAGAGAGATTCAAGTTTGACCACACTCCTCCAAGGAATGTTGTTATGCATCGAACTCCGTCTCTTGAAGATTCTGAATACTACTCCTCCGCTGCAACAATTGACGCCAGGGTGATAGATGATCAAGATGATGCTACCTCACCTCCTCCTACTTCAGCGCGTATCGACACTGCACCAACTACTTCTGCACCGCCAAACGCCAACGCCGACCCTGCATCCTCTCCTGCTCCTACTGGGAACAAGTAGAGGCTCTATGTCTTCAAACCTTTTTGGTCCTTACTGACAAAAGGGGGAGAAGCATATGAGTTGATAGCCTTCAAGCGGGTCCATATGGGCGGGTGCTTTATATTTTGCCTAGTGATTACAACTCTCGTTTTTGCTACATTTGGTTCTTTGAGTTGTAATACTTAAACTGATGGACGTCTGCTATGTTTTCTGCTACTCTGTAATGCGATGATAAATTCCGCATCTGCTACCTTATATTCCGCACTTAGTCATTATTGCAGACGTCCATTTTTCATTATGCATGTCATTATATAAGACATATCAATTGTGCATGATGAATTATCTTCATAAGTCGCAGAGGATCTCCACAACTACAACCTGCCATGTGCATTTGCATTCAAAGGAAAATCAACTATATGCACATCTTCAGGGGGAGCCTTTTGCTACTTACGAAGACAATACCTTTATCCTTTACAATTTCACATACCTTTTATCCCGTTGAAAACTTCAACCAGTTTGTCATCAATCACCAAAAAGGGGGGAGATTGTATGTGCATCTAGTGCCACCCCTAGTTGGTTTTGGAGTATTGACGACAAACCTAGTTGAGGGACTAATGTGTTTGTGAGAATTGCAGGATAACACAGGTAGTAGTCCCTCATTGATTCGGTTTACCTACCGGAGATGGCCCCAAAAAATGTATGAAGACATTGACATCAGTGGTGGTATATGAAGATAGTCATATTGAAGACTATGACAAGAGAAGACATTGTGTGAAGACTATGGAGAGTGAAGACTTAGATGTTTCGTTCTTTCCTTTTCTTCTTTGTTGAGTCATAGGAACCACCGTACTATTAAGTGGGGTCCAAGTGATCTAAGTCAGAGTGACTGAAGTGATGCTCAACCAAATCCTATGTCTTCGAGCGAAGACAATGAGAGCAACCCTTATCCAGAGTTGGATGAGTCAGCTTTACTTGTAGTCCAAGTAAAGTTGCCGTGTGAGTGTTTGAAATCTGACCGTTGGAACACGTGCCAGTTCCTTAGTGACCCAGGGTCACTTTGGACAAATCAGGTCGGGTTGCCCAGTGGCTATAAATAGCCCACCCCCTACACCATAAATTGGCGGCTGCTCAGAGTTATTACACGGCTTTTGTCGTTTGAGAGCAACCCACCTCCGAAGCTTTTGAGAGAGAAATCCTTGCGAGGACAAAGCCAAAACACCCAGAGCCAAAGAGTGTTAGGCAGCACTGAAGTCTTTCTGTCTGTGTGACCTGAAGACTTTTTACACTTGAGGACTGTGTTTCCTCCAGCCGGTTAGGCGTCGCGTTCTGAGCATCCAAGAGTCATTGTGGATCACCGGTGAACGAAGTCTGTGAAGGTTTGGAAGTCTACCTTGAAGACTTACCAGAGTGATTGGGCAAGGACTAGGTGTCCTTATCTCAAGGGGAATAAGGTGAAGACGCGGTCTTCTGAGTTAAATCCCAGCCTCCCTAACCAAACGTACAGTTGTCACATCAACTGGAACTGGTCTAAGAAATCACTGTCCTACCCGAGCTACTGGTTCTATCCTTTCCTTCCCTTTACTTACTGTCCTATGTTGTGAAGTCATTGCCTGCTTGCCTTATCTGATTGACTTCACTGAGTATCTACTTGTTATGATTGGCTTCATTCCTTCTTCCATCTTGATCCCTACTGCCTAGCTGCTATTAGTCTTCATGCTTTCACTTCATTGAATACATGACTATGGCTTGACTAGTGTAGTCTACTTTCCGCTGCTTACTAATAGGATTGAGTTTATCATTTGTCTTCAAAACTACCATGTTTTGAAGCATTTCATAAAAATCGCCTATTCACCCCCCCCCCTCTAGTCGATATACTGCACTTTCAATAGCAGGAGCACACCAAGCAACCTGCCTAAGGCTGCTACCAAGACAAGGAAGAAAACTTCTGACAGTGATGATGAGGACTTTGTGGCTGATGAGGCCACTTCAAAGAACAAGGTGCTGAGGAAAGAGTATGGCACAGTTGCTGTAACAAAGCCAGGTCTGAACAAGAAGGTCCCTGCCAGGAGAGCTCCAATGTCAAAGGCCAGATCATCAACTCAAGAAACAATGGTGTTCACTCTTGGAACCAAAGATGATGAGCCAGGAGGAACTAAGAAGAGAGCTAGAAAGACAACAGCCAGAGTGATTGGCAAGCCATCCATGAGAGAGGATGATGATGATGAAGCTGCAGAAGAAGAGGAAGAGGATGCTGCACCAGCATCCAAAGCTCAGATGTTGATGGGGGATGACATCAAGTCTGGGGCTGCTCCTTCAAAGCCCAAAACTACCCCCAAAGTTGTTGCTCAATCCACCAAGTCCGCACCCAAGAGAAGCACCAGGAACATTCCAGCTATAGAAAAGAACAAGGCCCCAGTGCATGAGATTGATGAGGATGCTGAGGTCCAAGTGCTTAGGAATCTCAAACCCAAGATCGATGGTCATGATAATACTCATATTGTTGCTGAGGACATGAAGCTAAGGAAGGATGCAGGTCTCAGAAGATGGAGACAAAGTGACCCATATGCTGTGAGGAGAAGGGCTACTGTGGATTATAGGTTCCACACCAAAGAACAACAAGACTTCTATGGGACAGTTCTGCTTGACAAGAAGCCAATGGTATGTGATATGAGATGGGTTGATTGGGATTACATCAAGGACAATGAAGATCACTTCCCAAGTGTGCATGAAAGTTTCAAAGCTTGTGGTGTTGACAAGTTTGTGGGTCAAAAGTTGACAAAATGGAATGATGAACTCATCATGCAATTCTACTCCACAGCTCACTTCTATCCATATGGTAGAATTGTATGGATGTCTGAAGGTACAAGGTACCAGTCAACTGTTGACGAGTGGGCCAATCTGATAAAAGCCCCTAAAGAGCATGAGGATGACTTGGATGTCTATGCCAAGAAGAAGAAAGACCACAACTCTATGGCAAACATGTACAAAGAGATCCCTGATAAAGCTTTGGAGACACACCAGCTTGGATCTGTACATTTCTTGTTGTCTGGTCTTGCCATAATCAACACTATATCGAGGCATACATTGTTGTCCAAAAATCAGGAGATTGCAAGATGATCAGAGGACACTCAATCAACTTGCTGCACATTTTTTATGTCCCTCAAAAGTTCAAGGTCATGAGCCTGATTGTTGAAACAATCAAGAGGACTACTGTAGATCAGAAGAGATCATGTGGGTAGGCTCCACACATTCAGGAGCTCATCAACTCCAAGATGGGCACAGGCATATACTTGTTGGACAAGGAACATCTACCCCTATATCCTAACTTTGAGGACAGCACAGTTGTGATGGATGAGAATGAACCTTCATCAGTGCAAGTACAGGAGAAGAGAGCCAAACCTAGAGCTGAGAAAGCTGCCAAGATGCCAAGTGTTGAAGAGGCATCTCAAGTGTCCCTCAAGTAAAAGCAAGATCAAATGGCATATCTGGTTGAAGCAACTTTGAGGATTGAGAAGGGCTTGGCCACCCTGACTCAAAATCAGGAGAGATTGGAGAGGATCATTGAAACAAAGTTCTATGGCCTTGATCTGAAAGTGACTGAGATACAAACTGCAGTTGAGCAGCTCTAGGAGGAAGCAGAGGAGAGGAGAGGGCAGCCTACCACAGATGCCTTTCAGAGAGTGCCTAGAGGTCAGAGATCTGATGTAGTGCATGTACCTGGTACTAGAGCTACTACATCAGCACCAGCAGCTACAGCTTCAGTGCCACCTCCAGCAGCCACTCCACCATCTCCAACTACATCACTTGAAGCCTTCGTCCTTGGAGTCCTTTCTACACCACCTCCCGAAGATCAAGCCTGAGAGACGCATAGCACTACACATTTTCAAACTTTTTGGTAACTTGTTGCCAAAGGGGGAGAAATATGTATAGATGATAGGCTTCGAGAGAGAGTGTTTTGCTTCTGAACTTCATTTGTGTGTTTTCTTGATACTTTTTGTGTGAGATACTTGTCTGATCATGTAATTGATCATATGCTACCTTAACGCCTGCTTGAATGATATTATCTTTTATATTCCTATATGATCATTCCCTTTGCTTGGTGATGAGTGCATGCTTTTAGTTTATATCATTTTGAGCGCTCCACCAAGATGTATGTGAAATGGAAGAGTAACCCATGATCCTAATTGATTGTGCATTTTCATTCAAACGCAAATTTTCAAATAATGCACAAATATAGGGGGAGCTCTTGCTTATCACATAATTCTCAAAGCGACGATGTATTTAAATCTTATTATCATTTGTCGAAGCTTTGATTTATATGTTGTCGTCAATTACCAAAAAGGGGGAGCTTGAAAGTGCAACTATCCCTGGGTGGTTTTGATAATTCCTAACAACATATAGCTCATTCAACTAATGTTATTTCAAGATGATCATTTCAGAAAGTTCAATGATTGGCATGGCATGGATTAGGAATGTGGACCCCTCAAAATGCTAAGGACACATATTGGCTCAAGCTCAAGACTCTACATTTTCTATTTTAGTGTTCCAAGATTACATTGAGTCCATAGGAAAGCCAGTACTATTAAAAGGGGATGAGGTGTTGCTTAATGGGTTTCTTGCTCAAAATGCTTAGTGATATGCTCCAAAACCCTCAACCACTTCCTCACATCCACATATGTCCCAAACCAAAAGTCAAACTCGGCCCGGCCGAAACTTTCTACCCGGAGCCACCGAGTTCATTTGACATAGCCATAGCCACAAACCCTAGTCATTTCGGTCTCACCGATAGGGATCTCGGTCTCACCGAGATGGGATTACAAACTCTTTGTTTCCCTTCATAACGTTTCGGTCCCGAGATGAGCAATCGGTCCCACCGAGTTCGCAATGCAAACTCTATGTTTCCCCTTCGTAACGTTTCGGTCCAACCGAAACGAGCGAATTGGTCCCACCGAGTTTGCCTGACCAACTCTCTGGTTAGCTTATTACCAAAATTGGTTCTATCGAGTTTGTGTAATCGGTCTCACCGAGATTACGTTATGCCCTAACCCTAATGAAATCAGTCCTACCGAGTTGATCGTATCGGTCCCACCGAAATGCCTAACGGTCACATTATGAACTAAATCGGTCTGACCGAGTTCTCTGATTCGGTCCCATCGAGTTTGGTAAATTGTGTGTAACGGTTAGATTTTGTGTGGAGGCTATATATACCCCTCCACCCACTCTTCATTCATGGAGGGAGCCATCAGAACATACCTACACTTCCACTACTCATTGTTCTGAGAAAGAACCACCTACTCATGTGTTGAGACCAAGATATTCCAATCCTATTATATGAATCTTGATCTCTAGCCTTCCCCAAGTTGCTTTCCACTCAAATCATCTTTCCACCAAATCCAAATCTGTGAGAGAGAGTTGAGTGTTGGGGAGACTATCATTTGAAGCACAAGAGCAAGGAGATCATCATCAACACACCGTCTATTACCTTTTGGAGAGTGGTGCCTCCTAGATTGGTTAGGTGTCACTTGGGAGCCTCTGACAAGATTGTGGAGTTAAACCAAGGAGTTTGTACGGGCAAGGAGATAGCCTACTTCGTGAAGATCTACCCTAGTGAGGCAAGTCCTTCGTGGGCGATGGCCATGGTGGGATAGACAAAGTTGCTTCTTCGTGGACCCTTCGTTGGTGAAGCCCTCCGTGGACTCACGCAGCCGTTACCCTTCGTGGGTTGTAGTCTCCATCAATGTGGATGTATGATAGCACCACCTATCGGAACCACACGTAAAAAAATATCAGTGTCTACATTGCGTTTGCTCCCTCAAACTCCTCCCTTTACCTTCATATGCAATTGATTTACATTCCGCTGCTATACTCTTAGAAGTGCATGTGTAGGTTGATTGCTTGACTTGTGCTAAGTTGCTAAAATCTGCCAAGAATTAAAATTGGGAAAAGGCTAGATTTTAATTTGGTCAAGTAGTCTAATCACCCCCCCCCCCTCTAGACATGCTTCCGATCCTACAATTATGTTGTGCTTGATTCGCCGGAGTCACCTCCATGGCCAACAGAGTTGCCAGGGCACCCAGGAGCTCAGATACTGCTTGAGCCGGTGGTCGGACTTTACTGTTTGCCCCTGCTGTCGCAGCCGCCGTTGAACCAGATGTCATAGCAGCGGTCGGTGATGAATTCAGAGCCGGTTGCGTACCAGCCATAAAGATATCGGCCCTTCTCGGCGGCTCATAAGGGTCTAGAATGTTGTCACCATTGGAATATCCCCCAAGCCCGCCGTTTTGAAGATGATAGATTGATTCGGTCTCTCCATTGAGGATTCATCACTTGAGTAGATGGTCGTCTCTCCACCAGATATAGATCCTTCCTCAAAATCCGCCCCATGAATAAAACCAACAAAATCACGCTTCCGGCCAGCCTGATTCATAGAGTGTTGCGCGCACCGGACCATCTCAATGAGATCGGCACAAGCGTCCGGCTCAAGCTCTGATTTGCCAATCTTGCCGATGAAAACATGGATTACACCAATGGGGACCCGATACCCGTACTTGATTGAGTCGGCGTCGGGGCCCCAGCCAGCGTCGTCGATGTAGATCTTGCCGCGGCGATTCTTGGTCATCTAGCCCACGGCGTACCCTTTGATCCCTAGGAAATTTCCCTTCAAGAACTCGAAACCACCGTGCTCTGGCCCCATGGTGGGTGCCAACTGTCGTGGTTTTGTCACGGCAGATGCCCTTGTGAAAGGACTTAGGTGTGGATCCATCGCAACGTAGGTTAGCTCGAAGGGGTTGGATGGGACAAAGGACACAAAGAATATACCCAGGTTCGACCCCTCTTGACAAGGTAAAAGTCTACTCCTGCTTGTCTGACTACTGCTTCAGTATCGATTACAAGGGAGCAATTATGCTTGACCTAACTCTCAATTGATTGTTTTCTAAGTTAACCCACCACCAGGTCTCGTCTTTATATACATAGGTCAAGGCCCGGCGACTTACAGGATTCTGGGTCAGATTACACAAACATAACCGACCCGTCTCTAAATCACCTTGCCTTGTTAAGCAAGCTACCAACGGGCGGCTCACACCTCCGGGTCTTGAGTTGCCTCCGGGTCACGGGCCTTCAACAGGCCAGCTCGTAAGCCTCCTTCGGTCTCCTCGTCTTGTCTTCTTCAGGCCTTACTGGGCCTTCAACGTAGAGTCGCCAATAATATGACCCGGCCCCTCCTGGGCGGGTCATATCACGGGGTTATATCCCCAACAGATTGGATAAGTAGATCATGCAAGAACACAAAATAAAACATGAAAATAAAAGGTTCAACAAGGTATTTATGGGTTTTTGGAATAATAGATCCGAAAACAAAAGTGATTAAAAATATATCAGAAAGCAATATGATAAAAGATAGACCCGGGGGCGTAGATTTCACTTGTGGCTTCTCTTGAGAAAATAGCATACGGTGGGTAAACAAATTACTGTTGGGCAATTGGTAGAAGATCAAATAATTATGACGATGTCCAAGGAAATGATCATTATATAGGCATCATGTCCAAGATTAGTAGATCGAAATGATTATGCATCTAATACTATTACTCCATACATCGACCGCTATCCAGCATGCATCTAGTGTATTAAGTGTTGGGGAACGTTGTCGGGACCCCGATCCTAAGTCACACAGGTCTAGCCTGTAACACATCATATCACTTTGCGGCCTCACGCACGGTATCCCCACGGGTGCCACCTTACCTGGCCCGGGACCGTTTGCGCATTTTGGCACACGTATATGATAGTGTCGCTAGCATCCATATGACAGAGAACCCGGGCCGACATGACCAGTTATAAACCAAAGTGGCACTAAATTACAGAGACATGCATACATGACCCAACAACGAACGTGTCGGTCATCAACGTATGAACCCAAGTCGTAGCAAGCTACAAGGACTTAAAGGAACAACGCGTGACATTTCCCCTAAGGGACAGACACAGGAACGAAGAAGGACACATGACGGCCAGCCTAAGTGTTCCGGAGCAGTAGCAAGCTACCAAGGCTCAGTGGAATCACTAGGAGACATTTCCCTGTAAGATAGGCTACCAAAGGTAAACAACTAGGTGTCGGATCCCACACATAGCAATACACATTACACGTACGCATAACATGCAAGTATGTGTTGTACAACATGGCATCACAACATAACTCAACAACTCATATAGAAAAAGGCCCAGAAGAGCCATCATAGCATTTATTACAATCAGAGGTCACATGACCCAACATACAGAGCATACAGGCAACGGAAGCATAACATGTCTGAGTACAGACAACTACAAATGAAAAAGGCTAAGAAGCTTGACTATCTACAAGACCCTCCTAAGGGCACAAGACCGTAGCTGAGGTAACAAGCTAAACGTCGAAGTCCACGCGGAACCACTAGCGAGACTGAAGTCTCTCTGCAAAAACATAAATTAAGCAAACGTGAGTACAAAGGTACTCAGCCAGACTTACATCAGAACTAACTACATATGAATCAGTATCAACAAAGGGGTGGTGGAGTTTGACTGCAGCAATGGCTATCCTGAACTACGACTGCAAGTAACTCTTTTGAGGTGGCGCACACGAGTCCACATATTCACCAATCAATACACCACTATGGATCCGCTCCCGTCTCCCTACGAGAAGGCCATCCATAGTACTCACACTTGTCTTGAGTATTTTAGAGTATCCACATTCAATTATCTATGTACCACGTAAGCATCCAAGAAGTCCATATCCGCGGACCCGGCTATTCGAATAGATCATATTAACCCTGCAGGGGTGTACTTCTTCACACACGCTCTCGCCACTTACCGCCATGTACACGTCGTGTATCTCGGCAACCTTCAAGCGGAAGCCTGGCGAGGGTGTCGGCCACGACCTGACTAACCACACAAGTCTCTAGTCCAGGTTTATCGCCTATTCGGGTTCCATCCGTGGGGAGATCCGGCCGGGGTGTCGCTCACGGCCCCAAAAGATGTGCGCGGGGTTCCCAAGCCCACCTCGTCGGATGGATCTACGCTTGGTACACCATGCCACGGTGCCTAGTCTGACCCAAGCCCACATGTACCGTGTGCCACTTGGTAGACTACTAACACTACCTACAAACACCAGAAACTAGTTGCAACTCCTGGACAGAGATCTAGTTGATTAATAAGTCGAGAGGGGCACTTAAGCATTCCAATGCGTGGTAGTAGCTATGTCATTGGACAACTTACACAGAACTCAGTTCTTAAGGACGGTTCCAGTGAGACAACCCACCATGTACTCCTACATGGCCTCTCACCGCTACCTTTACCAAATCGTGTTCACACACTTAGCTCTCAACAGTAGGGCATGTTCACCACATTCCAATTCATCTCCGATGAATCAGACCTGACTCAACTCTAAGCAATAGCAGGCATAACCAGAAAGCATGAATGAGTAGGCACAACATGGCTCAAACAACTCCTACTCATGCTAGTGGGTTTCAACTATTTACTGTGGCAATGACAAGTCATGCAGAGGAAAGGGGTTCAACTACCGCAACAAAAGCAGTTCAATCATTGTTGTCCTAATGCAGTAAAAAGAGCAGGAGCGAGAGAGTGGGATTGTATCGGGATGCTCAATGGGGGTTTGCTTGCCTGGCACTTCTGAAGATATTAATGAGTCTTCATCGGTGTCATCGATCACATCGTCGGAACGTCGTCTACTGAGAGGGACAAAACCGACAAACAGAGAAAGAACACAATCAATGCAATGCAACAATATGATGCATGAACATGACATGGCAATATGATGTGGTTTGGCCTAATGCAACTAGCAACCAAATTAAATGAAGTTGGTTTGAACCAAAGGTTCAAATTCAAACTCCATATGTGATTATTCAAATGCCATTTATTCAAATTGTCCTAAACAGCAACCATAAGTTGTTCTAACATGCATGAAAATGCCGTAAACAGATTCCTTGGATTTTTCTGATCAATTTTCATATATAAATTATTTTCATCTGAGCTACGGTTAATTTTATATGAATTTTAGAAGTTTAAGGCATTTTTTGGAATTTCTAAACCTTTTCTGATTTATTTTAATTCCAGAAAAGCTTTATTGAGTCAGCACTGCGTCAGGCTGAGGTCAGCAGGTCAACGGACCGGCCAGGGTCAAACCTGACGTGTGGGGTCCACACGTCAGTGACACATGGACTAAATCCGGTCAAACCCTGTGCTGACTGGGGTTTGACCAGGGACTGGGCCCACTGTCAGTGGCTATTAGGGGTGTTTAGCGGCTGGGGTTAGCACTAATGATAGTGCCACATCAGCAGTCGCCGGAGTTTGGCCGGCGGCGACCAAACCGACGGCGGCGCGTGTCGGAAAAACGCTAGGGGGCTCGGTTTTAGGAGCGGTTTGTTGCTACGGCCTGCTGGAGCTCTTGCGCATCTAGTGGTGGCATCAGCTCTCGCCGGAGTGGACCAAAACTACGGCGGCGTCAACTTTTGCGGTGGCCGGAGTTCGGGCAGGTGCGGATGCGGTGCTAGGGGGCTCGGGAGGGAAAAATAGAGGTGGCTACGGGCTCCTGGAGGAACGGCGAGTGCGGTGGCGTGCTCGGTTTTGAGCTTGCATGGCTGTGGCCACGGCGGCGGCATCGCCGGCGGCGGTGAGGTCGGGCGTCAGCGGTGGAGCTAGCTAGGATGCACGTACAGCGGTGGAAAAAGAGGGGAAGGACTCAGCAGCTCACAGGGAGGACGGAGAGAGGTTCAGCGGGCTCGGGGAAGGCTTGACCGGAACAAATTGACGGCGATGAACGACGGCACCCGAGGTTGAAGACGATGACGTAGACGACGAGGTGGAGCCCTCCGGCTCGATTCCTTTGGCTTGGGGATGTGGTGCTCGATTGCGGGGCTTCTGGACATGGTCACGGGGCGAGGTGTGGTCGGTGGTCATGGCTACGGCGAGCGGCGGCGACGATGGCGTTCGGGCGCTCGCAAGGAAGAGCGCCAAGAGAGGGGGGGAAGAGACCGAGGGGGAGTGAGAGGGGCCTGGGGCATGCGTGGCGTCTCTAGGGGGGTCGGGGAGGGCCGACGGAGCAGGAGGTGGCGGGGAGACGTGGCCGCGGCCGGCTATGCGCCGGGCACGCAGCTGCTTCTCCTCCTGGCAGGAGGAGGAAGACAGTGCTGCCCCTGGTGGCGGGCTGGGCCGCCAGCTGGGCCATTTCGGCTGGCCACTAGGTAGAAGGCCCACGTACTTCCACTCTCTCTCTCTTTTTCTAAATAGTTTATGTTTTCTATTTTCTGCCTTTGTTTTGATTTAATAAAAATGCCAGAACATTTTCATAAATCTTGGGAATATTTGTGGGCACTGTCTGGATTAATTCCAACAACCCTCATTTACTTCCAAGATTATTTGGGCATTTATAATTATCTATAGTATTTAAATGTCCAAATGCAAATATCTATGATTTAATTCAAGGATCCAAAATGGCTCCCAAAATTATGAAACCATTTTTGGCAGAGGTTTTAGCCAAGACCATAAATGATGAACATTTTATGAAGGGCACTTTCGATACATTGAAAAGTATTAAGGTTCAACCTAGTTGAGTTCCTTTGGTGCTAGGGTTTCAACATCCTCAATTCAAGTTCATTTAAATTTTAAAACATGATGACATGATGAACAAGCAAGGACCACATGGCTTGATCTAGGGATGTGACAACTCACCCCCACTAAAACAAGAATCTCGTCCCGAGAT
The DNA here is from genome assembly GCA_902687465.1 of Secale cereale. Taxonomy (NCBI): domain Eukaryota; kingdom Viridiplantae; phylum Streptophyta; class Magnoliopsida; order Poales; family Poaceae; genus Secale; species Secale cereale. Next base: position 65,744,214 of record LR738713.1, read on the forward strand.
TCAAGCGTAGGGTAAGAATTCAAAGGGGACACAAACTAGCACAATCTTCACGATCCAATTTTCCTTCTCGGAGATGTTGATTTATTGCATCATATTGATCTTGTCATCCTTGCTTTGAAATCTTCATCCAACCAGATGATAACGGAGACAAACTCTGTAGGAATCGATCTTCCCGAAGATCGAGGAACTCAAGATCAACTCAAGGAGTGAGACATTGAAACATCTCTTGAGCTAAGACACAGGACACACATCCGGAGGGTAGAGTGAAACAGATGATGAAGGTTCACTTGGCAGGCAACCAATTCCACACCTAAGAAAGATGGTGATCGATGTCACCAGACGGGGCACCTTAGCGAGGGTGACTCATAGAGTTATTCCCTTAAGTGGCAAAAAGAATTACTTTTGATATAGAGATCATTGAAATTCCCTATACCAGCCTGAGACGGATCACAATCGATCATTTGACAGGGTCCGTAAGAATGACATACTCCACCTAGGATAGATGACATGGACTACCTTGTTGAAGACAACACAAGGGATGATTTTGCTTATCATCGGAAATGAATGGGACCCATGGCAAGTTGGCACATTGGCGGCGCAAGCTGGGAACAAAATGCAAATGCTGGGAATGATTCTGGTAACTGGGGTGAATCCCAACAATAGAGAGTAAATCTACTCTTGAGGAGTTATAGCATAACCAAGAACACTGTGAGCAATCCCGGTTTGTGTCGATGATAACACCTAGTGCTTGTGCGTGCTCTCAAGAACTTGAGCATTCCCATATTCATCAAGGTTTTACCAATATCCGTGTCAAGGATCCTGGCAACACCACATACTACCCTGATGAATAACGATGGACGATGCAGATGCAAAGGAAGATAACACTTTCTCAGATTTCACCTTAGCGAGGCCAAGGGGCAAGATCTGGATAATCGACCGAGAGGCATTTAGCACTCCGCTTCTAATGTTCTCCTTGATGTGTTAGCGTAATCCATTCATAGATATGTTTGGTATCTTGAACATCAAGTAAAGGTCGGACTTCGGAGCATAAGAATCCATAAGTAACAACTAGGGAGTAAATCCTACGAGACCCTTATGGGGAGGTGGCCGACTTCTTCAATCAAGATACTACAACAATAGGTCTTCCGGCTGGGTGTGTTGGCCACGACATCCACTTTACCGGTTATTGAGAGACCAATATTATAGTTCTTGGGAAATGCACCAACCATCATATCTGCCTGAGATTCAGATCTGGCTGGAGTCAGGATATTCCAGACTCATCGAGTCTAGGAAGAAAAATGAAAGTTTGCAACCCAAATCGACGAGACGACGTTGCGAGATTCTCGGGAAATGGACTGCGGTAGTAAGCTCCAAAACATGAGCTGGTTCTGCTACATATATGTGAGCACGTTGTCCAAGACAAGCATGATCATGTAGTAGTCTTATAATAAAACACTACCGAGTTCTGGTTGGGAATCATCATTGCGGATATCGGAACCTTGTGCATGACCTAGGATAGCACAACAACTCCTTTTCCTTGAACAAATCAGTCAGTGGCTTGGTGTGCTAGGGAATACATATGGAGTGGAGGTAATTAATCTACAGGCCATAGTAAACACTCGCGCATGCATAACTGACTTGGGATGATTCCAGAGGAGGTAAAAACATGCTTTCCCGAATTCACGGCGGCAACTTGCATCAATGCACATGAATTAGAGGAAGTCACTTCTTTCTTCCGTACATATGCTTCACGAACGGGTCATGAAGATAATGCTTGTAGAAGTTTTCCAATACTAGCTGGATGTTCAACATAGATCATGGAAAAGATAACAATGTTGTTGATGGGCTCAACAACAATTCATCCAAGTTTCCATATAGATGGAATTCCATGACAATGTGAACAAGGTGATAGCATTGGTCAGACCCATAAGATATAATGGTGTATGCTCAAGGGAACGACCATGAGTAAGACAACATTACGAATATCGTTGGTTCTGATTTGACTTGACGATAACCCATACTCAAATCAAAGTTTGGACAAGACAATATGTCTACAAATGATCACGGGGATCAATTGAAGAAGATATCATCTATCTTCAATACACACACAAGATATCCCTTTTGAGTGAGCTATGTGGGTTAAGCTTTTATCTTCCAACTCTCTAAGTTGTTGTTTAGCTTATCCAACTAGTACGGGGTATCCAACACAGATTCTTGGAGAAGGGATGGTTTATAAGAAAACCAACTTGATCACGGACTCAACATAGCGGTCAGGTGACAACCTGGTAATACTTCCGAGAAGATATTCGGAAAATCATGAACCACCAATATGTTACTAAACTCGGGAACAATCTTGCTTTTCAGGGCAAGACGATATGATCAAATGAGCAAGGACTTAACAAAATCCTAACTCATCAATCAAGGAGTGCACCAAGAAAGTGGACTAGGTAGCACGATCAATCTTAGAATGGTGATTTAGTAACCAACACACTAAGAATGAAATTGTTGTCCTTTAACCGCCAAGCAATGAGATTGCTAGGGGTATTGATTTCACACATCACAATTCACTTGTCGGTATTCCGTTTACAATAACACGGAGACCGAGGAATGAGAGATAATGGCGAGAAGTATCACTGTGTCAAGAGTTCATAGGAGGTTGTGCAATTCCCATGACATTCTTGACATAAGGACGGTAATACTCCAGGATAGAACAGATTAGAATCTGGGTTAACATTCTTCATCTGCAGAGTACAACTTCTTTGACCCAATCCTGGATATGGATAAGGTACTGAAGTTTGTTTCTCCTAGTCATTCCGGAATAGAATGGCTTGACGGACCACAAGAGTAAAAGGCATCGATGCACGAGTGCACAACTACTCCTGACTATCAATTGATAGGCGAGGGTCATAATACAACTAGAGAGGAACAACTCAAAGGAACATATAACTTCCTAAGTTGTGGATGCATAGATTAGTATGTCGAACTAGTTCAACATATTTCTCCCGGATAACCCATGCAGAAAGGTAGGACTGGCAGAGTCACAATGTCGAATAGAGAACTCGTCAAGAGCACTCTGGTTGTGATCTTTTGGTTCGGAAGAACTTCTGCCAAGGAGGGTTCATGGTATTTGGAAGAATGATATACCACGGACCTCGAGGACTATCACTAGGTTGCTAATATCCTAAAGGGACGAGCAAATACTATCCACACAAAGTAAGTAGGGTGAAGCTCGGGTTCAAGAACCCGGAATTAGAATACCTACCAACTAAATAGCATCATGGGATGCTTTCGAGAATGATGGCCAGAATCATCACACTGGAAATATGAAACATTGCTAGATTACTTGGTGATCTTCTAAGGCACCTGTGTCATAATAATAGTTCCAACACATATGTCGAGGTAACAGAGTGCCCCAACACACCGACTAGTGTGGTTAATCTGGCCTAAAAGGACATTAGGAACAGATAGGAATGGTTTGCAAATGCATCAGATTGTTTAGAGACCTGGGATGACTCGGACAGCATAACGGCTGCAAATGCTCGAAAATACTTTTGAGATCCAAGCAAAAGGGTAGCATATCCACTTAACATCATCATGTCAAGGTTCTGAGACCAACAGTTGAGCAACAGAAGTAGAATAAACCGAGCTGAGAGTTGAATCGACAATTAACGTGATCCTGATAAATAGAATGAGAATCCTAGTTCTTAATCCCCGTAGAATAGAAGAAGGTGACTCAGATCAGAAGGTCATCAGGTAAAGGAGTAAAAAGAGCCTTACGTTCCCTTCCACAATCAATTCCCTTATATAACTAAAGAGTTTCTAGACACGACTTCGACCAGTTTGGCTTACTAATCCTACAGGCAGTCAGGCTCTGATACCAAAGCTGTCGGGACCCCGGTCCTAAGTCACACAGGTCTAGCCTGTAACACATCATATCACTTTGCGGCCTCACGCACGGTATCCCCACGGGTGCCACCTTACCTGGCCCGGGACCGTTTGCGCATTTTGGCACACGTATATGATAGTGTCGCTAGCATCCATATGACAGAGAACCCGGGCCGACATGACCAGTTATAAACCAAAGTGGCACTAAATTACAGAGACAGACATACATGACCCAGCAACGAACGTGTCGGTCATCAACGTATGAACCCAAGTCGTAGCAAGCTACAAGGACTTAAAGGAACAATGCGTGACATTTCCCCTAAGGGACAGACACAGGAACGAAGAAGGACACATGCCGGCTAGCCTAAGTGTTCCGGAGCAGTAGCAAGCTACCAAGGCTCAGTGGAATCACTAGGAGACATTTCCCTGTAAGATAGGCTACCAAAGGTAAACAACTAGGTGTCGGATCCCACACATAGCAATACACATTACACGTACGCATAACATGCAAGTATGTGTTGTACAACATGGCATCACAACATAACTCAACAACTCATATAGAAAAAGGCCCAGAAGAGCCATTATTGCATTTATTACAATCAGAGGTCACATGACCCGACATACAGAGCATACATGCAACGGAAGCATAACATGTCTGAGTACAGACAACTACAAATGAAAAAGGCTGAGAAGCCTGACTATCTACAAGACCCTCCTCAGGGCACAAGACCGTAGCTGAGGTAACAAGCTAAACGTCGAAGTCCACGCGGAACCACTAGCGAGACTGAAGTCTCTCTGCAAAAACATAAATTAAGCAAACGTGAGTACAAAGGTACTCAACAAGACTTACATCAGAACTAACTACATATGCATCAGTATCAACAAAGGGGTGGTGGAGTTTGACTACAGCAAGCCAGCTTTGACTCATGGCTATCCTGAACTACGACTGCAAGTAACTCTTTTGAGGTGGCGCACACGAGTCCACATATTCACCAATCAATACACCACTATGGATCCGCTCCCGTCTCCCTACGAGAAGGCCATCCATAGTACTCACACTTGTCTCGAGTATTTTAGAGTATCCACTTTCGATTGTCTATGTACCACGTAAGCATCCAAGAAGTCCATATCTGCGGACCCGGCTATTCGAATAGATCATATTAACCCTGCAGGGGTGTACTTCTTCACACACGCTCTCGCCGCTTACCGCCATGTACACGTCGTGTATCTCGGCAACCTTCAAGCGGAAGCCTGGCGAGGGTGTCGGCCACGACCTGACTAACCACACAAGTCTCTAGTCCAGGTTTATTGCCTATTCGGGTTCCATCCGTGGGGAGATCCGGCCGGGGTGTCGCTCACGGCCCCAAAAGATGTGCTCAGGGTTCCCAAGCCCACCTCGTCGGATGGATCTACGCTTGGTACACCGTGCCACAGTGCCTAGTCTGACCCAAGCCCACATGTACCGTGTGCTACTTGGTAGAATACTAACACTACCTACAAACACCAGAAACTAGTTGCAACTCCTGGACAGAGATCTAGTTGATTAATAAGTCGAGAGGGGCACTTAAGCATTCCAATGCGTGGTAGTAGCTATGTCATTGGAGAACTTACACAGAACTCAGTTCTTAAGGACGGTTCCAGTGAGACAACCCACCATGTACTCCTACATGGCCTCTCACCGCTACCTTTACCAAATCGTGTTCACACACTTAGCTCTCAACAGTAGGGCATGTTCACCACATTCCAATTCATCCCCGATGAATCAGACCTGACTCAACTCTAAGCAATAGCAGGCATAACCAGAAAGCATGAATGAGTAGGCACAACATGGCTCAAACAACTCCTACTCATGCTAGTGGGTTTCAACTATTTACTGTGGCAATGACAGGTCATGCAGAGGAAAGGGGTTCAACTACCGCAACAAAAGCAGTTCAATCGTTGTTGTCCTAATGCAGTAAAAAGAGCAGGAGCGAGAGAGTGGGATTGTATCGGGATGCTCAATGGGGGTTTGCTTGCCTGGCACTTCTGAAGATATTAATGAGTCTTCATCGGGTGTCATCGATCACATCGTCGGAATGTCGTCTACTGAGAGGGGACAAAACCGACAAACAGAGAAAGAACACAATCAATGCAATGCAACAATATGATGCATGAACATGACATGGCAATATGATGTGGTTTGGCCTAATGCAACTAGCAACCAAATTAAATGAAGTTGGTTTGAACCAAAGGTTCAAATTCAAACTCCATATGTGATTATTCAAATGCCATTTATTCAAATTGTCCTAAACAACAACCATAAGTTGTTCTAACATGCATGAAAATGCCATAAACAGATTCCTTGGATTTTTCTGATCAATTTTCATATATAAATTATTTTCATGTGAGCTACGGTTGATTTTATATGAATTTTAGAAGTTTAAGGCATTTTTTGGAATTTCTAAACCTTTTCTGATTTATTTTAATTCCAGAAAAGCTTTATTGCGTCAGCACTGCGTCAGGCTGAGGTCAGCAGGTCAACGGACCGGCCAGGGTCAAACCTGACGTGTGGGGTCCACACGTCAGTGACACATGGACTAAATCCGGTCAAACCCTGTGCTGACTGGGGTTTGACCAGGGACTGGGCCCACTGTCAGTGGCTATTAGGGGTGTTTAGCGGCTGGGGTTAGCACTAATGATAGTGCCACATCAGCAGTCGCCGGAGTTTGGCCGGTGGCGACCAAACCAACGGCGGCGCGTGTCGGAAAAACGCTAGGGGGCTCGGTTTTAGGAGCGGTTTGTTGCTACGGCCTGCTGGAGCTCTTGCGCATCTAGTGGTGGCATCGGCTCTCGCCGGAGTGGACCAAAACTACGGCGGCATCAACTTTTGCGGCGGCCGGAGTTCGGGCAGGTGCGGATGCGGCGCTAGGGGGCTCGGGAGGGAAAAATAGAGGTGGCTACGGGCTCCTGGAGGAACGGCGAGTGCGGTGGCGTGCTCGGTTTTGAGCTTGCGTGGCTGTGGCCACGGCGGTGGCATCGCCGGCGGCGGTGAGGTCGGGCGTCAGCGGTGGAGCTAGCTAGAATGCACGTACAGCGGTGGAAAAAGAGGGGAAGGACTCAGCAGCTCACAGGGAGGACGGAGAGAGGTTCAGCGGGCTCGGGGAAGGCTTGACCGGAACAAATTGACGGCGATGAACGGCGGCACCCGAGGTTGAAGACGATGACGTAGACGACGAGGTGGAGCCCTCCGGCTCGATTCCTTTGGCTTGGGGATGTGGTGCTCGATTGTGGGGCTTCTGGACATGGTCACGGGGCGAGGTGTGGTCGGTGGTCATGGCTACGGCGAGCGGCGGCGACGATGGCGTTCGGGCGCTCGCAAGGAAGAGCGCCAAGAGACGGGGGGAAGAGACCGAGGGTGAGTGAGAGGGGCCTGGGGCATGCGTGGCGTCTCTAGGGGGGTCGGGGAGGGCCGACGGAGCAGGAGGTGGCGGGGAGACGTGGCCGCGGCCGGCTATGCGCCGGGCACGCAGCTGCTTCTCCTCCTGGCAGGAGGAGGAAGACAGTGCTGCCCCTGGTGGCGGGCTGGGCCGCCAGCTGGGCCATTTCGGCTGGCCACTAGGTAGAAGGCCCACGTACTTCCACTCTCTCTCTCT
>LR738713.1:65752089-65763283 GCA_902687465.1 Secale cereale
GGGAACAATGTATGTTGTTATGCGGTTTGACCGATAAAGATCTTCGTAGAATATGTGGGAGCCAATATGAGCATCCAGGTTCCGCTATTGGTTATTGACCGGAGACGTGTCTCGGTCATGTCTACATAGTTCTCGAACCCGTAGGGTCCGCACGCTTAAGGTTTCGATGATAGTTTTATTATGAGTTTATGAGTTTTGATGTACCGAAGGAGTTCGGAGTCCCGGATGAGATCGGGGACATGACGAGGAGTCTCAAAATGGTCGAGACGTAAAAATCGATATATTGGACGACTATATTCGGATATCGGAAAGGTTCCGAGTGATTCGGGTATTTTCGGAGTACCGGGGAGTTACGGGAATAGAGGAGAGAGGCCAAAAGGAAGGAGGCGTGCACCCCCCTTCTGGTCCGAATTGGACAAGGGGTGCAGCCCCCTTTTCCTTCTCCCTCTCCCCCTCTTTCCTTCTCTCCTACTCCGGAAAGGAAAGGGGAATCCTACTAGGACTTTGGAGTCCTAGTAGGACTCCCCACACTTGGTGCGCCCCCTCAAGGGCCGGCCTCTCCCTCCCTCCTTTATATACGGGGGCAGGGGGCACCTCTAGACACAACAATTGATCTCTTGATCTCTTAGCCGTGTGCGGTGCCCCCCTCCACCATAGATCTCCTCGATAAATATTGTAGCGGTGCTTAGGCGAAGCCCTGCGATGGTAGAACACCAAGATCGTCACCACGCCGTCGTGCTGACGGAACTCTCCCTCGACACTCGGCTGGATCAGAGTTCGAGGGACGTCATCGAGCTGAACGTGTGCTAGAACTCGGAGGTGCCGTAATTTCGGTGCTTGATCGGTCGGGCCGTGAAGACGTACGACTACATCAACCGCGTTGTTCTAACGCTTCCGCTTTTTGTCTACGAGGGTACGTAGACTCAGTCTCCCCTCTCGTTGCTATGCATCTGGTAGATAGATCTTGCGTGATCGTAGGAAAATTTTAAAATACTACGTTCCCCAACACATAAATGATGAACATTTTATGAAGGGCACTTTGGATGCATTGAAAAGTATTAAGGTTCAACCTAGTTGAGTTCCTTTGGTGCTAGGGTTTCAACATCCCCAATTCAAGTTCATTTAAATTTTAAAACATGATGACATGATGAACAAGCAAGGACCACATGGCTTGATCTAGGGATGTGACAACTCACCCCCACTAAAACAAGAATCTCGTCCCGAGATTCAAGCGTAGGGTAAGAATTCAAAGGGGACACAAACTAGCACAATCTTCACGATCCAATTTTCCTTCTCGGAGATGTTGATTTATTGCATCATATTGATCTTGTCATCCTTGCTTTGAAATCTTCATCCAACCAGATGATAACGGAGACAAACTCTGTAGGAATCGATCTTCCCGAAGATCGAGGAACTCAAGATCAACTCAAGGAGTGAGACATTGAAACATCTCTTGAGCTAAGACACGGGACACACATCCGGAGGGTAGAGTGAAACAGATGATGAAGGTTCACTTGGCAGGCAACCAATTCCACACCTAAGAAAGATGGTGATCGATGTCACCAGACGGGGCAGCTTAGCGAGGGTGACTCGTAGAGTTATTCCCTTAAGTGGCAAAAAGAATTACTTTTGATATAGAGATCATTGAAATTCCCTATACCAGCCTGAGACGGATCACAATCGATCATTTGACAGGGTCCGTAAGAATGACATACTCCACCTAGGATAGATGACATGGAGTACCTTGTTGAAGACAACACAAGGGATGATTTTGCTTATCACCGGAAATGAATGGGACCCATGGCAAGTTGGCACATTAGCGGTGCAAGGTGGCAACAAAATGCAAATGCTGGGAATGATTCTGGTAACTGGGGTGAATCCCAACAATAGAGAGTAAATCTACTCTTGAGGAGTTATAGCATAACCAAGAACACTGTGAGCAATCCCTGTTTGTGTCGATGATAACACCTAGTGCTTGTGCGTGCTCTCAAGAACTTGAGCATTCCCATATTCATCAAGGTTTTACCAATATCCGTGTCAAGGATCCTGGCAACACCACATACTACCCTGATGAATAACGATGGACGATGCAGATGCAAAGGAAGATAACACTTTCTCAGATTTCACCTTAGCGAGACCAAGGGGCAAGATCTGGATAATCGACCGAGAGACATTTAGCACTCCGCTTCTAATGTTCTCCTTGATGTGTTAGCGTAATCCATTCATAGATATGTTTGGTATCTTGAACATCAAGTAAAGGTTGGACTTCGGAGCATAAGAATCCATAAGTAACAACTAGGGAGTAAATCCTACGAGACCCTTATGGGGAGGTGGCCGACTTCTTCAATCAAGATACTACAACAATAGGTCTTCCGGCTGGGTGTGTTGGCCATGACATCCACTTTACCGGTTATTGAGAGACCAATATTATAGTTCTTGGGAAATGCACCAACCATCATATCTGCCTGAGATTCAGATCTGGCTGGTGTCAGGATATTCCAGACTCATCGAGTCTAGGAAGAAAAATGAAAGTTTGCAACCCAAATCGACAAGACGACGTTGCGAGATTCTCGGGAAATGGATTGCGGTAGTAAGCTCCAAAACATGAGCTGGTTCTGCTACATACATGTGAGCACGTTGTCCAAGACAAGCATGATCATGTAGTAGTCTTATAATAAAACACTACCGAGTTCTGGTTGGGAATCATCATTGCGGATATCGGAACCTTGTGCATGACCTAGGATAGCACAACAACTCCTTTTCCTTGAACAAATCAGTCAGTGGCTTGGTGTGCTAGGGAATACATATGGAGTGGAGGTAATTAATCTACAGGCCATAGTATACACTCGTGCATGCATAACTGACTTGGGATGATTCCAGAGGAGGTAAAAACATGCTTTCCCGAATTCACGGCGGCAACTTGCATCAATGCACATGAATTAGAGGAAGTCACTTCTTTCTTCCGTACATATGCTTCACGAACGGGTCATGAAGATAATGCTTGTAGAAGTTTTCCAATACTAGCTGGATGTTCAACATAGATCATGGAAAAGATAACAATGTTGCTGATGGGCTCAACAACAATTCATCCAAGTTTCCATATAGATGGAATTCCATGACAATGTGAACAAGGTGATAGCATTGGTCAGACCCATAAGATATAATGGTGTATGCTCAAGGGAACGACCATGAGTAAGACAACATTACGAATATCGTTGGTTCTGATTTGACTTGATGATAACCCATACTCAAATCAAAGTTTGGACAAGACAATAGGTCTACAAATGATCACGGGGATCAATTGAAGAAGATATCATCTATCTTCAATACACACACAAGATATCCCTTTTGAGTGAGCTATGTGGGTTAAGCTTTTATCTTCCAACTCTCTAAGATGTTGTTTAGCTTATCCAACTAGTTCGGGGTATCCAACACAGATTCTTGGAGAAGGGATGGTTTATAAGAAAACCAACTTGATCACGGACTCAACCTAGCGGTCAGGTGACAACCTGGTAATACTTCCGAGAAGATATTCGGAAAATCATGAACCACCAATATGTTACTAAACTCGGGAACAATCTTGCTTTTCAGGGCAAGACGATATGATCAAATGAGCAAGGACTTAACAAAATCCTAACTCATCAATCAAGGAGTGCACCAAGAAAGTGGACTAGGTAGCACGATCAATCTTAGAATGGTGATTTAGTAACCAACACACTAAGAATGAAATTGTTGTCCTTTAACCGCCAAGCAATGAGATTGCTAGGGGTATTGATTTCACACATCACAATTCACTTGTCGGTATTCCGGTTACAATAACACGGAGACCGAGGAATGAGCGATAATGGCGAGAAGTATCACTGTGTCAAGAGTTCATAGGAGGTTGTGCAATTCCCATGACATTCTTGACATAAGGACGGTAATACTCCAGGATAGAACAGATTAGAATCTGGGTTAACATTCTTCATCTGCAGAGTACAACTTCTTTGACCCAATCCTGGATATGGATAAGGTACTGAAGTCTGTTTCTCCTAGTCATTCCGGAATAGAATGGCTTGACGGACCACATGAGTAAAAGGCATCGATGCACGAGTGCACAACTACTCCTGACTATCAATTGATAGGCGAGGGTCATAATACAACTAGAGAGGAACAACTCAAAGGAACATATAACTTCCTGAGTTGTGGATGCATAGATTAGTATGTCGAACTAGTTCAACATATTTCTCCCGGATAACCCATGCAAAAAGGTAGGACTGGCAGAGTCACAATGTGGAATAGAGAACTCGTCAAGAGCACTCTGGTTGTGATCTTTTGGTTCGGAAGAACTTATGCCAAGGAGGGTTCATGGTATTTGGAAGAATGATATACCACGGACCTCGAGGACTATCACTAGGTTGCTAATATCCTAAAGGGACGAGCAAATACTATCCACACAAAGTAAGTAGGGTGAAGCTCGGGTTCAAGAACCCGGAATTAGAATACCTACCAACTAAATAGCATCATGGGATGCTTTCGAGAATGATGGCCAGAATCATCACACTGGAAATATGAAACATTGCTAGATTACTTGGTGATCTTCTAAGGCACCTGGGTCATAATAATAGTTCCAACACATATGTCGAGGTAACAGAGTGCCCCAACACACCGACTAGTGTGGTTAATCTGGCCTAAAAGGACATTAAGAACAGATAGGAATGGTTTGCAAATGCATCAGATTGTTTAGAGACCTGGGATGACTCGGACAGCATAACGGCTGCAAATGCTCGAAAATACTTTTGAGATCCAAGCAAAAGGGTAGCATATCCACTTAACATCATCATGTCAAGGTTCTGAGACCAACAGTTGAGCAACAGAAGTAGAATAAACTGAACTGAGAGTTGAATCCACAATTAACGTGATCCTGATAAATAGAATGAGAATCCTAGTTCTTAATCCCTGTAGAATAGAAGAAGGTGACTCAGATCAGAAGGTCATAAGGTAAAGGAGTAAAAAGAGCCTTACGTTCCCTTCCACAATCAATTCCCTTATATAACTAAAGAGTTTCTAGACACGACTTCGACCAGTTTGGCTTACTAATCCTACAGGAAGTCAGGCTCTGATACCAAAGCTGTCGGGACCCCGATCCTAAGTCACACAGGTCTAGCCTGTAACACATCATATCACTTTGCGACCTCACGCACGGTATCCCCACGGGTGCCACCTTACCTGGCCCGGGACCGTTTGCGCATTTTGGCACACGTATATGATAGTGTCGCTAGCATCCATATGACAGAGAACCCGGGCCGACATGACCAGTTATAAACCAAAGTGGCACTAAATTACAGAGACAGACATACATGACCCAGCAACGAACGTGTCGGTCATCAACGTATGAACCCAAGTCGTAGCAAGCTACAAGGACTTAAAGGAACAACGCGTGACATTTCCCCTAAGGGACAGACACAGGAACGAAGAAGGACACATGCCGGCCAGCCTAAGTGTTCCGGAGCAGTAGCAAGCTACCAAGGCTCAGTGGAATCACTAGGAGACATTTCCCTGTAAGATAGGCTACCAAAGGTAAACAACTAGGTGTCGGATCCCACACATAGCAATACACATTGCACGTACGCATAACATGCAAGTATGTGTTGTACAACATGGCATCACAACATAACTCAACAACTCATATAGAAAAAGGCCCAGAAGAGCCATTATAGCATTTATTACAATCAGAGGTCACATGACCAAACATACAGAGCATACATGCAACGGAAGCATAACATGTCTGAGTACAGACAACTACAAATGAAAAAGGCTGAGAAGCCTGACTATCTACAAGACCCTCCTAAGGGCACAAGACCGTAGCTGAGGTAACAAGCTAACCGTCGAAGTCCACGCGGAACCACTAGCGAGACTGAAGTCTCTCTGCAAAAACATAAATTAAGCAAACGTGAGTACAAAGGTACTCAACAAGACTTACATCAGAACTAACTACATATGCATCAGTATCAACAAAGGGGTGGTGGAGTTTGACTACAGCAAGCCAGCTTTGACTCGTGGCAATCCTGAACTACGACTGCAAGTAACTCTTTTGAGGTGGCGCACACGAGTCCACATATTCACCAATCAATACACCACTATGGATCTGCTCCCGTCTCCCTACGAGAAGGCCATCCATAGTACTCACACTTTTCTTGAGTATTTTAGAGTATCCACTTTCGATTGTCTATGTACCACGTAAGCATCCAAGAAGTCCATATCTGCGGACCCGGCTATTCGAATAGATCATATTAACCCTGCAGGGGTGTACTTCTTCACACACGCTCTCGCCGCTTACCGCCATGTACACGTCGTGTATCTCGGCAACCTTCAAGCGGAAGCCTGGCGAGTGTGTCGGCCACGACCTGACTAACCACACAAGTCTCTAGTCCAGGTTTATTGCCTATTCGGGTTCCATCCGTGGGGAGATCCAGCCGGGGTGTCGCTCACGGCCCCAAAAGATGTGCGCAGGGTTCCCAAGCCCACCTCGTCGGATGGATCTACGCTTGGTACACCGTGCCACAGTGCCTAGTCTGACCCAAGCCCACATGTACCGTGTGCCACTTGGTTGACTACTAACACTACCTACAAACACCAGAAACTAGTTGCAACTCCTGGACAGAGATCTAGTTGATTAATAAGTCGAGAGGGGCACTTAAGCATTCCAATGCGTGGTAGAAGCTATGTCATTGGACAACTTACACAGAACTCAGTTCTTAAGGACGGTTCCAGTGAGACAACCCACCATGTACTCCTACATGGCCTCTCACCGCTACCTTTACCAAATCATGTTCACACACTTAGCTCTCAACAGTAGGGCATGTTCACCACATTCCAACTCATCCCCGATGAATCAGACCTGACTCAACTCGAAGCAATAGCAGGCATAACCAGAAAGCATGAATGAGTAGGCACAACATGGCTCAAACAACTCCTACTCATGCTAGTGGGTTTCAACTATTTACTGTGGCAATGACAGGTCATGCAGAGGAAAGGGGTTCAACTACCGCAACAAAAGCAGTTCAATCGTTGTTGTCCTAATGCAGTAAAAAGAGCAGGAGCGAGAGAGTGGGATTGTATCGGGATGCTCAATGGGGGTTTGCTTGCCTGGCACTTCTGAAGATATTAATGAGTCTTCATCGGTGTCATCGATCACATCGTCGGAACGTCATCTACTGAGAGGGGACAAAACCGACAAACAGAGAAAGAACACAATCAATGCAATGCAACAATATGATGCATGAACATGACATGGCAATATGATGTGGTTTGGCCTAATGCAACTAGCAACCAAATTAAATGAAGTTGGTTTGAACCAAAGGTTCAAATTCAAACTCCATATGTGATTATTCAAATGCCATTTATTCAAATTGTCCTAAACAGCAACCATAAGTTGTTCTAACATGCATGAAAATGCCATAAACAGATTCCTTGGATTTTTCTGATCAATTTTCATATATAAATTATTTTCATCTGAGCTACGGTTGATTTTATATGAATTTTAGAAGTTTAAGGCATTTTCTGGAATTTCTAAACCTTTTCTGATTTATTTTAATTCCAGGAAAGCTTTATTACATCAGCACTGCGTCAGGCTGAGGTCAGCAGGTCAACGGACCGGCCAGGGTCAAACCTGACGTGTGGGGTCCACACGTCAGTGACACATGGACTAAATCCGGTCAAACCCTGTGCTGACTGGGATTTGACCAGGGACTGGGCCCACTGTCAGTGGCTATTAGGGGTGTTTAGCGGCTGGGGTTAGCACTAATGATAGTGCCACATCAGCAGTCGCTGGAGTTTGGCCGGCGGCGACCAAACCGACGGCGATGCGCGTCGGAAAAACGCTAGGGGGCTCGGTTTTAGGAGCGGTTTGTTGCTACGGCCTGCTGGAGCTCTTGCGCATCTAGTGGTGGCATCAGCTCTCGCCGGAGTGGACCAAAACTACGGCGGCATCAACTTTTGCGGCGGCCGGAGTTCGGGCAGGTGCGGATGCGGCGCTAGGGGGCTCGGGAGGGAAAAATAGAGGTGGCTACGGGCTCCTCGAGGAACGGCGAGTGCGTTGGCGTGCTCGGTTTTGAGCTTGCGTGGCTGTGGCCACGGCGGCGGCATCGCCGGCGGCGGTGAGGTCGGGCGTCAGCGGTGGAGCTAGCTAGGATGCACGTACAGCGGTGGAAAAGGAGGGGAAGGACTCAACAGCTCACAGGGAGGACGGAGAGAGGTTCAGCGGGCTCGGGGAAGGCTTGACCGGAACAAATCGACGGCGATGAACGGCGGCACCCGAGGTTGAAGACGATGACGTAGACGACGAGGTGGAGCCCTCCGGCTCGATTCCTTCGGCTTGGGGATGTGGTGCTCGATTGCGGGGCTTCTGGACATGGTCACGGGGCGAGGTGTGGTCGGTGGTCATGGCTACGGCGAGCGGCGACGACGATGGCGTTCGGGCGCTCGCAAGGAAGAGCGCCAGGAGAGGGGGGAAGAGACCGAGGGGGAGTGAGAGGGGCCTGGGGCATGCGTGGCGTCTCTAGGGGGGTCGGGGAGGGCCGACGGAGCAGGAGGTGGCGGGGAGACGTGGCCGCGGCCGGCTGTGCGCCGGGCACGCAGCTTCTTCTCCTCCTGGCAGGAGGAGGAAGACAGTGCTGCCCCTGGTGGCGGGCTGGGCCGCCAGTTGGGCCATTTCGGCTGGCCACTAGGTAGAAGGCCCACGTACTTCCACTCTCTCTCTCTCTTTTTCTAAATAGTTTCTGTTTTCTATTTTCTGCCTTTGTTTTGATTTAATAAAAATGCCAGAACATTTTCATAAATCTTGGGAATATTTGTGAGCACTGTCTGGATTAATTCCAACAACCCTCATTTACTTCCAAGATTATTTGGGCATTTATAATTATCTATAGTATTTAAATGTCCAAATGCAAATATCTATGATTTAATTCAAGGATCCAAAATGGCTCCCAAAATTATGAAACCATTTTTGGCAGAGGTTTTAGCCAAGACCATAAATGATGAACATTTTATGAAGGGCACTTTGGATACATTGAAAAGTATTAAGGTTCAACCTAGTTGAGTTCCTTTGGTGCTAGGGTTTCAACATCCCCAATTCAAGTTCATTTAAATTTTAAAACATGATGACATGATGAACAAGCAAGGACCACATGGCTTGATCTAGGGATGTGACAAACGTAGAAGAATTCAAAAAATTTCCTACGCTTCACCAAGATCAATCTAGGGAGTCATCTAGCAACGAGCATAAAGGAGTGCATCTACATACCCTTTGTAGATCGCGAGCGGAAGCGTTCGAAGGAACGTGGATGATGGAGTCGTACTCGTCGTGATCCTCGTCACCGATGATCCTAGCGCCGAACGGACGGCACCTCCGCGTTCAACACACGTACAGTACATCGACGTCTCCTCCTTCTTGATCCAGCAAGGGGGAGGAGAGGTTGACAGAGATCCAGCAGCATGACGGCGTGGTGGTGGATGCAACGGGAAAAGCTGCAGGGCTTCGCCGAGACCCTGCGGGAGGAGTAGGAGGTGTGACGGGGGGAGAGGCGCCAGGGGCTGAGGTGCGGCTGCCCTCTCTCCCCCCCCCCACTATATATAGGGGGGCAGGGGGGCGCCGGCCCTAGGAGATCCAATCTCCTAGGGGGCGGCAGCCGGGGGGGTTTCTTATCCCCCAAGCCAAAGGGGGCGCCCCCCTAGGGTTTTAACCCTAGGCGCAGGGGGGAGCCCATGAGGGGTGCGCCAGTCCACTAGGGGCTGGTCCCCCTCCCCCTACGGCCCACGGGGCCCTCCGGGATGGATGGCCCCACCCGGTGGACCCCCGGGACCCTTCCGGTGGTCCCGGTACACTACCGGTGACCCCCGGAACGCTCCCGATGGCCGAAACTGGACTTCCTATATATAATTCTTTACCTTCGGACCCTTACGGAACTCCTCGTGACGTCCGGGATCTCATCTGGGACTCCTAACAACATTCGAATTTCCGTGTGCATATATCTCTACAACCCTAGTGTCACCGAACCTTAAGTGTGTAGACCCTACGGGTTCGGGAGACACGCAGAAATGACCGAGACGACTCTCCGGTCAATAACCAACAGCGGGGTCTGGATACCTATGTTGGTTCACACGTGTTCCTTGATGATCTCAGTGGGTTAAACACTGTGTCAAGGATTCATTTAATCCCATATGTAATTCCCTTTGTCTATCGGTACGGTACTTGCCCGAGATTCGATCGTCGGTATGCCCGATACCTTGTTCAATCTCGTCATGGCAAGTCTCTTTACTCGTTCCGTAATCCATCATCCTGTGACTAACTCCTTAGTCACATTGAGCTCATTATGATGATGTCTTACTGAGTGGCCCAGAGATACCTCTCCGTCACACGGAGTGACAAATCCCAGTCTCGTTTCGTACCAACTCAACAAACACTTTCGGAGATACCCGTTGCGTACCTTTATAGTCAACCAGTTACGTTGTGACGGTTGGCACACCCAAAGTATTCCTACGGTATCTGGGAGTTGCACAACCTCATGGTCAAAGGAACAGATACTTGACACTGGAAAAGCTTAAGCATTACGAACTATACGATCTCGTGCTAGGCTTAGGATTGGGTCTTGTCCATCACATCATTCTCCTAATGATGTGATCCCGTTATCAATGACATCCAATGTCCATGGTCAGGAAACCGTGACCATCTGTTGATCAACGAGCTAGTAACTAGAGGCTTACCAGGGACACGTTGTGGTCTATGTATTCACACATGTATCGCTGTTTCCGTATAATACAATTCAAGCATGAATAATAGACAATTACCATGAACAAGGAAATATAATAATAATCCTTTTATTATTGCCTCTAGGGCATATTTCCAACAGTCTCCCACTTGAAGTAGATTTAATAATCTAGTTACATTGTGATGAATCGAACACCCATAGAGTTTTGGTGTTGATCATGTTTTGCCTGTGAAAGAGGTTTAGTCAACGGGTCTGCGACATTCAGATCCGTATGCACTTTACAAATATCTATGTCTCCATCTTGAACATAATTACGGATGGAGTTGAAACGGCGCTTGATGTGCTTGGTCTTCTTGTGAAACCTGGGCTCCTTGGCAATGGCAATAGCTCCAGTGTTGTCACAGAAGAGAGTCATCGGGCTTGACGCGCTTGGAATGACTCCTAGG
>LR738713.1:65763293-65804434 GCA_902687465.1 Secale cereale
CTTGATCCAGCAAGGGGGAGGAGAGGTTGACAGAGATCCAGCAGCATGACGGCGTGGTGGTGGATGCAACGGGAAAAGCTGCAGGGCTTCGCCGAGACCCTGCGGGAGGAGTAGGAGGTGTGACGGGGGGAGAGGCGCCAGGGGCTGAGGTGCGGCTGCCCTCTCTCCCCCCCCCCACTATATATAGGGGGCCAGGGGGGCGCCGGCCCTAGGAGATCCAATCTCCTAGGGGGCGGCAGCCGGGGGGGTTTCTTATCCCCCAAGCCAAAGGGGGCGCCCCCCTAGGGTTTTAACCCTAGGCGCAGGGGGGAGCCCATGAGGGGTGCGCCAGTCCACTAGGGGCTGGTCCCCCTCCCCCTACGGCCCACGGGGCCCTCCGGGATGGATGGCCCCACCCGGTGGACCCCCGGGACCCTTCCGGTGGTCCCGGTACACTACCGGTGACCCCCGGAACGCTCCCGATGGCCGAAACTGGACTTCCTATATATAATTCTTTACCTTCGGACCCTTACAGAACTCCTCGTGACGTCCGGGATCTCATCTGGGACTCCTAACAACATTCGAATTTCCGTGTGCATATATCTCTACAACCCTAGTGTCACCGAACCTTAAGTGTGTAGACCCTACGGGTTCGGGAGACACGCAGAAATGACCGAGACGACTCTCCGGTCAATAACCAACAGCGGGGTCTGGATACCTATGTTGGTTCACACGTGTTCCTTGATGATCTCATCGGATGAACCACTGTGTCAAGGATTCATTTAATCCCATATGTAATTCCCTTTGTCTATCGGTACGGTACTTGCCCGAGATTCGATCGTCGGTATGCCCGATACCTTGTTCAATCTCGTCATGGCAAGTCTCTTTACTCGTTCCGTAATCCATCATCCTGTGACTAACTCCTTAGTCACATTGAGCTCATTATGATGATGTCTTACTGAGTGGCCCAGAGATACCTCTCCGTCACACGGAGTGACAAATCCCAGTCTCGTTTCGTACCAACTCAACAAACACTTTCGGAGATACCCGTTGCGTACCTTTATAGTCACCCAGTTACGTTGTGACGTTTGGCACACCCAAAGTATTCCTACGGTATCTGGGAGTTGCACAACCTCATGGTCAAAGGAACAGATACTTGACACTGGAAAAGCTTAAGCATTACGAACTATACGATCTCGTGCTAGGCTTAGGATTGGGTCTTGTCCATCACATCATTCTCCTAATGATGTGATCCCGTTATCAATGACATCCAATGTCCATGGTCAGGAAACCGTGACCATCTGTTGATCAACGAGCTAGTAACTAGAGGCTTACCAGGGACACGTTGTGGTCTATGTATTCACACATGTATCGCTGTTTCCGTATAATACAATTCAAGCATGAATAATAGACAATTACCATGAACAAGGAAATATAATAATAATCCTTTTATTATTGCCTCTAGGGCATATTTCCAACAGTCTCCCACTTGAAGTAGATTTAATAATCTAGTTACATTGTGATGAATCGAACACCCATAGAGTTTTGGTGTTGATCATGTTTTGCCTGTGAAAGAGGTTTAGTCAACGGGTCTGCGACATTCAGATCCGTATGCACTTTACAAATATCTATGTCTCCATCTTGAACATAATTACGGATGGAGTTGAAACGGCGCTTGATGTGCTTGGTCTTCTTGTGAAACCTGGGCTCCTTGGCAATGGCAATAGCTCCAGTGTTGTCACAGAAGAGAGTCATCGGGCTTGACGCGCTTGGAATGACTCCTAGGTCGGTGATGAACTCCTTCATCCAGACTCCTTCTTGGGCTGCTTCGCAAGCAGCTATGTACTCCGCTTCACATGTAGAATGCGCCACGACGCTCTGCTTGCAACTGCACCAGCTGACTGCTCCTCCATTCAAAATATACACGTATCCGGTTTGTGACTTGGAGTCATCCAGATCTGTGTCGAAGCTAGCATCGACGTAACCCTTTACGACGAGCTCTTCGTCACCTCCATAAACGAGAAACATATCCTTAGTCCTTTTCAGGTACTTTAGGATGTTCTTGACCGCTGTCCAGTGTTCCATACCGGGATCACTTTGGTACCTCCCTACCAAACTTATGGCAAGGTTCACATCAGGTCTCGTACACAGCATGGCATACATGATAGAACCTATGGCTGAGGCATAGGGAATGACACTCATTTTTTCTCTATCTTCTGTCGTGTTTGGGGATTGAGCCGTGCGCAATCTCATACCTTGCAAAACAGGCAAGAACCCCTTCTTGGACTGATCCATATTGAACTTCTTCAATATCTTGTCAAGGTATGTGCTTTGTGAAAGACCAATGAGGCGTTTTGATCTATCTCTATAGATTTTGATGCCTAATATGTAAGCAGCTTCTCCAAGGTCCTTCATTGAAAAACTCTTATTCAAGTAGGCCTTTATGCTCTCCAAGAATTATATATCATTTCCCATCAGCAATATGTCATCCACATATAATATTAGAAATGCTATAGAGCTCCCACTCACTTTCTTGTAGATACAGGCTTCTCCCCAAGTCTGTATAAAGCCAAACGCTTTGATCACGTCATTAAAGCGAATATTCCAACTCCGAGATGCTTGCACCAGCCCGTAGATCGAGCGTTGGAGCTTGCATACCTTGTTAGCATTCTCTGGATCGACAAAACCTTCCGGCTGCATCATATACAGCTCTTCCTTGAGGAAGCCATTAAGGAATGCCATTTTGACGTCCATTTTCCACATCTCATAATCATAGAATGCGGCAATTGCTAACATGATTCGGACTGACTTCAGCATCGCTACGGGAGAGAAAGTATCGTCATAGTCAATCCCTTGAACTTGTCGATAACCCTTAGCGACAAGCCGAGCCTTATAGATGGTCACATTACCATCCGCGTATGTCTTCTTCTTAAATATCCATTTATTTTCTATGGCGTGCCGATCATCGGGCAAGTCCACCAAAGTCCATACTTTGTTTTCATACATGGATCCTATCTCGGATTTCATGGCTTCAAGCCATTTATCGGAATCCGGGCCCGCCATCGCTTCTTCATAGTTTGAAGGTTCACCGTTGTCTAACAACATGATTTCCATGACTGGGTTGCCGTACCACTCTGGTGCAGAACATGTCCTTGTGGACCTTCGAAGTTCAGTAGTAACTTGATATGTATCTTCATGAGCATCATCATTAACTTCCTCCCTCATCGGTGCAGGCACCTCAGGAACAATTTCCTGCGCTGCGCTACTTTCCGGTTCGGGAGGGGTGACTGTCACCTCATCAAGTTATACTTTCCTCCCACTCACTTCTTTCGAGAGAAACTCTTTCGCCAGAAAGGATCCATTCTTGGCAACAAAGACCTTTCCTTCGGATCTGAGGTAGAAGGTGTACCCAATCGTTTCCTTTGGGTATCCTATGAAGACGCATTTTTCCGATTTGGGTTCGAGCTTTTCAGGTTGAAGTTTCTTTACATAAGCATCGCAACCCCAAACTTTCAGAAACGATAGCTTAGGTTTCTTGCCAAACCAAAGTTCATATGGTGTCGTATCAACGGATTTTGATGGAGCCCTATTTAAAGTGAATGCGGTAGTCTCTAAAGCATAACCCAAAAAGATAGCGGTAAGTCGGTGAGAGACATCATAGATCGCACCATGTCCAACATGGTACGATTTCGACGTTCGGACACACCATTACTCTGAGGTGTTCCGGGCGGTGTCAATTGTGAAACAATTCCAAAGTTCCTAAGGTGCGTGCCAAATTCATGACTTAAATATTCACCCCCACGATCCGATCGCAAGAATTTTATTTTTCTGTCACGTTGATTCTCAACCTCATTCTGAAATTCCTTGAACTGTTCAAAGGTCTCAGACTTATGCTTCATCAAGTAGACATACCCATATTTACTCAAGTCATCTGTGAGGGTGAGAACATAACGATAGCCTCCGCGAGCCTCAACACTCATTGGACCGCACACATCGGTATGTATGATTTCCAATAAGTTGGTTGCTCGCTCCATTGTTCCGGAGAACGGAGTCTTGGTCATCTTGCCCAAGAGGCATGGTTCGCACGTGTCAAATGATTCATAATTAAGAGACTCCAGAAGTCCATCTGCATGGAGCTACTTCATACGTTTGACACCAATATGACCAAGGCGGCAATGCCACAAGTATGTGGGACTATCATTGTCAACTTTACATCTTTTGGCATTCACACTATGAATATGTGTATCATCACGTTCGAGATTCATCAAAAAATAAACCATTGACCAGCGGGGCATGACCATAAAACATATCTCTCAAATAAATAGAACAACCATTATTCTCGGATTTAAATGAGTAGCCATCTCGCATCAAACGAGATCCAGATACAATGTTCATGCTCAAAGCTGGTACTAAATAACAATTATTAAGGTTTAAAACTAATCCCGAGGGTAGATGTAGAGGCAGCGTGCCGACGGCGATCACATCGACCTTGGAACCATTCCTGATGCGCATCATCACCTCGTCCTTCGCCAGTCTCCGCTTATTCCGCAGCTCCTGCTTTGAGTTACAAATGTGAGCAACTGCACCGGTATCAAATACCCAGGAGCTACTATGAGCGCTAGTAAGGTACACATGAATAACATGTATATCACATATATCTTTGACGTTGCCGGCCTTCTTGTCTGCTAAGTATATGGGGCAGTTCCGCTTCCAGTGACCCTTTCCCTTGCAATAAAAGCACTCAGTCTCAGGCTTGGGTCCATTCTTTGGCTTCTTCCCGGCAACTGGTTTACCGGGCGTGGCAACTCCTTTGCCGTCCTTCTTGAAGTTCTTCTTACCCTTGCCCTTCTTGAACTTAGTGGTTTTATTCACCATCAACACTTGATGCTCTTTCTTGATCTCCACCTCCGCTAATTTCAGCATTGAATACACCTCGGGAATGGACTTCTCCATCCCTTGCATATTGAAGTTCAACACGAAGCTCTTGTAGCTAGGTGGGAGTGACTGAAGGATTCTGTCAACGACCGCTTCGTCGGGGAGATTCATTCCCAACTGAGTCAAGCGGTTGTGCAACCCAGACAACTTGAGTATGTGCTCGCTGACAGAACTGTTTTCCTCCATCTTAGAGTTGTAGAATGCGTTGGAGACATCATATCTCTCAACTCGGGCATGAGCCTGGAAAACCATTTTCAGCTCTTGGAACATCTCATATGCTCCATGGTGCTCGAAACGCTTTTGGAGCCCCGATTCTAAGCTGTAGAGCATGCCGCACTGAACCAGGGAGTAATCATCACAACGCGACTGCCAAGCGTTCATAACATCTTGGTTTGCTGGGGCGGGAGCGTCACCTAGCGGTGCTTCTAAGACATAAGTTTTCTTGGCAGCTATGAGGATGATCCTCAGGTTATGGACCCAGTCTGTATAGTTTCTACCATCGTCTTTCAGCTTGGATTTCTCTAGGAACGCGTTGAAGTTGAGGGTGACATGAGCGTGGGCCATTTGATCTACAAGACATATTGTAAAGAATTTAGACTAAGTTCATGATAATTAAGTTCATCTAATCAAATTTAATGAACTCCCACTCAGATTGACATCTCTCTAGTCATCTAAGTGATACATGATCCGAATCGACTAGCCCGTGTCGGATCATCACGTGAGACGGACTAGTCATCAACGGTGAACATCTTCATGTTGATCGTATCTCCTATACGACTCATGTTCGACCTTTCGGTCTTCCATGTTCCGAGGCCACGTCTGTACATGCTAGGCTCGTCAAGTGAACCCTAAGTGTATTGCGTGTGTAAATCTGGCTTACACCCGTTGTATGCGAACGTTAGAACCTATCACACCCGATCATCACATGGTGCTTCGGAACAACGATCCTTAGCAACGGTGCACAGTTAGGGGAAACACAATTCTTGAAATTGTTAGTGAGAGATCATCTTATTTACTACCGCCGTTCTAAGTAAACAAGATGCATAAACATGATAAACATCACATGCAATCAAATAGAGTGACATGATATGGCCAATATCATTTTGCTCCTTTGATCTCCATCTTCGGGGCACCATGATCATCTTTGTCACCGGCATGACACCATGATCTCCATCATCATGATCTCCATCATCGTGTCTTCATGAAGTCGTCACGCTAACTATTACTTCCACTACTATGGCTAACGTTTAGCAATAAAGTAAAGTAATTACATGGCATTATTCAGTGACACGCAGGTCATACAATAATTAAGACAACTCCTATGGCTCCTGCCGGTTGTCATTTTCATCGACATGCAAGTTGTGATTCCCTATTACAAGAACATGATCAATCTCATACATCACATATATCATTCATCACATCTTCTTGGCCATATCACATCACATAGCACATGCTGCAAGAACAAGTTAGACGACCTCTAATTGTTGTTGCAAGTTTTTACGTGGCTTCTATAGGTTTTCTAGCAAGAACGTTCCTTACCTACGCCAAAACCACAACGTGATATGTCAATTTCTATTTACCTTTCATAAGGACCCTTTTCATCGAATCCGATCCGACTAAACTGGGAGAGACAGACACCCGCCAGCCACCTTATGCAACTAGTGCATGCCAGTCGGTGGAACCAGTCTCACGTAAGCGTACGTGTAAGGTTGGTCCGGGCCGCTTCATTCCACGATGCCGCCGAATCAAGATTGAACAAAATCAACGCCCACAACTTGTTTGTGTTCTACTCGTGCAAGATGGTACGCAAAGACCTAGCTCAGATGCCACTGTTCAGAAAATTTACTACGCTTCACCAAGATCAATCTAGGGAGTCATCTAGCAACGAGCATAAAGGAGTGCATCTACATACCCTTTGTAGATCGCGAGCGGAAGCGTTCGAAGGAACGTGGATGCTGGAGTCGTACTCGTCGTGATCCTCGTCGCCGATGATCCTAGCGCTGAACGGACGGCACCTCTGCATTCAACACACGTATAGTACAGCGATGTCTCCTCCTTCTTGATCCAGCAAGGGGGGAGGAGAGGTTGACGGAGATCCAGCAGCACTACGGCGTGGTGGTGGATGCAACGGGAAAAGCTGCAGGGCTTCGCCGAGACCCTGAGGGAGGAGTAGGAGGTGTGACGGGGGGAGAGGCGCCAGGGGCTGAGGTGCGGCTGCCCTCTCCCCCCCCCCCACTATATATAGGGGGCCAGGGGGGCGCCGGCACTAGGAGATCCAATCTCCTAGGGGGGCGGCGGCCAGGGGGTTTCTTACCCCCCCCCCAAGCCAAAGGGGGCGCCCCCACCCCTAGGGTTTCAACCCTAGGCGCAGGAGGGAGCCCATGAGGAGTGCGCCAGCCCACTAGGGGCTGGTCCCCCTCCCCCTACGGCCCACGGGGCCCTCCGGGATGGGTGGCCCCACCCGGTGGACCCCCGGGACCCTTTCGGTGGTCCCGGTACACTACCGGTAACCCCCGGAACGCTCCCGGTGGCCGAAACTGGACTTCATATATATAATTCTTTACCTCCGGACCATTCCGGAACTCCTCGTGACGTCCGGGATCTCATCCGGGAATCCGAACAACATTCGGATTTCCGTGTGCATATATCTCTACAACCCTAGCGTCACCGAACCTTAAGTGTGTAGACCCTACGGGTTCGGGAGACACGCAGACATGACCGAGACGACTCTCCGGTCAATAACCAACAGCGGGATCTGGATACCCATGTTGGTTCCCACGTGTTCCTCGATGATCTCATCGGATGAACCACTGTGTCAAGGATTCACTTAATCCCGTATGTAATTCCCTTTGTCTATCGGTACGGTACTTGCCCGAGATTCGATCGTCGGTATGCCCGATACCTTGTTCAATCTCGTCATGGCAAGTCTCTTTACTCGTTCCGTAATCCATCATCCCGTGACTAACTCCTTAGTCACATTGAGCTCATTATGATGATGTCTTATCGAGTGGGCCCAGATATACCTCTGCATCATACGGAGTGACAAATCCCAGTCTCGGTTCGTACCAACTCAACAAACACTTTCGGAGATACCCGTTGCGTACCTTTATAGTCACCCAGTTACGTTGTGACGTTTGGCACACCCAAAGTATTCCTACGGTATCCGGGAGTTGCACAACCTCATGGTCTAAGGAACAGATACTTGACACTGGAAAAGCTTAAGCATTACGAACTATACGATCTCGTGCTAGGCTTAGGATTGGGTCTTGTCCATCACATCATTCTCCTAATGATGTGATCCCATTATCAATGACATACAATGTCCATGGTTAGGAAACCGTGACCATCTGTTGATCAACGAGCTAGTAACTAGAGGCTTACCAGGGACACGTTGTGGTCTATGTATTCACACATGTATCACTGTTTCCGTACAATACAATTCAAGCATGAATAACAGACAATTATCATGAACAAGGAAATATAATAATAATCATTTTATTATTGCCTCTAGGGCATATTTCTAACATTAAGTTCATGGAGAAACGGAGTAACGCAATAAGAACGGTGACATGATGTAGACAAGATCTATTCATGTAGGAATGAACCCCATCTTGTTATCATTACTAGCAACGATGCATACATGCCTCGCTACCCCTTCTGTCACCGGGTGAGGACACCGTAAGATCGAACCCATCACAAAGCACATCTTCCCATCGCAAGAAAAATTGATCTAGTTAGCCTAACTAAACCAAAGATTCGAAGAAGAAATACGAGGCTATAAGTACTCATGCATATAAGAGATCAAAGAACACTCGAATAATATTCATGGATAGAAACTGATCATAAACTTGAAATTCATCGGATCCCAACAAACACACCTCAAAAGTCATTACATCAAATAGATCTCCAAGAGACCATTGTATTGAGAATCAAAAAGAGAGAAGAAGCCATCTAGCTACTGCCTACGGACCCGTAGGACTGTGGTGGACCACTCATGCATCATCAAAGAGGCACCAATGAGGATGATGAACCCCTCCGTGATGGTGTTAGATTGGATCTCGTGGTTCTGGAACTTGCGGCGGCTGGAATTGTGTTTCGTATGTTCCCCTAGGGTTTCTAGAATTTCTGAGGATTTATATAGCAGAGAGGCGATGGAGGAAACTCCCGTAGGCCCCACAACCCATCAGGGCACGCCAAGGGCCTCTGGCGCGCCCTGGTGTCTTGTGGGCCCCACGGGCCCCCCTAGGTGCTTCCTTGGCTCCCAAGTTGTCTTCTGGTCTAAAAAAATCTCCAAAAAGTTTCGTTGCATTTGGACTCCGTTTGATAGGGATTTTCTGCGAAGTAAAAAACAAGCAAAAAACAACAAATGGTGCTTGCCACTATGTCTATAGGTTAGTCCCAAAAAATGATATAAAGTTGCTATAAAATGATTGTAAAAATCCAAGAATGATAATATAACAGCGTGGAACAAACAAAAGTTATAGATACGTTGGAGACATATTAAGATATCGAGATAGACCAAGTGAGGGAAAGAGCCAATGCGTATGTTTGTGATGGAGACTGGGAAAAATCATATACCTAGGGGGACTACGTGTCCTACTTAGCTAAGAGGGAAATTGTGTGTGTGTGTGTGTGTGAGATGGAGAGAGAGAATGAGGGGGAGAGCGAGAGAGGTTTAGATGGGTCTACCTAATGCGAGTGAGATATGCATGTGTTTGTGTGACCTAGGCGGATAGAGATTTCGAGACAGAGAGGGAAGAGCTCCAAGACGGCGGAGTGGTGCGTGAGAGAGTTACGGATGATGAGATAGGGAATTCGTGCGTGTATGATGAGTGCAACCTAGATATTTAGCTTAGACTAGAGAGTCATACATTGTGTGCGAGAGAGACCCATACATGGAGTGTGCATGCGAACTAGAGAGAGAAGGGAGAGGGACCGACAAGGATTGTGTTTGTATGCGCGTGATAGAAACCAAGATTGTCGGATAGAGAGAGGGAATGGGGGTCTGGGAGAGGGGAGATGTCGCGTTTATGCATCGAACACTGATATAAACCATGATTCGGTATAAATTTGCATTCAAATCTTTGAATTGGAGAACATGGTGCTTGCAATCCACACACGAACGGAGATATGCGTATCAAACAAGTTGATTAAAAATATTCAGCATGTTAATGGAGTACTATAATACAACCTGCTACTCAATTGAGGTGTTCAGTTTTGTATTTAGTGCACAATTTTGACCAGGTCAACAAGCTATTTCATTGAATCGAGATATTTCATTTTGGCTTTGATTCCTGTTTTTGAATGGGTCAGCTGTTTGTCAAATAAATCGGCAGCAACGAGCATGTAAAAACACATTAGTCCCGAGCATGATCTCACCATCTAAAAAAGAAGTGGCAAGCTAATTTTTAAAAATTTGATTCTAATGTACTTGGTAAGGTATACGTGGATGCTCGTTCTCCCAAAATCTGAACGAACCGCTAAACACCCTCTGCTCGGCGGAATTCGCCCGAGCAAATAAATGGGAGACGCGAAATTACCGGCCTATTTGGGACCCACATCAATTGGCCGGTTGTACATCTAGGGTAGGTTTGTAACTTCATCCAAATGCACCTCTCCTCGGCGGAAATGACAGGCGCCGAATAATTCATAAACCATGGGCGGCAAAACGCCCTCTCCTCATACGAAATGGCTCACGCCCACCATTCAAAGCACGCCCTCCTCGCCCGAAATCATTGCCGTTGGAGAAGCAAAGTTACCCTACTATCCCTGACCCTCAGGACACACACCCAAGCCCACAAGACAAAACGAAGGGGTAGAAATGTAACTTCCCCCACATTTTGGACAAATGCGTCTGTTAGACATGATTCCCCCTCCCAATTCGCCATTCATACACCTGAGGGCCAAATCACCTTCTCCCCAGCCGTGAAACCTCAGCCCCTCCTCCATGGCGCCCCCTGCCGCACCAAATACACTGCCGCCCTCCTCCACAATGCCGGAGCCGTTGTCTGTTTGCCGTCATGCACTGGGCCATGTGCCTCTTACTCCGTGCCATCAGAGCAACCTTGATGACGACCGCGTGAACCGTACCGGAGCCAATTCACCCGTGCTGTTGTGCATGACGCCGGAGCGGCTCCAAATTTGGTCACGTCCAGGGCCCTGGTGATGCTCCCTTGTAGTCGTCGACCGCCGCCACATATCTGCTTTCCCGCTGCCGGGAGCCGCCACAACCGCGCCGGCCTCACCGACTCGACATCTGGAGTTGCCTACTTCACCGGGCTGCAAGATAGTTCGTACACTCATCTTAGATCACCTTATCTAGGCGTTAGTTGCTTGATTTTTTATTCTAGGTCAGTCGATTCCCAATGGATGGAAGCAGCACCTGTCGAGGCGGTGGAGCTCCTAGGCTGCCGGCTGGCTGGGGCAAGAGTGCCTCGGTGTCTATTGTACGGGGGCGGGGGCGAAAGTTCTCTGTGGAAGCAGTGCTTACACACCTATCTTAGTGTTGCATGGGTTGAAGGTACTGCTGTCGCCGGATCTGGATGAGGGCGAGTCTTTGAGGTTTGGTCGGGGGTGGTGCAACAACGACAATGCGGTGGGCCGGGGTGTAGGGTTCTAGTCGAAGACATCACTGCCAGGGACGACAGATGCAGGTTACTCTACTGGTGGTCTCTGGCTCTTCGGGGAAGATCCTGAGCATTTCAGCCGGGAGGCACAAGACGGACATCCAACCATCTAGCGTAGATCAGACAGTACCAAAAAAGTGTGTGACCCCAATTTAGCTTGCAGTCAACTTACATGTGACCAATCTCATACCTTAGTGTTGATCGCTTAGGCTATTTCTTCATATCAAAGATATGTGTTGTTCTTAGCATTGTGTGTTTTCTGCATCTTCAGCCACACCGTCTTTCTTCTCACCGCAGCTGCACCAACAAGGGAAGCATAGACCAAAAGGGATCTATAGTTCCCACTCAAGAGTTCCATGCCTCGAATGTGCCTGCCCGACATGGACAACCCCAACAACCGCAGTGTCATCAACAAGTCAGCTAATGATGCTCACTCCTATGGATGGCAGCTAGATAGGTTGTACCCTCATCTTACTTGTGTGCAACATTTATGGCTTCGTATTCATCTAAGCACGGGAAATAGATTATCACATGTCACTGTACATTCATGCTGATCTCTTAAGAGTCTTACTTCAGATAAGAGACTTGTTCGGGAGTTAACATTTCTCCATAATTATCATCCATCAGCTAATGCTATCCCACAGGCTGGTGATTATATCACTTCTAGTATTACCTATGTTGTTGTTCTTTAATACCTTTGTGTGCCATCTAAATAATTTTGAGTACAAACAATAAATATTATGTAGCTTTCATCTGTGTTCTCTCTTTAGTTTTTGAGACATGTTGCTGTTAGTTAAGTCCAGTCCTACTATTTAAGTCGTCTCCTACAGGCACTCATTATATAATCTCACTACTATATGTCTTCCATGCATGTTAGATATAATTGCACACACTGATATTGAACCTCGGAACAAATCCACAAGAACCTCGTGGAGCAATGTAACGGCCAACAAACTTGACGTCAATGATATCCAATACGATGGAACAGTTAAATGCAGTTCTTCAAAAGAGTTGCCAAAATATGGTGAATCCTATTCACCTCAGAAGGTTCTTTCTCTAACTTGGCGCGTGATATGGGTACATCATGCATATAATGTCATGGAGTGCGCCTACTCTGTTGCAATGCCATGTGCTTAGCCTGCTGATCATACATGTGAATATGTCATGCCCTCCTGTTTTTTAGTACCTATTCCGTTCATGACAACATGTTTTCCAATTCAAGTACTGTCATTCTACTCTGTTGCAATGCCATCTTCTTAGTTTGGACATCATTCTTCTCAATATCTCATGCATTGTTATTCATCAGTATGTACTCCATCCGTCTACCATACCATATATTTTTTACATTGAAATGCTCTTCTACTGGTCTGTTGCAATGCCATCTTAGTCTCCCCATCATACACGCATGCGTTGCCTTCCTGATTTTTTGTACCTATTCTAGCTATCATACAGTTTTACATTCAACTAGTGTTTCTTGTACTCTGTTCTCCTGTCGTATCCCTAGCTCTTACATCATAGTCCCCCCGTCTGGATTACATGTCACAGAAATCGATAAAAATGTATGTCTAGAATAGATTTAGACCTAGACACATCCATTTATTTCCGACTAGAGGGAATACATGTCAATATGTCATGCCTTTCTATTCTTCAGTACCTATTCCATCTCTCTACCACATCATGTTTATAATTGAAGCACCATTCTTCTATATAAGACATGCAATGGGAAGACGGCTATGTTAGAATCTGAAGGGCTACAAACAAGGTCATTGCAAAACATCCAAATGCTAGGAGATAGTAATCCAACTCCAATGTTCACATATACTGCTCCAGCACAGAGAAACCCAACTCCTCCATATAATAACCAGATTCCAGTGGCCAAAGAACTAGTCCGCTCCGGTCCAACAAAAATATGTCAACTCCTTTCTAAGAAGCGTGTGCGTATCATCGCATCATGAAATTTTATAACATTAAGATTGTTACAGCATATGTGGATTGTGTCGGATTGTGGGTTCCGGGAAACCCTTGAGGTTTGAACACTGGGGTGCGCACGAAGATCTCTCCTTTCCGCTCTATCTCACCCTCGCGCCAATTCCTAGGCCTAGCTCGTCGAACCCAAAGAACAAGAGACACAAGGGTTTATACTGGTTTGGGCCACTGTTGTGGTGTAATACCCTAATCCAATGTGGTGGATTGCCTTGTAGGCTGAGGATGAACTAGTACATGGAAAGAACAGCCCCCTGAGGAGAGGCGTTCTTGTGCTCGGATGAGCTTGTGTGTATCAGGGTGGTCTCAATCATCCCCTCCCCTTCTATGGTAGTGGCTAGTCCTATTTATAGGGACCCGGGTCCTCTTCCCAAATATTGAGTGGGAAGGGATCCCACAACGGCCAACTTTGAAGGGGGGTAGCTAGTACAAGCTATCCTGACAAAAGGTGGTCTTCACCTGCCAAAGGCTCTGGTGGTGACGCTGTTATGGGCTCCACGGTGACCTCCGCTCTGTCGTCCTGCTAGTCTTGGTCTTGTTGC
The DNA here is from genome assembly GCA_902687465.1 of Secale cereale. Lineage (NCBI taxonomy): Eukaryota > Viridiplantae > Streptophyta > Magnoliopsida > Poales > Poaceae > Secale > Secale cereale. The sequence goes on from LR738713.1 coordinate 65,777,359, forward strand.
ACCGATATGGAAACCTTTGCCTGATGCCTCGGGACTCCTCGCCTGCGCCTGCCCCTTTAGCACCAAAGAGGAATCTGGCATCCTGCGCTCGCTGGCGCCCGCTTGTCCTTGGTCATCATGGCCCACGTCATGCAATCCTCGCAAGGTGCCCCTTTCCTTGATATCTCCGCTCCTCGGGAGCCAGCCTAGTGAGGCTGCCCCAGGAGAGGTCTTGCGCTATCCGCCTCGTGAGGCTTGGCCCCTCGCGAGGGTCTTGAGTGGTTGCTGATGAAGTTGGGTCGTACCAGGCCGTTCGATGAGCCACGCCCTGGGCCGCAGGTAGGCAAGTCTGGGTGCCCCTGTTCCCAGAACGCCGACAGTAGCCCCCGGGCCCAAGGTGCGCTCGGACTTGGCTTCGCAGCGAAGCCAAGGGTCAAGTGTGGAGCGCCGCGGGCCCCAAAAGCCTATGGCCTTGATTGACGCGTGGTGATTGATGGGACGTGGGCGTCTCCACTTCCCCAGGCAACCTCGATTTCCGCCCGACTAGACGACCACCGTTGCTTACACAACTCCACCTTCTTCGCCGGCAGCATGCCCGTCAGCTTCTTTGTCTTCTCGATCCCTCCTCCTAGTTCGATTCGACACCAACTCCTTCCGCCATCATGGTCTCCAGCCGAAAGAAGGAAGGGGAGAAAGAGTCTCGTACCTCGGCCCCCTCGGCGCCGGCCTTTGGACCCGCCACCGAGCGGTCGGTGGTGATCAACGAAGAGATGATGGACAAGGTGCGCCCGGCACTCGCCACCGATTCCAATGAGTGGGGCCGATGGTGGCTTGGCCCGCTTCCCGCGCCGAAATTGTCAGGACGGCCACCGAGGTCCCCCTCCACCTTCACGTCCTCTGGGCAGGCCTGATTCCTCCCTTTTCTGATTTCTTCAACGCGGTGCTCTTGCATTACCAGATCAATGCGATGTACCTCGATCCCCAATCCATTGTCCTCCTCGATGTTTTCACCTTCGTCTGCGAAGCCATGGTGGGCATTTCCCCCTCCGTGGCCTTGCTCCGCCACTTCTTCTCGCTGCACCTGACGGATGCACTCTAGTGCTCATGGTGTGTCTCCTTTCAGGCCATCGTGGTGATGGCTGACTCAGGGATCGATTTCGACCTTTCGCCAGTTGTCGATGGCTTTAGGAAGCGGTGGGTGTTTGTGGATGTTGGTGTGCACAGCCCCCTGCTGCTTCTTCCGCAGATCCTGGCTGCTCTGAGCTCTGGCTGGAAGCATGAGATGCTCGCCGACCAGCGGCTAACCCACGTTTGGCGCCGGCTGGCCAGGCTGAAGAAGCTTGGGGTGACGGCGCCCATGATGGTGAAGGAGTACATCCAATGCCGCATCGCTCCACTTCAGCACCACTCTCGGCCGATGTGGATCTTTTCCGGCTACGGGGACAGCATGAGGCTCCAAGCGCCTACTCTTCCTCGCGAGGTACGGCAGACGGTGCTCGAGCTCCTGACGGGCGACCCAGCGCTAGCCCGCTTGCCAGAGGAAGGTTGTCTTCAGTACTGCTCCTCAAACAAGGTGGAGTTCGTGGGGTAGATGCCCTCCTTCGACGAATGGGGGCTTCGTCCAGCCGGCCTTGAGGGGCATCATGAGAGCCCCGTCTAGGTGGCTCCCCTACCCATCGCCGGCGCGGTGATCGCCCTAGAAGGGGGCAGGGGGGATCACCGTCGAGTGCCGGTGGCACGGCAGCTTCGGTGTTGGCGTCTCCTGGGGCTCCTGAAGCGTCGTCCCCGAGGGTTCAGGAGAGCCTCCCAGAGGGAACGGCCGAGGGGTCGGTGCTATCTGATGCTCCTGAGGCCAAAGCCCCCGAGGCCCCCACGAGTTGTCCTGAGGCGGGGGCCGGGGGCCCCGCACAACCTAGCGTTCCTGTGGGCGCCTCCCCTGGAGCTGCCCTGGTCGTGCCTGGCGCTGGTGACCGCATCCAGGGCTTTGGCCGGCTCCAGCTGAACTTCGACGCACTTCGCAAGAGGAAGGGATCTCCAAGCTGCAGCGGTGATGCCTCCCGGCCATTGAAGCATAGGAAGTACATTGCCATAGAAGAGTGAGTACCTTATCTTTGTAATTCCTTGAGTGTTGCCTTCCCTCCTGACTGTGGTTCCTCAGGACCCCTTCTGCCAAGGCGACGAAATCTCCTAAGAAACAGCCCCTTGCTGCCTCGAGTTCTCCGCTGATCCTGAGCGCCCTCAGCCGTTGTGTCGCCTCTGGCGCGAGGCCGTCCAAGGGGCGGATATGCCGGCCTGGCGCCTTGACCATGCGTTCTTTTCATTCCTACTTTGCGGTCTTGCCTGGGGTGCGGAAGGCGTGCCGAGTGCTCCTCCCTTGGTTGTCTACTGCAGATGGGTCACCTCGGCCCTAGCGTCTTCTTCGAGCAACGAGCCCTGGCCCCTCCGGGTCCCAGCCGAGGCCTGAAAGATGACTGGGACAGAGGAGGCCTCGAGCCCCCCACCGGGAGGGACGAGCCTCCTCGAGCTTCTTCAATGGTCTCCAATGCCAAGGAGGATCCCGGTCAGGCGTTCAAGTTTGCGCACAAGCGCGGCGCTATCCATCATGAGCTTCTTTAGGAGGCGATGAGTGCGCTGAATTGACTCGGGGAAGAACTTGTGGATGTTGATGCTCGTCTTGAGACTGAGGGCCTTCGGTTGATGGAAGAATGGCACCGATTGAAGGTGTCCATCAACCTCGGGCGTCTCCATCACGAGCGTGCCAACGCGAAGGCTGAGGCGTCTCTTGTAGCCTTGCGTGAGGCCGGCGCCCGAGCCCTGGAGGAGGCCAGGGAAGCTGACCATCGCCGCGAGGTTGCAGAGAAGCGCAGGTAGGAGCTCCAGGCCATGAACGCCTCTCTGGAACAGCGAGCTGAGGCGCGCAGGACCGCCTTGGCGTTGATGAAAGGGTCACCTTCTCAAGAGGAGGAGATCTTGAGGCGTGAGGAAGCGTTGATGTTGGAAGCCTTGGAGCGCAGCCTTGAGCAGGAGCGACTGGAAACGAGGGAGCGCCATGTGACCCTAGCCGAGGATGTCGTCTCTGCTCGTAAGGCCAAGGTTCAGGAGGATATTGACTGGAGGGTGGCAAAGGCTCACGCTGATCTTGCCAATGATTTCAACCTGAAGTTGAAGCTCCTGCAGGCAGAAGCTGATGGGAGGACCGCTGCCCTCAGGACGAGGCTAGAAGAGGTAGAGCAACGCGAGAGGGCCGCCACGGTGGCCCAATCCCCCTCTCAAGCTGAGCTGACTTCCATGAGGGCCAACCTGGCCTTGCTCCAGCAGCAAGTTGACGAAGTTGTAGTTCTTGTGCAGCAGAACAAAGACGAGGATGGTTGTTGACAGTTGTTGCAGCACGAGCATGCCCCCATGCTCCAGGACCTCAGAGTGAAGGCCAACCGGGCGCTGGGCGCCATCTACTATGAGCGCTCCCCTCACCCTCACGCGGACGACTACACCAGCCATCTCTCCTTCTCTGCCGACGTCGTGACGCGCTTGGAGGACCGGGCCGCGAAGGCCCGCAAGCTTGTTGAAGAAAAGAGTCGAAGCCTCCTCGGGCGCGCGTTCTCCGTGTCCTCAGCCATCTCCAGAACATCGATCCCCACTTTGATTTTGATACCGTCGTCGCCCCAGTGCCCGGGGCCATCCGAGACAACCTGGCGCACTAGGTGGATGACAACGTGGATGCTCTGGTCAGGGCCTTTGCTACTGAGGACGACGCGGCCGTGGTCGTGGCAGATGAAGGCGGCATGGTTGATGATGGTGAAGATGATGCCAGCGACAACGCCGGCGGTGTGCACGAGAGCGACTCGGACGACACGGCGAGCGACATGTCTGATTGAGCCCGTGCTCCTCCGCTTCGATCCTGCATGCAAGGACTAGGACATGGCCCCGTAGGGTATGAGAGCATTTGATGGGGGAGCCCCCTATGTGTGTAAACTGATGTTCTACTCTTCTGTTTCCCTTCTTAAAGACGAACCTGGGACGTGCTTCCGCGAGTTTGCAAGCGCTTGAGCAGGGTTGTGAAGGAAATATGCCCTAGAGGCAATAATAAAGATGATTATTTGTATTTCCTTATATCATGATAAATGTCTTTTATTCATGCTAGAATTGTATTAACCGGAAACTTAGTACATGTGTGAATACATAGACAAAACAGTATGTCCCTAGTATGCCTCTACTAGACTAGCTCATTGATCAAAGATGGTTATGTTTCCTAGCCATAGACATGAGTTGTCATTTGATCAACAGGATCACATCATTAGGAGAATGATGTGATGGACAAGACTCATCCGTTAACATAGCACTATGATCGTTTAGTTTTACTGCTATTGCTTTCTTCATGACTTATACATGTTCCTATGACTATGAGATTATGCAACTCCCGAATACCGTAGGAACACCTTGTGTGCTATCAAACGTCACAACGTAACTGGGTGATCATAAAGATGCTCTACAGGTGTCTCCGAAAGTATTCGTGGTGTTGGCATAGATCAAGATTAGGATTTGTCACTCCGAGTGTCGGAGAGGTATCTCTGGGCCCTCTCGGTAACACACATCATAATAAGCCTTGCAAGCAAAAGACTAATGAGTTAGTCACGAGATAATGTGTTACGGAACGAGTAAACAGACTTGCCGATAACGAGATTGAACTAGGTATAGAGATACCGACGATCGAATCTCGGGCAAGTAACATACCGATGACAAAAGGAACAACGTATGTTGTTATGCGGTTTGACCGTTAAAGATCTTCGTAGAATATGTAGGAACCAATATGAGCATCCAGGTTCCGCTATTGGTTATTGACCGGAGATGAGTCTCGGTCATGTCTACATAGTTCTCGAACCCGTAGGGTCCGCACACTTAACGTTTGATGACGATCGGTATTATGAGTTTATGATTTTTGATGTACCGAAGGAGTTCGGAGTCCCGGATGAGACCGGGGACATGACGAGGAGTCTCGAAATGGTCGAGACGTAAAGATCGATATATTGGACGACTATATTCGGACATCGGAAAGGTTCCGAGTGATTCGGGTATTTTTCGGAGTATATGGGCCTTATTGGGTCATACGGGAATAGAGGAGAAAGGCCAAAAGGAAGGAGGCGCGTGCCCCCCCTCTGGTCCGAATTGGACAAGGGGTGCAGCCCCCTTTTCCTTCCCCCTCTCCACCTCTTTCCTTCTCTCCTACTCCGGAAAGAAAAGGGGAATCCTACTAGGACTTGGGAGTCCTAGTAGGACTCCCCACACTTGGCGTGCCCCCTCTAGGGCCGGCCTCTCCCTTGCTCCTTTATATACGGGGGCAGGGGGCACCCTAGGACACACAAGTTGAATTGTTCCAGCCGTGTGCGGTGCCCCCCTCCACAGAAACACACCTCGGTCATACCGTCGCAGTGCTTAGGCGAAGCCCTGCGCCGGTAGATACATCATATCCGTCACCACGCCGTCGTGCTGACGAAACTCTCCCGTGAAGCTCAACTGGATCAAGAGCTCGTGGGACGTCATCAAGCTGAACGTGTGCTGAACGCGGAGGTGCCGTACGTTTGGTGCTTGATCGGTTCAATCGCGAAGAAGTTCGACTACATCAACCGCGTCACTTGATGCTTCCGCTTCCGGTCTACGAGGGTACGTAGACACACTCTTCCCTCTCGTTGCTATGCATCTGGTAGATAGATCTTGCGTGATCGTAGGAAAATTTTAAAATACTACGTTCCCCAACAGTGGCATCATGAGCCAGGTCTATGCGTAGATGATATGCACGAGTAGAACACAATGAGTTGTGGGCGATCCTAGTCATACTGCTTACCAGCATGTCATACTTTGCTTTGGCGGTATTGTGAGATGAAGCGGCCCGGACCGACATTACGCGTACGCTTACGCGAGACTGGTTTCACCGTTACGAGCACTCGTTGCTTAAAGGTGACTGGAAGGTGTCTGTCTCTCTCACTTTAGCTGAATCAAGTGTGGCTACGCCCGGTCCTTGTGAAGGTTAAAACAGCACATACTTGACGAAACATCGTTGTGGTTTTGTATGCGTAGGTAAGAACGGTTCTTGCTAAGCCCGTAGCAGCCACGTAAAACTTGCAACAACAAAGTAGAGGACGTCTAACTTGTTTTTGCAGGTCATGTTGTGATGTGATATGGTCAAGACATGATGAGTTATACGGTTTTGTATGAGATGATCATGTTTTGTAATGTTATCGGCAACTGGCAGGAGCCATATGGTTGTCGCTTTATTGTATGAAATGCAATCGCCATGTAATTGCTTTACTTTATCACTAAGTGGTAGCGATAGTCGTAGAAGCAATAGTTGGCAAAACGACAACGATGCTCCGATGGAGATCAAGGTGTCGCGCCGGTGATGAAGGTGATCATGACGGTGCTTTGGAGATGGAGATCAAAAGCACAAGATGATGATGGCCATATCATGTCACATATTTTGATTGCATGTGATGTTTATCTTATTATGCTTCTTATTTTGCTTAGAACGACGGTAGCATTATAAGATGACCCCTTACTAAATTTCAAGGTATAAGTGTTCTCCCTGAGTATGCACCGTTGCGAAAGTTCGTCGTGCCGAGACACCACGTGATGATCGGGTGTGATAAGCTCTACGTTCATATACAACGGGTGTAAGCCAGTTTTGCACACGCAGAATACTCGGGTTAAACTTGACGAGCCTAGCATATGCAGATATGGCCTCGGAACACTGGAGACCGAAAGGTCGAGCGTGAATCATATAGTAGATATGATCAACATAAGATGTTCACCATTGAAACTACTCCATCTCACGTGATGATCGGACATGGTTTAGTTGATTTGGATCACGTGATCATTTAGATGACCGGAGGGATGTCTATCTAAGTGGGAGTTCTTAAGTAATATGATTAATTGAACTTTAATTTATCATGAACTTAGTCCTGGTAGTATTAGCATATCTATGTTGTAGATCAATAGCTCGCGATGTTGCTCCACGTTTATTTTTTATATGTTCCTAGAGAAAACCAAGTTGAAAGATGTTAGTAGCAATGATGCGGAATTGTTCCGTGATCTGAGGATTATCCTCATTGCTGCACAGAAGATTATGTCCTTGATGCACCGCTAGGTGACAGACCTATTGCAGGAGCAGATGTAGACGTTATGAACGTTTTGACAAAAGCTCGATATGATGACTACTTGATAGTTTAGTGCACCATGCTTTACGGCTTATAACCGGGACTTCAAGAATGTTTTGAAACGCCACGGAGCATATGAGATGTTCCAAGAGTTGAAATTAGTATTTCATACTCATGCCCGTGTCGAGAGGTATAAGACCTCTGACAGTACTTTGCCTACAAGATGGAGGAGAATAGCTCAACCAGTGAGCATGTGCTCAGATTGTCTGGGTAGTACAATTGCTTGAATCAAGTGGGAGTTAATCTTCCAGATAAGATACTAATTGACAAAGTTCTCTAGACACTATCACCAAGTTAGTAGAACTTCGTGATGAACTATAATATGCAAGGGATGACGAAAGTAATTCCCGAGCTCTTCACGATGCTGAAATCGGCGAAGGTAGAAATCAAGAAAGAGCATCAAGTATTGATGGTTAACCAGACCACTTGTTTCAAGTAAAGGGCAAAGGGATAGAAGGGGAACTTCAAGAAGAATGACAAGCAAGTTGTCACTCCCGTGAAGAAACCCAAAGCTAAACTCAAGCCTGAAACTAAGTGCTTCTACTTCAAAGGAAATGGTCACTAGAAGTGGAACTGCCCTAGATATTTGGCGGATAAGAAGGATGGCAAAGTGAACAAAGGTATATTTGATATACAGATTATTGATGTGTATTTTACTAGTGTTCATAGCAACCCCTCGGTATTTGATATTGGTTCAGTTGCTAAAGAGTAGTAACTCGAAATTGGAGTTGCATAATGAACAGAAACTAGTTAAAGGATGAAGTGACGATGTGTATTGGAGGTAGTTCCAAGATTGATATGATCATCATCGCACACTCCCTATACTTTCGGGATTAGTGTTGAACCTAAATAAGTGTTATTTGGTGTTTGTGTTGAGCATGAATAAGATTTGATCATGTTTATTGCAATACGGTTATTCATGTAAGTTAGAGAATAATTGTTGTTCTGTTTACATGAATAAAACCTTCTATGGTCATACACCCAATGAAAATGGTTTGTTGGATCTCGATCGTGTGATACACATATTCATAATATTGAAGCCAAAAGATGCAAGGTTAATAATGATAGTGCAACTTATTTGTGGCGCTGCCGTTTAGGTCATATTGGTGTAAAGCGCATGAAGAAACTCCATATTGATGGACTTTTGGAATCACTTGATTATGAATCACTTGGTGCTTGTGAACCATGCCTCATGGGCAAGATGACTAAAACTCCGTTCTCCGGAACCGTGGAGCGAGCAACAGAGTTGTTGGAAATCATACATACTGATGTATGCGGACCAATGAGTGTTGAAGCTCGCGGCAGGTATCGTTATTTTCTGACCTTCACTGATGATTTGAGCAGATATGGGTATATCTACTTAATGAAGCACAAGTCTGAAACATTTGAAAAGTTCAAAGAATTTCAGAGTGATGTGGAGAATCATCGTAACAAGAAAATAAGAGTTTCTACGATATGATCGTAGAGGTAAAATATTTGAGTTAGCGAGTTTGGCCTTCAATAAAAACAATGTGAAATAGTTTCACTACTCACGCCACCTGGAACACCACAGTGTAATGGTGTGTCCGAACGTCATAACCGTACTTTATTAGATATGGTGCGATCGATGATGTCTCTTACCGATCTACCACTATCGCTTTTGGGGTTACGCATTAGAGACAGCTACATTCACGTTAAATAGGGCACCATCTAAATCCGTGGAGATGACACCGTATGAACTGTGGTTTGACGAGAAACCTAAGCTGTCATTTCTTTAAGTTTGGGACTGCGATGCTTATGTGAAAAAGTTTCAACATGGTAAGCTCGAACCCAAATCGGAGAAGTAAATCTTCATAGGATACCCAAAAAGAAACTGTTGGGTACACCTTCTATCACAGATCCTAAGGCAAGGTCTTTGTTGCTAAGAGTGGATCCTTTCTAGAGAAGGAGTTTCTCTCGAAAGAAGTGAGTGGGAGGAAAGTAGAATTTGACGAGGTAATTGTACCTTCTCCCGAATTGGAAGGTAGTACATCACAGAAACTTGTTCCAGTGATTCCTACACCAATTAGTGAGGAAGCTAATGATGATGATCATGAAACTTCAGATCAAGTTTCTGCTGAACTTCGTAGATCAACCAGAGTTCGTTCCGCACCAGAGTGGTACGGCAACCCAGTTCTGGAAGTCATGTTACTAGACCATGATGAACCTACGAACTATGAGGAAGCGATGATGAGCCCAGATTCCGCAAAATGGCTTGAGACCATGAAATCTGAGATGGGATCCATGTATTAGAACAAAGTATGGACTTTGGTTGACTTGCCCGATGATCGGCAAGCCATCGAAAATAAATGGATCTTCAAGAGGAAGACCGACGCAAACGGTAATGTTACTGTTTACAAAGCTCGACTTGTTGCGAAAGGGTTTCGACAAGTTCAAGGAGTTGACTACGATGAGACTTTCTCACCCGTAGCGATGCTTAAGTCTGTCCGAATCATGTTAGTAATTGCCGTATTTTGTGAAATCTGGCAAATGGATAACAAACCTGCATTCTTTAATGGATTTATTAAAGAAGACTTGTATATGATGCAACCAGAAGGTTTTGTCAATCCTAAAGGTGCTAACAAAATGTGCAAGCTCCAGCGATCCATCTATGGACTGGTGCAAGCATCTCGGAGTTGGAATATACGCTTTGATAAGTTGATCAAAGCATATAGATTTATACAGACTTGCGGTGAAGCCTGTATTTACAATAAGTGAGAGGGAGCACTACAACCTTTCTAATAAGTATATGTGTATGACATATTGTCGATCGGAAATGATGTAGAATTTTCTGGAAAGCATAAAGGAGTGTTTGAAAGGAGTTTTTCAAAGAAAGACCTTGGTGAAGCTGCTTACATATTGGGCATCAAGATCTATAGAGATAGATCAAGACGCTTGATAAGACTTTCGATGAGTACATACCTTGATAAGATTTTGAAGTAGTTCAAAATGGATCAGTCAAAGAAGGAGTTCTTGCCTGACTTGTAAGGTGTGTAGTTGAGTAAGACTCAAAGCCAGACCACGGCAGAAAAATATAGAGAGAATGAAAGTCATTCCCTATGCCTCAGCCAAAGGTTCTATAAAGTATGCCATGCTGTGTACAAAACACGTTGTGTACCTTGCCATGAGTTTGACAGGGAGGTACAATAGTGATCCAGGAGTAGATCACTGTACAGCGGTCAAAATTATCCTTAGTAATTGGATGACTAAAGGAAATATTTCTCGATTATGGAGGTGATAAAGAGTTCGTCGTAAAGGGTTACGCCGATGCAAGCTTTGACACTAAATCCAGATGACTCTAAGTATCAATCTGGATGCGTATTGAAAGTCGGAGCAATTAGCTAGAGTAGCTCCATGCAGACCATTGTAGACATAGAAAATTGCGAAATACATACGGATCTGAATGTGACAGACCCGTTGACTAAACTTCTCTCACAAGCAAAACATGATCACACCTTATTACTCTTGGGTATTAATCACATAGCGATGTGAACTAGATTATTGACTCTAGTAAACCCTTTGGGTGTTGGTCACATGGTGATGTGAACTATGGGTGTTATTCACATAACGACGTGAACTATCGGTATTAAATCACATGGCGATGTGAGCTAGATTATTGACTCTAGTGCAAGTGGGAGACTGAAGGAAATATGCCCTAGAGGCAATAATAAAGATGATTATTTGTATTTCCTTATATCATGATAAATGTCTTTTATTCATGCTAGAATTGTATTAACCGGAAACTTAGTACATGTGTGAATACATAGACAAAACAGTATGTCCCTAGTATGCCTCTACTAGACTAGCTCATTGATCAAAGATGGTTATGTTTCCTAGCCATAGACATGAGTTGTCATTTGATCAACGGGATCACATCATTAGAAGAATGATGTGATGGACAAGACCCATCCGTTAGCATAGCACTATGATCGTTTAGTTTTACTGCTATTGCTTTCTTCATGACTTATACATGTTCCTATGACTATGAGATTATGCAACTCCTGAATACCGTAGGAACACCTTGTGTGCTATCAAACGTCACAACGTAACTGGGTGATCATAAAGATGCTCTACAGGTGTCTCCGAAAGTATTCGTGGTGTTGGCATAGATCAAGATTAGGATTTGTCACTCCGAGTGTCGGAGAGGTATCTCTGGGCCCTCTCGGTAACACACATCATAATAAGCCTTGCAAGCAAAAGACTAATGAGTTAGTCACGGGATAATGTGTTACGGAACGAGTAAAGAGACTTGCCGTTAACGAGATTGAACTAGGTATAGAGATACCGACGATCGAATCTCGGGCAAGTAACATACCGATGACAAAAGGAACAACGTATGTTGTTATGCGGTTTGACCGATAAAGATCTTCGTAGAATATGTAGGAACCAATATGAGCATCCAGGTTCCGCTATTGGTTATTGACCGGAGATGAGTCTCGGTCATGTCTACATAGTTCTCGAACCCGTAGGGTCCGCACGCTTAACGTTTGATGACGATCGGTATTATGAGTTTATGAGTTTTGATGTACCGAAGGAGTTCGGAGTCCCGGATGAGACCGGGGACATGACGAGGAGTCTCGAAATGGTCGAGACATAAAGATCGATATATTGGACGACTATATTCGGACATCGGAAAGGTTCCGAGTGATTCGGGTATTTTTCGGAGTATATGGGCCTTATTGGGTCATACGGGAATAGAGGAGAAAGGCCAAAAGGAAGGAGGCGCGTGCCCCCCCCTCTGGTCCGAATTGGACAAGGGGTGCAGCCCCCTTTTCCTTCCCCCTCTCCACCTCTTTCCTTCTCTCCTACTCCGGAAAGAAAAGGGGAATCCTACTAGGACTTGGGAGTCCTAGTAGGACTCCCCACACTTGGCGTGCCCCCTCTAGGGCCGGCCTCTCCCTTGCTCCTTTATATACGGGGGCAGGGGGCACCCTAGGACACACAAGTTGAATTGTTCCAGCCGTGTGCGGTGCCCCCCTCCACAGAAACACACCTCGGTCATACCGTCGCAGTGCTTAGGCGAAGCCCTGCGCCGGTAGATACATCATATCTGTCACCACGCCGTCGTGCTGACGAAACACTCCCGTGAAGCTCAACTGGATCAAGAGCTCGTGGGACGTCATCAAGCTGAACGTGTGCTGAACGCGGAGGTGCCGTACGTTCGGTGCTTGATCGGTTGAATCGCGAAGAAGTTCGACTACATCAACCGCGTCACTTGATGCTTCCGCTTCCGGTCTACGAGGGTACGTAGACACACTCTTCCCTCTCGTTGCTATGAATCTGGTAGATAGATCTTGCGTGATCGTAGGAAAAATTTAAAATACTACGTTCCCCAACAGGTTGTTATTGCAACCCACCTTGATCCTACCTAACCTCGTGTAAGTTGTGAGGCCGTTGGCGCGCCTCTCTGTTGGGATAGATCACTGGGGGTCCACGGCCCTGAGCTTCCTGACCAACATGTGGCCCCGCTCTGGGGAGCGGGGCCAGGGCGTCCTGCGGACCGCGGCAATTTTGCGGCGCGCAGGCTCTTGCCCCGAGGGGATCCTGTTGAGGTTACAGAGATCCGCCAGGTGGGATCGGCCATCTGGTCCCCGAGCTGGAGGGCTCGAGGTGCGAGCTTTAAAACGGCCAGAAGGCGACAAAATCCAGCAGAAATCCATGGAAAATTCCCCCCATTTTTGGCAATGAGAAAGACTTCAAATTGGATCCGAAAACGCAGTGAACCAAGTTACAAAGAAAAGGAGAGGAAAGAAAATAGCCGCGTCCGGCACCTAGCTAGTCTTCAAGTCTTCCACCAGCGCGGAGCTAAGTGCTACCACTAGGACGTGGGAGGGAGCCCCCGAGGCCCAAGGGCGGCACTCTGGAGACTCCGGGGCGTGTATAGCCCCACTCATTATTACGTGAGAGTGTCACGAGCGGAGACCTTCACAAGCGTGAGCCTTACTTCATATTGCCAGACGAGGGCCCCGCCTTGCGCCGCCCCCAACCATCGTTGCGGTGTCCGGAAACCAGGACGAGACCAAGGGGTAAGGGGGACGCCAGCGGCGCCCTCGGCGACCACGGGCCCTCCGCTGGGAGGGAAGGGCTCGTCGATGCTCCCCCCGACAGAGGACCTACCTCCGCACGGCTCCTTGCTCCATGCGGTGCGGGGGAGGCCGTGGCTCTAGGCCTTCCATGCGCAACCCCGAGCGTTCTGCTCCGGTCGAGGGAGGAAGCGCCGTTCTTGGGTCTCCGACCATCATCGAGGTCTGGTTCACCTGCAGCCCATTGTTAGTGCACGCCTGCTGCTGCGATACCTGCTGCACCCTATCGTCATCACTGAAGGGGTCGGCGGAGCCCCCATGCGACTCGTGGTAATCTCCTGCTTCGAGCATCCCGTCGTTCCATCCCGGCCCGAGGAAGGCATTGGGCCCCTCCCCGAACATGTACTCCAGGTTCACCATGCGGGGCACATATGCATCGTCGGTTGCCCCACCGAGGGCACCACCCGTGTGCCACGCACCTTGAACTTCTAGCTGCGGCACCTGACCCTGGCAGCCACTGGGTTGCACTCCAGTGCGCCCTCGTAGGAGGCCGCCAGCGCTTGCTCCTGCATGTGACGAAGTCCCTGCGGTAGGACGGATGGCGCCAGCGCCCATGTTGGTGTCGTCAGCCTCCCCCCCATCGTCCCAGGGGGCGCGCAAGCTCGTCGGGACCTCGCGCGCACCTCAGCCACAACATGAGGCATGGGTGAGGAGCAGAACGGCGTCGCGCCCCTGCATGCGCAGTTCAGCAGTTCTGCGACTCTTTCCAACAGCATGTCGCGGCCGCCCTCGGCCAGCCTGCATCGTAACAGCTCTCGCGCCATGATGAGCGCTGCCCGCATGTTCGCCTGCTCCCGTCGAGTGTGCGGTGCGGTCGCCACGGCGTAGTTCGAAGATCACGCGGCGGAGCGCGCACGCCGTGACGCCAGGGCGGAGGTTGCAGGACCGCGCCGCCCGCGGCCGGTGGCGTTAGGCGGTGCGCGAGCCGCCTAAAGCGCGGAGTCGAGGCCTTCTTGAACGGACGGCGTCGCCCACGTGGGCCAGGCTGCCCAGCGGTCAGCATGAACCCCATGATCATCGGCCATCGGGGCAGCGGAGCGGCGACGAACCGAACGACGGAAGAGAAGATTCGACGCACCCCCTACCTGGTGCGCCAAATGTCGGATTGTGGGTTCCGGCAAACCCTTCAGGTTCGAACACTGGGGTGCGCATGAAGATCTCTCCTTTTCGATCTAGCTCGCCCTCGCGCCGATTCCTAGGCCTAGCTCGTCGAACCCGAAGAACAAGAGACACAAGGGTTTTTATTGGTTCGGGCCACCATTATGGTGTAATACCCTAATCCAGTGTGGTGTGGTGGATTGCCTTGTAAGCTGAGGATGAACTAGTCATTGGAAAGAACAGCCCCTTGAGGAGAGGTATTCTTGTGCTCGGATGAGCTTGTGTGTGTCAGGGTGGTCTCAATCATCCCCTCCCCTTCTATGGTGGTGGCTAGTCCTATTTATAGGGGGCGGGTCCTCTTCCCAAATATTGAGCGGGAATGGATCCCACAACGGACAAGTTTGAAGGGGGCAGCTAGTACAAGCTATCCTGACAAAAGGTGGTCTTTGCCTGCCAAAGGCTCTGGTGGTGACGCCGTTGTGGGCTTCGCGGTGACCTCCGCCCTCCCGTCCTGCTGGTCTTGGTCTTGTTGCACCGATATGGAAACCTTTGCCTGATGCCTCAGGACTCCTCGCCTGCGCCTGCCCCTTTAGCACCAAAGAGGAAACTGGCATCCTGCGCCTGCTGGCACCCGCCTGGCCTTGGTCATCATGGCCCACGTCATGCGATCCTCGCGAGGTGCCCCTTGCCTTGTTATCTCCGCTCCTCGGGAGCCAGCCTAGTGAGGCTGCCCCAGGGGAGGTCTTGCGTCGTCGGCCTCGCAAGGCTTGGCCCCTCGCGACGGTCTTGAGTGGTTGCTGATGAAGTTGGGCCGTACCAGGCCGCTGGATGAGCCACACTCTGGGCCGCAGGCAGGCAAGTCTGGGTACCCCTGTTCCCAGAACATCGACAGATTGCACTAGCCCTTCCCATCAGTTCAGACTTTTGGTTGAATTCGCTAGTGCATGAATCTTAAAAGTCAAGATTTGAACTCAAGACCTTAACTCTGATACAGTGTTAAGATTCATGCACTAGCCAACCCAACCAAAAGTCCGAACTGATCGAAATGGCTAGTGCAATCCACATATATTGTAACACAGATCATATTTTCTACATGTTTCTTACGCATCTCTCTTTTAGAAAATAAGCTTGAAGGATAGAATACCTACTATACTGCGATCGTGTTCGAGGAAAATATCTTGCAGGGATTCTCGGTGCTCTAATGTTGATGTAAGTACCTGTTGTATACATGTTTTTTGTTAATCGGTGTGTATCCAACCTTATGAACCCTAGAACAATTATCTTATCTAAATTTACTTGTAGCAAAATGTATAATTGAAGGCGATAATGTAGATTTTTGTTAGGAAAACTACCTGGTAGTTCTGCATACTGAGTTGCATGATTGTACTATCTCATATCTTGCACATTACTAAATTCTACTCCTTTGTTCCTAAATATAAGTCTTTGTAGATATTCCACTATGGACCACATACAGATATATATATAGATGCATTTTAGAGTGTAGATTCACTCATTTTGATCCATAGTAATCCATAGTGGAATCTCTACAAAGACTTATATTTAGGAACGGGGAAGTAGTGGTGTGGTCTGGTTGCCAATCATTCAGTGTGTCAATGTTGCTTTCCTATTACCTTATGTGGATAATGATAGCAGTGACATAATGTGTTAATTTGATGTAGGATGGTGTGGTCTTGTTTCCCAAACGTTCCCTGTGTCAATGTTTCTTTCCTATTTTCTGACATGGCCAATGATAGCAATGCTAGTCTGTTAATTTGGTGCAGGCTGCTGTAGATAAGAAGACAAACTCTGAAGACAGCAAGGCAACCCCATTGTTTCTCTCCAATAAATATATGGAGGGTGATAAGGCAATAAATCTTGATTAATCTGTTCGGTTCCCCTCCTAATTTATCTTATGATGCAGTGGTCGAGATAGTCTCCACTATCAATGATATAAGCCTGCCAAATCACCATCTGAATCTGTTCAGTTTCCTCTGTCTCGAATCCAACGGAAAATGCATGTTTGTGAACCAATTGCTGCCTGAATGAGTGATGGAAATTTTGGAGGAATCAGAGGTGCACATTCTTGTGCAACAACAACTGATCGATGTTTTGAGAGAAAGTGTAGTAAAGAAGGAAGAACTTGCTCATGTGCTTATGGGCATCATTTGTGCTGAGGTTACAGATTGTGAGGTTGTAGATCGTTAACTTCTGTTCATTTATTTGCACTGGCATCAATCTTTGATTGCCTAGTGGATGTAATTTTGTGTAATATATGGTTGATATGCTATGTTTTCCCTGTATGTCGTAAATTTTCTTCGCGCGGCTTGCAATCCAGCTTTCTGGGTCGAAAGCTCAACTGGTCGCTAACAATCCAAAAAGGCAGTGAAATTAATAGCTAGCACGGAGTGTCATGGGACCTTTGTCAAGGATAGCGGCCCACTGCCCTTAATGGGCCCTCCTAATGGGCTCGCAGGGGACAAAATTTTCTTAGAGCATTTCTACTAGTACCCCTAAACCTTCAAACCCTCAAAAATAACCGCTATTTTACGGGTTTAGACGAAAAATTATCAAAGAATAGAATCCCTTAACCCTTAAACCCTCAAAAAAAAATTAGGGGCTCAACCCATATTCTCCTTCCCGGCCTGTAGAAACAGGGGTTGGCCAGCCCAACCCCTCCCCGACCCGGTTCCCTCGCCAACGACGCGCGGGAGGGAGTTTTCAGCTCCCCCTCCCCGGATCTGGCCGCCGCCGGCCTTCGGCCGCCCTCCCGCCGTGTCGCGCCCCGACGCTCCATCCCCGGCCGCCCCTCCGCCTCCCCGCCTTGCCGCCTCCCTGCCCCGGCCGCGCGTCCTCCTCCCCGCCCCGGCGCCCCCTCCCGCCTCCCCTGCGCCGCCACGGCCCGGCCGCCCTCCCGCCCTGACCGGCCGCCCAGGAGCCGGCATCGAGGAGCCGCATCGAGGAGCCGCGCCCCGGTCGCCCAGGCCGTCCAACCCGCGCCGCCGCCCTGCCCTCCGGCCGGCCGCCCCTCCCGCCCTGCCCCGGCCGCCCTCTCACCGTCCAAGCCGCGCCCCGGCCGCCGATGCCGCCTCCTCCGAGGTGAGTTATGTGCTTTTTTTCATTTTCTTTATTCTTTCATTTTTTAGCACTAATTAGTGACTGTCCTTTGCAGATGGAGATGAACAATGAGGAGATTGTCATGGACTCGATGTCCGATTCGTCGGATTGGTCGACATCCGACGATTCCGACATTGATGAGTTGTTGCAAGACGACGACATCGAGATGATGAGCCTCCTCATCGACGTGCAATCGTTTGAAAACCGCGTGAAGCTGATGGATCAGAGGAGA
This sequence comes from Secale cereale, assembly GCA_902687465.1. Classification (NCBI taxonomy): domain Eukaryota; kingdom Viridiplantae; phylum Streptophyta; class Magnoliopsida; order Poales; family Poaceae; genus Secale; species Secale cereale. The sequence continues at coordinate 65,795,091 of LR738713.1, forward strand.
GGGTCGAAGATGGGGCGAGTCACCATCTACAGGAACCGCGCTCTCGGACACGAGCATTTGATGGAAGACTACTTCGCGGAGGTACCTACATACCCTCCTCGTCTCTTCCGTAGAAGGTACTGAATGCGGCGTAGTTTGTTTGTGAAGATTGTCACCGATTGTGAGGCCGCCTCCTATTACTTTAAACGTCGTAGATCCGCCGCCGGTATCATGGGGTTTAGTGCATATCAAAAGATATCGGCGGCAATGCGGGTAGTCGCTTATGGCATACCCGCGGATTATACCGACGAGTATCTTCGCATTGGGCAAGATACAACCACGGAGTCCGTCCATAGGTTTGCCAAGTTGGTCATCCAGTTGTATGGTGAGCAGTACCTTCGGGCACCAAACGAGGAAGATACAAAGAGATTAATGGAAATGAATGAAAAAAGGGGATGGCCGGGGATGCTTGGTAGTCTTGATTGCATGCATTGGAGGTGGAAAAATTGCCCAAAGGCATGGCACGGAATGTATTGCGGTAAAAGCCATGATGCTACCATTGTGCTTGAGGCCATAGCATCTCAGGACACATGGATTTGGCATGCATTCTTTGGGTTGCCGGGAACACTCAATGATATCAATATCCTCAATAGATCTCCTTTGTTCAAAAGATTAATTTCTGGGGATGCTCCAACTTGCAACTACAAAATCATGGACAATGAGTACTCAATGGGATACTATCTCACCGATGGCATCTATCCCGAATGGGCAACTCTTGTGAAGTCCATCGAGGAGAAAAATGGGGTGCCCTTAACAAGAAAAGAGGCTCATTTCACCAAGGCACAAGAAGCAACCCGCAAGGATATTGAGAGAGCTTTCGGTGTTTTGCAAGCAAGGTTTGCCATAGTTCGTGGTCCAGCTCGGTTTTGGGACAAAAAAACTTTGGTGAACATCATGAAATGTTGTGTGATTCTACACAACATGATCTTAGAGGATGAGAGAGGGTTAAACCTCCCTTGTTTTTATGACAATGTTGGTACCCGTGTGCAACCGGAAAGAAACCCTTCTCGCATACACGCTTTTCTTCAAGCACATCGTGAGATTGAGGATGCAACCACTCATGGTCGGCTCCGGGATGATCTAGTAGAGCACCACTGGCAGTTGGATGGGCGGCGCATTGTCCCATGATGTATCTTTGTTTTACTTTTCTATGTCCTATTTGATTCAAACAATTAGTGTAATTTGCTCAAACATTGTTGTAATAATTTGAATGATTATTGTTTTATTCGGTGTTGTAATAATAACTAGAATGATTATTGTTTTATGTCAAATGTGATGGAATTTTTGATATGTCATATGATGAAATGTGATGAAATGTGTGATATATGAAATGACAGTTTTAAAGGTTGGGGTTGAGGTAAAGACTAGAACCCTCAAATCCAACCCTTAAAGCAGTTTAAGGGTTGGGTTTGAGGGTTCTAGTCTTTGCCCCTGTTTTTCAACCCTTAAAAGTGTCAAAAACTGGCACTTCTCAACCCTTAAAACTGCTATAAGGGTTTGAGGGTTCTACTAGTAATGCTCTTAGGCCTTTAATTGACTAAATTTGGTCCTATCCACAAATAGTCCTCGTAGTGGGCTCAAAGTAATAGCTTGGTCGAAAACGACGTCGACCAATTGGGCCTACAACCATGTTCGAACTTTAGCAGGCCCAATCAGTGGACGGTCTGTAACCAGGCCGAAAGCTCTATTGAACCGCTTTAATTTAAATAAGCCAATAGTTAATGCTTGGCCCAGTTCCTTGTCGGGTCGTCAACAGGCCGAAATCGAAGTGGGCGGTAAGTGGGCCGGTTATCAACATGGCCCGTTAATAGGCCGACAGTAAGGTCGGGTTGTATATGGCTCAATTGTGTTGTGGGCCTTTAGCAGGCCGAAAGGGACCGGTCTGATATTGAACCATGAAGAGCATGGGCCGCTAAGAGGCCAAAAGTCAGGTCAGATTGTATATGGCCCAACTGCATTGTGGCTCTTTAGCAGGCCGAAAGAGACACCAGGTTGATATTTGATTATGAAGAGCATGGGCCTTAAGAGGCCAAAACTCAGGTCGGACTATAAATGGCCCAACTCCTGTATGGGTCGTTAACAGGCTGGAAGACACATCAGGTTGTAAATTGGCCCAACACTTGAATGGGTCGCTAAAGGCCGATATATTTTTTGCAAGTTTTGATGTTTTTACCCGGTGGGACGTGGGTAACGCGGAGCTGTCGTGTAGCATGAGCCTGACCGGCGGGTGTGCGAACTCGTGCGGGCCGCGCTACGGGGGTATGGCGACGGGCGCGGGCGCAGCGGAGCGTGGCGAGCGAACGGGTGCGCCGTGAAGGAGGCCTCCAGCGACGGCGGCAGAGCGCAGCGGCGGGCGCAGGCGGAGTGGCAGCAGAGCGCGACGAGCGGACAGGTGCGCCGCGAAGGCAGCCTCCAGCGACGGTGGCGGAGCGCAGCAGCAGGCGCGGGCGAAGCGGCAGCAGAGTGCGGCGAGCGGACGGGTGTGCCACGAAGGCAGCCTCCGGCGACGGTGGTGGAGCGCAACGGCATCAGCGGAGCGCGGCGACGAACGCGGGGTGATGGCTCTGTGTCTGGGTCGCTGGTACGTGAGCCAAAGATGGACACAAGCAGACGAGAAGAGGTGAGGAGAGCATCCGTTTTTGTCCGCCCACACACATCGATGGCCCAAGTGTGCTCCAGCTTTGGGGCTGGGCCGGACAAAATCGGACAACTGCGGACCACTTTGTCCGTTTGGGTACGCCCGTTGGGCCGAACGATTTGGGGTCGTGCATTGGAATTGCCCTAACAATTGAGAAAGTTGCTTTCAGAAAATAACAAAGGTGAGCAGGGTCCGTCCTCAAGTGACGGTTTCGTGCTACTTCTGGCAACTTCGTGGTGTCTCGACACCGAGCACTGTCGGCAGTCTTTGCCGTCTCAATCTCTCGCTCAAATCCATCGTAGCTCACTGAATAGCTCCCTTTTCCACATCATGTTTCACGATTCAGGAAGATCTTGCCAAGATCCCCACCGAGCTAGAACCTCATCCAAGCTGTGTGAGACTGGGCGGCTAGATCTGTAGGAAGAACTCACTGTGGAATCCCAACCAAATCCCAACAAATCCATACACAAAAAGCCTTCCGCGTTGCTAGGGTGCACGGGTGGCGGTGGAGGCGCTAGAAGGTGGGGTTCCGGGCGGGCTGGAGAATCAAGGTTTCAGGTTTGAAGCGGCTTCAATGGGGGGAGAAAAGACCCTAGCGCTGGAAGGAGTTGAAGGGAAGTTGGAGAATCTGCGACTCTCAGAGGCAGAGAAGAAAGGGATCAGAATAGGAAAGAATCAAGCCTACTCATCGAGGGGAGGTAAACTGCAGGCAGTGGGTAAGCTCTTCTCTGAAAGGCCAGCAAAAGCAGAGTATGTAGGAAGAATTTTGGGGAGTATTCGGAGCCCTTTTTTGGGGGTTGAATGCAAAGATCTTGGGAGAAATCGTTTTCTGTTTACCTTTCATGAGGAAGTAGCTAAGAAAAAGGCAATAGAGGATGGTCCATGGACTTTTAATAAGGATGTAATTGTCATGGAAGAGTTTGCACCAAACAAAACTATAGATGAATATGAGTTCAGAACAATACCAATTTGGACAAGAGCTTATGGGATCCCCATGGGGGCAATGAGTAAAGAGACAGGGGATCTTATTGGAGACCAAATTGGGAGGACTCTGGATGTGGACTTGGATGATAGTGGTGATGCAATGGGAGAATATATGTGAATCAAGGTGCGGATCGACATCACTGTCCCCATTACGAGGTTCATTGAATTAGTCATAGACGACGATGATGAAGAGGATCAAGATATGGCATGTGAAAGGATGACAGTGACTGAAGATAAAGAAGTTAAGGAAAATCGGAAAGAAAGTGAGGTGAAGACCATTACCTTTAAATATGAGTACCTCCCAGATTTTTGCTACAATTGCGGGATCATTGGACATACAGAGAAGGCATGTCCAACAAGAACTAGAAGAGAAGGATCTAGACAATTTGGCCCATGGCTAAAAGCTATAATATATAAGGGTAGTTTCAGAGAGGAAAGGAGCAGAGGATCAAGTGACCGGGATGGCCTCAGGAAACATAATAGTACCGGGAGTAAATATGGCAGCGAAGGCCCATCATGGAGAAAACCTCTACTGGACAAACCTGAAGGTAATATATCAAAGAAAGGAGAGGAAAAAGAAGTCTCAAGTCCTTTAAAAACACCCAGGGTGATCGAGCAGTTTCAGATGGAGGGAGAAAATTAGCTTCTGATGAGAGGCGACATATGTCAAACACTGAAAACAATGAGGGAGAAGCATATCAGGAAAATATTTCTATGGTTTTGAAGGGTGATTATGCAACCAAGGAAAACAATAAGGTGGATAAGCAAATGACACCAGTAGGGACTCAAAATGAATTTGAACCAAATAAAGCAAAGCATGAGCAAGAAGTCCATGACACCAAAGGAAAAGGTGATCAAAAGGCTACAAAGGATCCAAAACAATCAACTTTTAAGCGCCTAGAAAGGCCAAAAGTAAAACAACAACCACAAAAGCAATTAACTGAGGCAAAAACAATGAAGAGGAATGTTGTTTTGATGGAGTTTGAGGTGGATGCTGGGGCAGCAAAGAAAGCCAGAATGGAAGTGGACGGTGAAGAAGAAAAAGACCAAACCAAAGTGGATGGTGAAGAAGGAAAAGACCAAACCACTAAAATTAAATTTTTAAGCGCTGGGCTGCAGGGACAGCCCGGCGGACCAAAATGAATATTTCGGTTTGGAACTGCCGGGGCTTGGGGAATGGCCCGGCAATTCATGGGCTTCTGTATCTCCAGAAGCAGGTGGACCCTGATGTGTTGTTTTTATCAGAGACAAAGATGGATGAAAACAGAATGGTTTGGTTCAAGAGTGTGTTGGGATTTTCAAACATGGTGGTGAGGAAATGTGAAGGAAAGAGCGGTGGCTTGGCTTTATTTTGGAAAAGGCACATTAAGGCAGAGTTGCATAATTTCTCAAGATATCATATAGACATTGTAATCATTGAACAAGATGGTTTCAAATGGCGTTTCACTGGAATCTATGGTGAACCAGCTTCAGATAAGAGGGAGAAGACATGGAAACTATTAAGAATTCTCAATGATCAATTGAAGCTTCCATGGTTATGCGCAGGTGACTTTAATGAGATCATGTATGGGAATGAGAAGAATGGAGGTCCCCCACGCAATCTCAAGCATATGGAAAGTTTCAGAATGGCGCTAGCTGACTGTGGTTTGAGAGATTTGGGTTTCAAGGGGGACAAATTCACATGGTGGAATAACAGCCACGATGCAAAATATTATATAAAGGAGAGACTAGACCGAGCTGTGGCGTCCAGTGAATGGTGTAATCGCTTCCCTTCCTATACAGTGGTAAATGGGGATCCAAGACACTCAGACCATAGGCCAGTCACCATTCTAATTGAAGCAAAAATGAAAATTCCTAGAGCAATGAATGGAAGAAACTTCTTCAGATTTGAAGCTAGATGGATTGATGAATAAGAATGTGAAGTTATTGTGAACAATGCTTGGAATGACGCAAATCTGCAACAAGGAGGTAATGTTGCACAGGGGATACAAAGGGTGGCTGAAAATCTGAAGAACTGGGATGAAAATGTGCTTGGAGATTTGCAGAAGAGGATCAATCAACTAAGGCAACAGTTAGAGGAGACAAGAAGAGGCGATATAGACCAACAAAGGGTAGATAGAGAACATTTCCTGAAGTATAAATTGGATAGATTGGAGCATCAATTAGATACAAAGTGGAAACAAAGAGCTCACGTAAGATGGTTGGTTTCCAGTGATAAAAATACGGCTTTTTCCATGGTTTTGCTTCGGAAAGGAAAAAAGAGGAACACCATTAGAAGACTGAAACGGAATGATGGTTCATGGATAAATAATGCAGACCAACTAAGGCAACACATTGCAAACTACTTTTTCAGTATATTGACTACTGGACAAAATTATGAGGAAGTTCTTCATGCAGTTCAACCTAGAGTTTCAGCACAAATGAATAATATCCTCTGTTCAGAGTACACACAAGAAGTTAAAAATGCTCTAGCAAGCATTGGGGACCTGAAAGCACCAGGACCTGATGGCATGCCGGCAGTGTTTTTTAAAAGATTTTGGAATACTATTGGTAATCAGGTTACAAATGAAGTACTCAAAGTACTCAATGGAGGAGAAATGCCAGATGGCTGGAACAACACAATGATAGTACTCATCCCAAAAACTACAACACCGGAAGAATTGAAGGATCTGCGACCAATAAGCTTATGCAATGTGGTTTACAAACTAATCTCCAAGGTAATTACAAATAGGCTTAAATTAATCCTTCCTGATATTATCTCGGCAAATCAAAGCGCATTTGCCTATGAGTTGACACACTTCCTGCAGAGGAAAAGAACTGCAAGGAAAGGATATGCAGCAATTAAATTAGACATGAGCAAAGCATATGACCGGGTGGAGTGGAAATTCTTGCAAGGAATGATGCTGCGACTGGGTTTCAATCGAAGATGGACCGAGCTTGTGATGAAATGCGTCACTACTGTCAGATATCAAGTAAAGATGAATGGGGATGTAACAGAGACCATCATTCCAGAACGCGGGCTTCGCCAAGGTGATCCCTTCTCCCCGTACCTTTTCCTAATCTGTGCTGAGGGTTTCTCGGCCTTGTTACATAAAGCTGAACGAAATGGAAGATTAAAAGGAATAAAAATTTGTAATAATGCCCCAAGTGTAAGCCATTTATTGTTTGCAGATGACTGACTCCTACTCATCGAAGCAGATAAAAATAGTGTGCAGGAAGTGAACACAATATTAAGCAAGTATGAAGCATGCTCAGGTCAAGTGGTAAACAGGGAAAAATCAGCTATCACGTTTAGCAAAAATACAAAAGTTGAAGATAAAGATGACCTGATGAAGCAGCTGAACATTGCAAAGGAGGGTTTCTCAGGGAAATATTTGGGACTGCCAGTGTACATTGGTAAATCTAAAGCAAAGGCATTTCAATACTTGAAGGAGAAAGTGTGGAAGATACTGCAGGGATGGAAAGAGAAGTTGCTTTCTAAAGCAGGAAAGGAGATCCTAATCAAGGCGGTTGCGCAGGCCATACCTGTTTATGCCATGGCATGTTTTGATCTTACTAAATCATTGTGTGATGAGATCAGCTCAATGATAGGAAAATACTGGTGGAGCAATATGGACAAAGAGAACAAGATACATTGGGTGAGTTGGGGAAGTATGACAAAGCCAAAGAAAGATGGCGGGCTGGGATTCAGAGATCTGCATTCTTTCAACCTCGCCATGCTAGCAAGGCAAGCCTGGAGAATTCTAAAGAATCCCACGTCCCTATGCGCCGAAATACTGTCAGCTAGGTACTTCCCGGACCGAGATCTCTTAAATGCCGAAGCGAAGAGTGGAATCTCCTATTGCTGGAGAAGCATATTCAAAGGAGTCAAAGTGCTGAAAAATGGTATTATTTGGAGAGTGGGGAATGGGGAAAACATTAACATATGGACGGATCCTTGGCTCCCAAGAGATAGCTCAAGAAGGGTCAAGTCTATGAGACGAAATCATTTACTCACAAGAGTCGCCGAATTGATTAACCCAGTTTCGCACTCATGGGATGCACAACTTATCGAGCAGACCTTCAGTGAAGAAGATGCAAATGCTATATTCTCAATCCCAATACAGGAGGGAGCAGAAGATATAATAGCATGGCATCTTGATAAAAGGGGGAACTTCTCTGTAAAATCAGCATACCAGGTGGTTCTGGACAGTCAGGGAAGGGAAGCAGATGAGGCATCAACATCTACAACACACACCCCTGAAGGAAATATTAAGCTACCATGGAAGAAATTATGGGCTTTACCATTACCAGGTAAACTCAAACATTTCTTATGGTGTTTTACAAATAATAGCCTTCCGCTAAGAATGAAACTAAAGAGAAGGGGAATTGAGCTTGACACGAGGTACCCAGTGTGTTACAGGCTAGATGAAGACGGAGGGCACTGTTTCTTGAAATGCAAATTGGTGAAGGCTCTATGGAGGGTTGCGGGGTTGGAAGATACACGACTACTATTGGTGAATTGCCCCAATGCTAAATGGGTAATGATACAAATCCTCCAACTGAATGAAGAAACATGTACAAAGGTATGTGTGTTACTATGGACTTGGTGGCTAGAAAGAAATAAGGCCAACCAAGAACAGAAAATTAGGAGCCTAAATGAAATTGTATTCTCTCATCAACTACTTTTTACAGAATACTGGGAGCACTTCAAGAGGAGAAAAGAAAAGAGGCAAAATAAGATACAGGCCTGGTCCCCTCCTCCGAAGGATTTCCTGAAAATAAACTCAGATGGGGCATTCAGAGAATCAACTCATTCCGGCGGATGGGGTTTTACCATAAAAAATGAATTAGGGGAAACGCTCGTGGCAGGAGCAGGAAATCTAACATTTGTTGGTGACCCTTTGCACGCAGAGGCAGCAGCGATGTTTCATGCAATTCAGGAAGCAGCAAGAATGGGATGCCAAAAGATCATACTAGAGACTGACGCTACTGTTCTGAAGCAAGCAATGACCAGCGAGGCATATGACAACTCAGTACTAGATGTCTTGTTTAAGGACTTGAAATCTGTTATTCAGTACTCGTTTCAGTGTTGTAAAATAGAGGTTTGTCCTCGAGTCTGTAATATATCATCGCACTGTCTTGCTGCGTTTGGTGTGAGTTTGGAAAGGGGAAACTATCAAGTATAGTTTGACCCGCTTCCATCCCATGTAAAAGACCTGGTTGCTGGCATATGTCCAGTTCGTGTAAGTTAATGGAATGCATTATGTGTTCCTTTCAAAAAAAAAAACAATTGGGAAAGTTGTGACTACTCTCGGGTGTAGGTACATCCGAGTTTGCAAAATTTAAAAAATATGATAAAACAAGGTCCAAAAAATCTAAAATCTTGAGACAACAAGCTCCATCAAGTGTTTGAACTTTTTGCAAAATTTTAGCTAAAAACAACATCCGAGGAGCTCTCACCAAAAAAAACAAAATCAATGCTCAAACAGTGCGCAAACTTAAAACATTGATTTTTTTTTTTTGCGAGAGCTCCTCTGATGTTATTTTTAGCTGAATTTTTGCAAAAAGCTTGAACATTTGATGAAGTTTCATGTCCCAAAACTGCATATTTTTTCGACATTGTTTGATCATGTTTTTTTTTTCAAACTCGGGTGTACCTACACCCGAGAAGAATAGAAAAGCTGGTCTCCTAACAATTGCA